>CAUYUJ010010834.1:0-26255 GCA_963575745.1 Prorocentrum cordatum | reverse complement strand
TTCGATTCCCCATCGAAAACCGAGGGAAAGCCTAAGGCAAGTTGTCAGACAATCAAGGAACACAGAGCCCCTCCCCAACGAAAAGGGTTCCTTCTTCAGGGCCCCGGCTGTATCCTTCATCCTGCAGTCGGGACTCTGAAGAAGGACTCCTTTTCGTCGGGGATGGGGCGCCGCGCTCCTCAGTCGTCTTGCAGGTCGTCTCAGGTGGGCCTCGGGGCTTCTGTGGGGAATCGAAGCTGCACTTGCGGCTTGCCAGCGCTCCTTGTGTACAGGGCTCCTTTGTCAAGTGGCACGTACCCCTCTGCAGCATTTGAGGCTGGTGTTCGCGATGCGCCGTCGACGGCAACACCTTCTCATCTACCCTCCGGGTCTTCGCCCCCGGTACCAGTCCGCGGCGCACCTGCTTCTGCACATCCACTTCGGCACCGCCTGCACCCTGGGCTTCGCCCACTCCGGCCGCCTGAGGCCCCGCCTTCCTGTGCCCTGTCTCCCTAATTAAAGCTGTGCGTAGCCCGCCTAGCTTTTAGCGGAAGAGGTTCGCTCTCGCCCCGCATATCAAAAATTGTGTACAGGGCTCCTCGTGGCAGCGTCTCGGCTGCATCTCGTTCCGCGTCTTTGCCCACCTCTCCCTCCCGCCCTCCCTCGCCTCGCGCCGCTTCTGGGAGGCCGTCCCTCACTCTCCTCCTCCTCCTCCTCCTTTCTCCTCTCTCCTCCTCTTTCCTCCTCCTCTCTCCTCCTCTTTCCTCCTCCTCTCTCCTCCTCTTTCCTCCTCCTCCTCCTCCTTTCTCCTCTCTCCTCCTCTTTTGTCCTCCTCCTCCTCCTCCTCCTCCTCCTCCTCCTCCTCCTCCTCCTCCTCCTCCTCTTCTGTCCTCCTCTGTCCTCCTCCCCCTCCTCTCGGCGGAGCCCGCGCCTCCCCCGGTGCGCTGACCGGGGCAGGTCCTCCCTCGGGCCGCAGGGCCTGGACAAGATGCTGGCGCGGGGGGCCCTAGGGGACTCTTTCGTCGGCGTCGTCGTCGTCGTCGTCTCGTTGTCGTCGTCGTCGTCGTCGTCCTCGTCCTCGTCCTCGTCCTCGTCGTCCTCGTCGTCGTCGTCGTCATGGACGTCGTCGTCGTCGTCGTCGTCGCCCGCCCCCATCCCGATCTCCACTATCCCAGCACCCCCGAGGACAGGCCCCTCGAAACCCGGAGGGAGCGGCCTGCATCTCCGCCCGGGGCTTTGGGGGCCGTGGTGGGCCCGTGTCGTGTCGACCCGCGGCGACCCAGAGTCGGTCGATGTTGAACTGTCTGACGTTTCAGTCCGACGAAGGAATCTATACACCACCACCGTGCCAGGCCAGGGCCATCCTGGGTTCCAGGATGGTGTATCGACCCTCCTGGCCTCGGCCAGGATGGCGTGTACACCATGCCAGGGCGAAGCTGGCCCTGGCCTGGCACGGTGGTGGTGTATGGATGCCTCCTGCGTATTCAGAAACGGTCGATCAATCAAGGCTGACCGATCCCCGAAGGTGTCAGGAACCAACGCCGGGTCGACACCACACGAGCCCGCAGTGAGATCGGGCGCCATCAACTGACCCCCATCTCGTAGCGTTGCAGAAAACATTCATTATGGTTGATCACCCCCCTCCGGTGAACATATTATTTTTTCAATTGGAGTGCCCCCCTTGGGGCTTGCACATTGTTTTTTATCAGGGGAAGCTTGGTGTCACCAAACTGGGCCGTTGGCCCCCGGACTACAACAACAACGGCTCCTGCCAGATTCTTCCTCACAATGTGTTCCCAAATCGCGCTCTCGCGCGGAACATCCTCACAAGGTATGCAGGAATCGCGCCCTCGCGTGGGACGTCCTCACCATTTATTCAGACGCCGCGCCCTCGACAGTCAGGAATCACGCTCTCGCTGTGGATTTCCTCACGATTAATTTGGAAATCGCGCTATCGCTCGAGCTCTCCTCGCCATTGATGCAGGACCCACGCTTCAGCAGCACGCCTTCTCAACCTGGCCGCCTGGGCCCGCCTTCCCGACCCGCCCGTTATGGCCTACCCGCCCGATGGGCTGGGCCCGTCTGGTTCTGCCACGTGTTTCCTGCTCCTCGTCCCCCTCCTGCTAATCCCGTGCTTCATCCTTCTCCCTCCACCTTCCATCCGTCCTCTCTTCCCCTGTTTCGGTGGCTGCACCAATTATGTACAATTGATGCAGGTGAGAAAGATCTACCACCAGGGGCGCATGAGGGTTTGGGACATACGTGTTGAACGGCAAGCGAGCAGGTAAAAGCGAGCATTATTTAAGTTGTGGTTATGGTTATTGTTGAATTCTTGACTCTTCGCGTATCCCCACCAGCCCATCCAGAAACGATGCCCCGGCGAGTTGCCTCTCAGAGCTTGCTCGGATGTGTCTTGGAAGTATTTTGGAGGTTCTTAGAGCGTCTCGGGGGCATCTTGTCTTGGCGGGGCCAGGGCCGTCTTTGAGCGTCTTCGGTGCCGCGTGGATCCTCTTGAGGCTTCTTTGGGGTCTCTTAGGGGCCTCTTGGAAGCGTCTTGGGCGCCGCGTGGGTCCGTCTGGGCGCCTCTTGGGGCCTTGTTGAGGCGCTCTTGGGAGCCTTGGGGGCGCTCTTGGGTCCATCTTGGAGGAGCTCGATCAAAGAATGGGGAGCTTCAAGTAGCGTCGCCTCTCGAGAGTGCCTGAACTTGCCTCTTGGGCCCCTCTTGGAGCGTTCTTTGGGCGCTCTTGGGCGCTCATGGGGCCGTTTTGGGGCTCTCTTGGGCCTCTCTTGGGGCCCTATCGGGCCATCTTGGAGCTATCTTGAGGCCCCGGAAGGCCATCGAAAGCAAACAGGAGAGAAGACCAGAATCATTGGTTTTCGCTATGTGTTTGAACGATTTGGGCACCTCGGCGGCATCCTGGGGAGGCTCCGTGGCCATCTTGAGCCGTCTTGGAGCGGTCTTGGGGCCTCTTGGAACATTTTGGGAGCCATCTGTTGCTAGCTTGGGCTATCGTGAGCAATCTTGAAGGTCATCTGGGGCTCTCCGAGGCCCCTTGAGGCCGCTCGGGGGTCTCTTGGGGGCCTCTCGGGTGCTTTTTGGCGGCCTCTTGTGGCTTCTTGGGGCGCTCTTTGGGCCCTCTTGGGGGCCTCTCGGGGGCCCTGGAGGGCCTCTTGGGGCCACCTTGGAGGCGGTCGGACAAAAGAGCGGGGGTACTCGATTTGCGTACCCCCCTCGGGGGCCACGATCCTCGTGAGGGGTGGCAGAAAATGGCCCTCCCAATGGCCGAACAAGGAGCCTCCGACACCTCGCGATCCCTCCCCAAAAACCTCAGGGAGGGGAGGGGGAGGGCCCCCCTCCCCGAACGGAAGAAGGGTTGTGGAAGAGGAAAGAGATCCTCGTTAGACCACCTGTCGCCCAAAGTTTAACGCCAAAGGGCTGGTGGGATTCTTGCGGCTGCTGCTGCTGCTGGTGCTCTCTGGGAGCTTTGGGGGCCCTCTTGGAACCCTCTTGGTAACCCTGGAAGGCTTCTTGGGACCATCTTGGAGGCCATCGATCAAAGGATGGGGGGGTCCCCGACTCGGGCCCCCCCCCCCCTCGGGAGCCCGCAGTCCGCTTCTTGAGGTTCTCTTGGAGCACTCCTGGGCGCTTTCGGGGCCGTCTTGAGCTCCTCTTGGGGCCCTCTTTGGGGCTCTCTTGGGGCTCTCTTGGGAACCCTGGAGGCCCTCTTGGGGCCATCTTGGAGGCTATCGATCAAAAGAGGGGGTTCCTTTATCTCCGTTCCCCCCCTCGGGGGCCACGATCCTCGTGAGGGGTGACAGAACATGGCCCTCCCAATGGCCGAACAAGGAGCCTCCAACCCCTCGCGAAAACCCATGTCCAGGTCCAGGGGAGGGGGCAGGGGGAGGGGTCAAGTTAGCCAGCTCGAACGAACCAGAGGGCTCCGTCCACTCCCACCCGCCCTCCCACAAACATAAGCAGCAAGTGCGTCGCGTCCGACGCCCGTCGCTCATCTTATAATGTGGGCGGCCAGAGGTTCAGCGCGCGAAATGAGCTGCGTCCTATTCCTGCCGCGTACCAAGCAACGTCGACGAGCAACAAAACCGCGCCCGATGTACGCCGCGCCGCGCTTCGGCCTCTCATGTTGCATCGTCGGCGACAACATATCCACCGCGCGAATTGCGCCGAGTCTCATTCTAGCCACGCGTGTTGTACCGCCAATCGTCTCGATCTTGCCGCGCATGGGGGAGGGGGAAAGGGAGGAGGAGGAGGAGGAGGAGGAGGAGGAGGAGAAGGAGGAGGAGGAGGGGGAGGGGGAGGAGGAAGAGGAGGAGGAGGAGGAGGAGGAGGAAGAGGAGGAGGAGGAGGAGGAGGAGAATGATGATGATGATGATGATGATGATGATTGATGATGAGGAGGAGGAGAGAGGAGGGGGAGGAGGAGGAGGAGGAGGAGGAGGAGGAGGAGGAGGAGGAGGAGGAGGACGAGAACGAGGAGGAGGAGGAGGAGGAGGAGAAGAAGGATGATGATGCTGATGATGATGATGATGATGATGATGATGATGATGGGGAGGATGGGGAGGAGGAGGAGGAGGAGCAGGAGGAGGAGGACGAGAACGAGGAGGAGAAGGAGGAGGGAATAGAGAGAGAGAGAGGGAGGGATGGAGAAACTGAGGAGGAAGAGGATAATGCCTCTTGGGAATCCGAGGGGCGTCCCACTTCCGCTACGCGATTCGCAGCGCCGACGAGGATAATGTACATGATGGGAAGAAAAACGTCGACGTTGCTGTGTTTTTTGACAGGTAGGACGGGCGGTCCCGCGTAGGATTGGCCAGGCGTCCGCGCGCGATGTGCGCCGCGTCCCAGTCCTGCTACACTTTTCGCAGCGTCGACGACAAGAAAGCCCATGCTGACGAGACAAACGTTGACTTTGTATTGTGTGTTGATGGGTAGGACGCGACCACCCGCTTCCGGTTACCCAAGTGTTCATTCCGTCCCAGTCCTGCTCCAATCTTCGCAATTCGACGACATGTTGGCGAGAAAAAATAGTCCGCGATGTTTTTTTGACAATTCGGACGGCGAAGTTGCCATCGGCCGGCTAGGTGGGGATGTCGTGGTGTTTGAACAAAGGAAGCAGGGGTAAACCTCCCCCCGAACGAGAAGAAGTGGTTGTGGAAGAGGGGAGAGGAATCTCGTTCGACCACCTGTCGCCCAGAGGGCTGGTGGGATTTTCATTGTTTAAGATACGTATTGTTGATGCCCCTCCGGGGCACATGGTTTATTTTCAATTTGCGCGCCCTTCCCGAGGCTCGCATTTATAGTACAATATCAAAAAATACCGGGGAAGTCTTCAGTGTCAGAATAGGGTTGTTGGCCCCAGTTGACAAACCAACAAAAACAACAATCATTTTAATACTGGTCGCTCCTACCGGTTCGCGTGCCAATGCGTACGTATATCCCAAACCCTCGGTTCCCGCCCTCGTCGTCTTCGATCGTACCCCTTTTGGGGTATATCTTCCTAGCCGGCCACGTGTATTTAGTGCAGCCCCTGAAACAGAGGATAAGGGACGGGTCGAAAAGGGGGAGGGAAAAGAAGGGAACATGAGAGAAATTAGCAGGAGGGGGTCAAGTAACAGAAAACAAGTGGTATAACCAGACGGGCAGACAGGGTGGGCAGACCCGTAGCGGTCAGGTCGGGAAGGCGGGCCCAGGCGACGAGGTCGAGCAGGCGGGTTGCTGAAGCGTGGGTCCTGCATGAGTCGCGAGGGCCACGAAGGGCATAAAGTCCGAGGCCACAGAGGGCAGCGACGGGGCCGCTGAGGGCGGCACTAGGACCACGAAGGGCAGCGAGGGGGCCACAAAGGGTGACAGCGGGGCCACGAAGGGCATGCGTATGGGGCCACGACGGGCGCGAGCGAGCGGGGGCCATGAAGGGCATTCGTACACGGGGCCACAAAGGGCGACAGCGGGTCCGCTGAGGGCAGCAGAGGGGCCACGAAGGGCAGCGAGAGGGCTACGAATGTCGACGGCTGGGCTACGAAGGGGATGCGTATGGGGCCACGACAGGCGCGTGCGAGCGGGGGCCACGAAGGGCATATGATGCGGGGCCACATACGGCAGCGACGGGGCCACTGATGGCGACAACGGGGCCACGAAGGACAGCGCGCGAAGGCGACCGCGGAACCAGTACGGCAGCGAGTGGCATCGAAGGCGGGCGAATGGCAGCGAGCGGCGACTGCAGTCATTAACGGGCGAGTCGACCGGGCGGGTAGTGGAAGCGCGAGTCCTGTTTGAATCGCTTCAGTGTCGAGGACTGGCATCTGAATGAATTGTGAGGAAATATCAAGCGAATTGTTTGGGGGGTAAGTTGCGAGGAAGTCCCAAGCCAGAACGCGATTCTGCAATCAATTTTCGGGAAGTATCAGGTGGGAACCGCGATTCGGTGGTAAATTGGCAGGAAGTCCCATACGAGAGCGCGATTCTTTAACCAATTGAGGAAGTATCAGGCGGGAACCGCTGTTGTTGTCAACCAGGGGCCAACGACACAGTTTGACTTTCAAGACTTATACATCTATACATATATATATATATATATATTAAAAGTAAGGAAAAACAAAAACAGGGTTCGAGCCCCGGGGGGGGCACTTCAGTAGAAAAATACAATGTGCACCGGGCGGAGGAGATGAACAATAATTGCTCTTCAGAAGTGAGAGTTCTTCTTCTTCAACAACAATAACAACAACGGATCCCGTTTGATATTTCTCACAATTTGTTCCCACATCGCGCTCTCGCGCGGGACTCCTTACACATTCTACAGGAATCGTGCACTCGCGTGGGACTTCTTCGCAAGTTATTCAGACGCCGCGCCATCGACACTCAGGAATCACGCTCTCGCTCTGGCCTTTCTCACGATGCACCTGAGAATCGCGCTGTTGTTCGAAGCTTCCTCGCGATTCATGCAGGACGCACGCTTCAGCAACCCGCCTGCTCGACCTGGCCGCCAGGGCGCGCCTTCCCGACCCGCCCGCTGGGGCCTACCCGCCCGATCTTCCGGCAGTTTTCTGCTCCTGGCCCCCCTCCTGCTACTCTCTCTCGTGCTCCGTCCTCCTCCCTCCCCCCTGTCCCTTCCTTCCATCCGTCCTCTCGTCCCCTGCCCTGGGGGCTGCACGAAATACACGTTGCAGTTGAGAAAGATATACCCCTAAGGGGATACGATCCAGGACGAAGAGGAACGAGTATCGAGAGTTTGGGATATACGTGTTCAACGTGTTGAACGGCCCGCGAGCAGACAGGAGCGAACTGTTGTACAATGAATGTTATTGTTGTTGCTGCTGCTTTTGTTGTGGGTGTTTGTTTGTTTGTATGTTTGTTTGTTTGTTTGTCGTTGTCGTTGTCGTTGTCGTTGTCGTCGTTGCCGTTGTCGTTGTCGTTGTCGTTGTCGTTGTTGCTGCTGCTGTTGTCGTAGTTGTTGAACTCTCACTACTGAAGAATAATCGCTACTGAAGTCTTGTTGATTCCCCCTCTGGGGCACCTCATGTTTTTTGAATTGAAGTGCCCTTCCCGGGGCTCGCACCCTGTTGTTTTGTATGGAAAGTCTTGGGTCTCAGACTTGTGTCGTTGGGCCCCAAACTACAGCAACAACGGCTCCCGCCTGGTACATCCTCACAACTTATTCCCAAGGCGCGCTCTCGCGCGGGACTTCTCACAGTGTCTGCAAACACCGCGCCCTCGACGCTCAGGAATAATGTGCTGGCGCCGCCTGGGAGTCGGCAGCCCCGAGCCGTTCTTGCACGGCGCGGGCGCGAATCGAGAAACGTCACCGGTAGGGGGGGGAGGGTGGTGGGGCGTACCTTACCAGCCTGGAACATGTCCCTATCCCTATGCTGGGCACCTCCTCATCACGATGCCAATCTTGGGGATTCCCTTACTTTTTGAGGGCGCATCCCTAAGATTGTCATCGCCTTTTGGCGTGTCAATTTTAGGGATAGGGATCAGTTCGAGGCTGGTAAGTACCCGGCAGCGGGCGTTGACCCGAATCGTCAGGACGCGCTCTTGGGTGCCTCTCGCGGCGGTCTTTGGGGCTGCCTCTCTTTGGCCGTGGCGTCCGACCCCCATCGGCCAAAAGGTGTGTGGTCGGAGAGAACTCCTCCTCCTCCGCCTCCGCCTCCGCCTCCTCCTCCTCCTCCTCTTCCTCCTCCTCGTGGCCGAAAGCGTGCCCGAAGTTGTGACGGATATCGTAGTGCGGCCGAGAGTGCGGCCGGCGTTGGAGATCGTATGGGCCTCGAGGCAAACATTTCGGTCACTCCCGGGACGCGGTCGGAAAATGTTGGGCGCTGGTTGTGGTCAAGCTCGCTCGGGCGGATTTTCGGGCAGAGTTTCGGTCACTACACCCCTCTGGTAGAGACGAGGCTGCGTGAAAGAAGTGGGAGTGGTCCAGAACTGTTTGTTCTTTGGTGTTCCTCTTGGACTGCCACCGCACAGGGCCATAATCATTGTGCTCTATCTCATTCGTTTGTTGCATGTCCGGGTCTTCGGCCTTAGAGACGGGAAGTAATGCTTTGAAGCTTGGTGGTCCGTCGAAGCTTGGCCCGTGGGGACGGAGCCGTTAGGCCCTTCGCCCAGAGATCGTGAGGACTGGAGGGAGGAGCTCGGTGAGGCTACTCGCTGCCACCAGCTGCCCAGGGGCTGGATTCCACCATCACCATGACACTAGGTGCTGGACATATTGCGAAGGCCTTACGGCCGGTGCCGCCGACCCTGGAGGGCGACCCATGCGTTCTCGTATGTGGCGGCGGCGGCTCGGGCGGCTCAGGCGCGGCCCCGAAACAATAAAGAATCCCTACGTGCAGTACTTGCGGGGGGGGGGCGTCGTATCTGAGTGGCGCCCCCCCCCCGGGACCTCTCCGCTACCCCCCCCCCCTCCCGGCGGGGGAGGGATCAAAGGGAAGGGGCTTCCCTTCGACTCAAATACGACGTTGCTGAAGTTCATTTGGGCTGGCGCGCTTGAGCAGGGGCCCCTGCTGGGAAAGAGGACGGGAGTGGCGACGGGCCCACGGAAAGGGAGGCGCAAGGAAGGGGGACGACAGAGACGACGACCAACGAACAACGGGGATGACGTCTCGAACGGAAAAGCCCCTCACACACGCCGACAGGGTCGGCGGATTTCTGAAGCGTAGTTAATATCAGACCCACGGCCCATGGCTATCCATCGTGGCCACAGTTTTTCATCATCGCCGCAGCGATTCAACTTCCGCAGCCGCCTGGGCTCAGGAGGTTTGGCTGCATAGACGATGCGCGCATCAGGCTGAGACGCCGCAGACGATGCGCACTCCTTCCGGCAGCACAATCAGTTCACCAGTGGCTAAGCGGAACCCCGAAGCCACTTCCGAGTCAGAGTGCCGCTCGGGCGCGGGCGGCTGCAGGACAAGCTGCCTCGAGGAGCGCGGCGCTGCGCCCGCGGAGCGCGAGCGCGGCGCCCCGCCCACCGCCGTGGCCGCAACCCAGACGGAGGCCGTCGTCTGCGTGCCTCGCGCTCCACCCCTGCCGCTGCGCCTGATCGGCCTGGACGTCCACGCGCCCGCCGCGGAGCCGGCGGAGCTCAGTATCGTCCCAGTCAGCCCGCATAGTAGGGATGAGCAGCTTTCCAAGGTTACAGTCGGGGCGCTGCAGAAGGAACCCCTTTTCGTTGGGGAGGGCCTCGGTGTTCCTTGAGTGTTCAACTGTCTGCCTCAGGTTTTCCTGAGGTCTTCCATTGGAAATCGAAGTTTAACTAATGGGAAACAGGGGCCTCGTTCCTTATTTAGGGTTCCTTAGGTCAACGCCCCGGCTGTACCCCTGCATCCTTCCCCTTCGGCCCATCCTTGGCCGCTTTCGCTGGCCGCTCCCCGCTCGCAAAGTGTCGGCATGGCCTTCCAGAGGCCCTTGCATCCTTGTCGTGCGTCCTCATTCTACGGTTCGATGGTGACCCATCCCCACCCCCCCGGGGCCACGGCATCCCAGCCCCACCGTGCCACTCCCCAGTGGGGGATGGGCCCCTCGAGTCCCGAGGGTAGCAGCACACATCCCCGTCCAGGGGGCCAAATCAGCCAGTGGGGTCCACGTCGCGCCAGTGGGGATGCAGTCGGGACCTCTTGAGCTTGGGCACAGGTCGGATTCGGAAGCGGCGCGCGGCGTCGGAGCTTCCTCCAGTGTGGCCGTTCCTCTGGCGCCCCTCGTGCACCCGCACGCAAGTTGGCACGGAACACGGGCCCCGCTGCTTGTCAGGAGGAGGAGGAGGAGGAGCAGGAGGAGGAGGAGGAGGAGGAGGAGGACGACGAGGACGAGGAGGAAGCATCCCTTCTGGCAGCACGACGACCGCAGGGATCCTTTCCAGCGCTGCCCACAGGAGCCAGCGGCGCCAGCCTGCGCGCGCGCCGGCGGGGGCCTCGCGGTGGCGCCCCCCGGGCTGCCTCCCCCGGGCGCCGCTGGGCCGGCGGAGCCGGAGCAGCGCCGGAGGCTGAGCACCGCCGCCCCCTGCTTCGTCCCGGCGTGGGCGGGCGAGAGGAGGGCAACGAACGGTGGCAGGAAGTCAATCTCGCCCGCGGCGGGGCCGCCTCACGCGCTCGCGCTCACCACCGTGATGCTGCGCAACGTGCCGAACAACTACACGCGGGAGAGAGCAGAGGGGCAAAGGCAGCGGCGGGGAGTCCTGGCCCAGCCCATGGGCCCACCAAGGAGTGTTCCAAGAACCTTTTTCTGAGTGGTTTGCACCAGAGTGCTCTCGGAGCAGCTGTGGCCGAGACCGCCTTCCTGTCACACATCGCCCTTCATGCTGCAAGAACACTGCTGGTGGCTTTTGGAACACTGTCTGGTGGAATGCCGGGGCGGGCGGTCCCTGCCCAGGAAGAAGGGCAGGTGCCGACGCCGCTGCCCGCCCCTCGTCGCCGCGGCTGGGTTCGCCCAGGGCTCCTGGTCGGAGCTCACCCCTGGAGCGGCCCAGGGAGCAGCGGTGCCGGCGTCTTCTTGCTTCCTCAGGAGACGCTCGTGCAGCTTCTCGACCACGAGGGGTTCTCCCACCAGTACGATCTGGAGGGCTGTCTGTGCTTTCTGCCGCGGTGCCCCCCATGCAGGTGCAGGCATCCTTGTGGCCGTTCTCGTCCTCGGGGCAGTCCTCTGGGGCGGCAGTCCTGGGGCCCGTCGTGGGACTCTGGGGCCTCGGGTGCTCTCCTCCTCCTCCTCCTCCTCCTCCTTCTCTTCATCCTCCACCTCGCTCCTCCTCCTCCTCCCCCTCCTCCTCCACCCCCTCCCTCTGTCTCCCCGCCCCTCTTCCTCTTCCTCCTCCTCTCCTCCTCCTCCTCACTCCTCCTCACTCCTCCTCCTCCTCATCACTCCTCCTCCTCCTCACTCCTCCTCCTCCTCACTCCTCCTCCTCCTCCTCCTCCTCCTCCTCCTGGAGTCCTTTGGTGGCACCGTCTTCGGGCCTTGCCAGGCTATCCTGGTGAGAAGGCGAACCAAGAGATCCAGCCGCGAACCCCGGGCCCGACGGGGAGCAAATCCTCGGCCGAACGGGGATTTGTTTCGGGCGAACGGGGAAACTCTCCAGGAGCTCACGGGATTTGTCCCTGTCGAACGGGGGAATTTTCCTGGTTCAAACGTGACATGTTCTAGTCCGAGCGAGGACTGTTTCTTTCGCATTTGGGTCCTCGGGGATTAGTTCCGTTGCTCCTTGCGTTGTGCTTTTCGGCGCATTGCTTTGTTCCATGGTTCCGGCTTCCTATGGTTTCAGGTCTACGGGTTCTTTTGGGGGGTCGGGGCGTGCCATCTATATTGGATGTCGTCGCGTTGAGGCTTTCAGGGGTCCGCATTGCATCAGGCAGCCTTCGGCTGCACTTGCCTTGCGCTGGAATGTCCCTCACAGCGCGCGGCTCCTCGGCCGTCCTCAGCGGAAGTCCGCTAAAGTAGAGAGGCGGGTTCTGTGCTCTATGCCTTCTCATGTCTTGGTGTTTGGTGCTCTCACGTGCTATCATGCCGTTTTCTGTATGTCTAGTTGATTTTTGTTCGCATGTCGTTGACTTGTCGTGACGGCAGCTGGTTCCGTTTTTTGGAAGGTCGGGGGGGAGGTTCTCACCTTTGCTTTCGTCGGTCGTTCGTTCGATGCAGGCGGCGCCTCATCGGGCTGTCTCAGAGGCTCCCTCGGAGTCTTAGCATTTTCCGTGCGCTCTCTTTCACGATGTGCGTGTGTGTTTGTGTGTGTGTGTGTGCGCATGTGTGTGTGTGCTTGTGGGCACGCATGTGTGTGTGTGTGTGTGTGCACGTGTGTGTGTGTGTGTGTGTGTGTGCGTGCGTGCGTGCGTGCGTGCGTGCGCGTGTGTGTGTGTGTGTGTGTGAAAGTGTGTGTGTGTGTGTGCGTGCGTTGTGCGTGCGTGCGTGCGTGCGTGTGTGTGTGTGTGTGTGTGTGCGTGCGTGCGTGTGTGTGCGTGCGTGCGTGCGTGTGTGTGTGTGTGTGTGTGTGTGTATGTGCGTATGTGCGTGTGTGCGTGGGTATGTTTGTGTGTGCTGGAGACGGACGCTGACGAGTACTGGGCCGACTGCTGGCGAGGCAGTCGGGGCGGGCGTGCGGCGGCGGGCGGGCGCGTTCTTTACGGCAACTCTTGAGGGAACCGTCTGTGAAACGGTGGACGTGGAAACTTAATGCGCGCGTGTGTGTTTGTGTGTGTTGCAGACGGAGGCCGTGGAGTACTGTGTGTTATGTTGGAGGCGGAGGCTGTGCAGGGTGTGGTGATGCAGAGGCGGGCGGGGCGGGGGCGGGCTGGTTCGGGTTTTGAGTTCAACTTGGAAGGGAGCCGCCTCGGAGACGGAGGCTGTGGTCATATTGGATGGGGTGGACGGAGCCTGTAGAGCGCCGGGCCTCGTGCTGGAGACGCGGACTTTGGAGCAAGGGGCGTGACGCTGGAAGAGCGGGCTGAGCGGGCGGCGGGCGGGGGCGCCTGTGGAGTGCCGTGGCGTGTCGGAAACGGAGGCTGCGGAGCACTTGGTGTGGTGTTGGACAGGCGGGCGGGGCGGGCGGGGCGGGCGGCGGGCTGTGGCGGTGGGCGGCGCGTCTGGAGCGCGGGGGGCCGCCAGGGGCCTCAGCGTCTGGAGCGTTGTGTGTGTGTGTTGTGTGTGTGTTGTGTCTGTGTGTGCGTGTGTGTGTGTGATGTGTGTGTGTGTGTGATGTGTGTGTGTGTGTGTGTGTGTGTGTGTGTGCGTGCGTGTGTGTGTGTGTGTGTGTGTGTGTGTGTGTGTCTGTGCGTGTGTGCTTACGTGCGTGCGTGCGTGCGTGCGTGCGTGCGTGCGTGCGTGCGCGCGTGTGTGCGTGCGTGCGTGCGTGCGTGTGTCTACGTATACGTATATGCATCTGTAGTCCTGAGCTGCCTTCGAGGCGTGCAAGCTGTCCTGTGAGGTCACCTGAGGGCCCCAATTCGCTCATCCATGCAATGCTTGGGCTTGCTGGCGCCAGCCACGGGCCCTTGGGCACCGAAAAAGGTTTTGAAGCCTCTTGGGCCTCCCAGGGGGTCTCTTAGGGCCCTCTGTTGGAGCCTGTTGGCGAGTTCGAGGGTCGTATTGGGGCGGAGGGCTCGACATGCCAGCTCTAGGATGCCCCCTCTTGGGCTTCTCTTGGGCTTCGGGGCTTGTTGGGCCGTAATAGGGACCTCTTGGGCCGTCCAGGAGCGTTCTTGGGCCGTCTTGGGGCGGTGCCGCCTCTTGGGTAGTCTTGGGCGGTCGGAATCAACAACAACAATGCGAACGCTGAAATCTTTCAAACACCAAATGGAAAGCAATGAGTTTGGCATGTTTTGGCGCCCTCGATGGGGTCTCTCGGGGTCCTCTCGCTGCTGCTGAGAAACCTCTCCTGCTGTTCGGGGAAGGTCTGTAGTGTCTTGACACACGACTTGGCGGCCTCGGGGTGCACTTGGCGCCGTCTTGAGGCCCTCATCGGCCTCTGCGACACATCTGTGGAGCGGCAGAGATCCCCTAAAGGCCGAGAACGGGCCCCGGGACCCCGGGGGGGCTAAATTCGGTACCCAGGGTGCGGCCCCATGTGTCAGTGTGTGCCGGCGGGGGGCCAGGACGCCCAACTCTCCGACATTATGGTACACACACATATATATATATAGATACATTTGTGTATAGATGTATATATATATATATATATATGCATACGCAGACGGAGGCTGGCCCCATGTACTTATATATGTTACGATCTATATATATATATATGTTCATATGCACACATATATATATATGTACATATATATATGTGTACATATATATATATAGATATATGCATTTGTATATATATATATATAATTTAATGCACATATATGTATATATAGGTACACAAGACCGAACTCTACAACGTCGCGGCCTCAAGTGTTGCCCTGAACCAATGGCACGCTCCGATGACGCCCCGTGCCCGGAACGGCCGCCAACGCCGACGTCGCTGCTCGGCCCGCTGGACCTGGGGAAGCGTGAGCACAACAAGGATCTCGATGCACACATAGCCCGCGCAAGAGTGAGTATGACGTAAGGGAGGGCAGAGTAGAGAGCTGCCCTCTCTGAGAGGGCATCGGAAACTGATGCCCATGATATCATGGGCCCTTTGGGAGCATGACTCGTGTCACTGCTGGTTATCGGCCCCAGGGTGGAGGTCTGGTGGCGGCTGCCCAAGTGAAGCCAGGGACGGTAGGTATTGAAGCCAGGACAGGTCCGCCAACCAATTTCGTCATTGACGTTAGCATTGATCGTGTGCACTATGATCCCGCAAGAAAACACGCAATATCGAAACACTGGAGGATATAGCTTCGAGACTTCGTCTAGGGTGCGGGTCGGAGTGGACGTTACACTTCGGTGCTATCCCTGTGGATCCTGGACCTTCCCAACGCGCCGTCCTTGAATGCTCGATTTGCTAGTGGAGGGCTCACACGCAGGGTGTATCGGAGCAAGACAAATTGAGATAACGGCAACTCCAAATCGGTCCTCGGAACTTTCCCGGAGTCCAAACTCACGAGTTGTCCGAGACGCGTCCAGGAGGCCCCCCACAAAAACCAACTACCGAGGTTTCAACTCGCCCTCCTCCCCTCCTCTGAATATTCCGTGATCGTTGGTGACATCGGCTGGAGTCCAGCTGGCCCTGTGAGGTGTTAGCCTGAGGGGCTCTCGAGTCCTAGGGTGGGTCTCAGAGGCACTAGCCCACACCAATGTGAACACCACAAACAAAATCGAACACTTGGACGTACTTTATCAGAGGTCTGTTCACTGGTACTGGCAGTAACACAGGATACCTTCTCCAACTGAAGAGGATGATCCTGGATGTTGGTGCTGGTGGTAGCGAAAATTCCGTCGTCACCGGAGAAGCCCAAACGTTACCACCATCACCGAGATGGGGTCAGTTTCCCGCGATGGAGCAATCGCGGGCAATGGTATTGGAACCAGCTCCCAAGCCTCCGAAGACGAAGTAGCACGTGGGCCTGTCGTGAGCGGCATCCTGAAGCGCTCCGAAGATGCTCTTCATGAACTCGTTCGAACTGGAGCTTGGGCAGCACGTTAGATTGTTCTGAAAGCTCCCCTCGGCCACCAGGTTTGGTGGCTTCCAGACCTTCTGGTGAATGAAATCAGAAGCAATGCACGGGCCCACGCAGCAAATGACCATTTTTCCCACAGGGGGAAATGGGTGTTGGGGTGGGGAACGGCGGGGGGGGTGAAGGACCCTGCCAATACCACGGGAGGTTTACGAGCAGGACGTTGTGCACAGTTGCGTGCATGGCCGTAAATAACAGTACCGCAAGTGCTCGTAAACGTCACGAAGAGGCCTGCGAGCAAGAGCGCCGCAACACGCTGGTGAACACCGATGTGCTTGCGAACAGCACCGTGCGCGCGATCACCGCGAGAAACCTGCAACCGCCACGGCTCGCACGTGAGTGCAGCAACGTGCCGGTGGTCACCAGACGGAGGAACAAAAATGGCCAGCGGGCCCATGCACGTCGCAGGCTCTCGGCTGTACGCACCATCAACGTGCACACGAGCACACCTCGTGAACAGGAGCCTGCATCCTTTTTGCGTCGCATCGCGGCAAAAACAATCCGCACGCGCGTCGAGGCAACCCAGGCTGCGGTATTTCGAATCGTCCCACATGCAAGACGGAAGGAACAGAACAGACACGGCCGCAGAGGTCGGAAGCAAAAAAGGAAGGCGCAAACACGCGGCAAGGCCGCGGGAGGGCGCGCGGAAAGGCCGTGCCGGAGGGCAGCCCCTGGCAGCAAGCGCGGGGCGGCGTCGCGGAAGGAACCAGCGGCAGCAGTGAAGGGCGAGGCCCAGCAGGTAGGGAGGTGCAGGAGTACCAAGGCCGCCAAGGCTGGAGGGCTCGGGCGAGAGGCGGGGCAGAGGCGGTGTGGGGCCGCGCGAATCTGATGCGATGGGCTGTGCGTGGGGCGACACGCAAAGCTCCAGGGCAACGTCGCGAAGGCGAAGCGCGACCGCAGCGCGGGTGGTGGGGGAAGCCGCACATATCGTAGTAGTAGTCGTAGGAGTATCATTATTATTATTATTAGTAGTAGTAGTAGTAGTAGCAGTAGTAGTAGTAGTAGCAGTAGTAGTAGTAGTAGTAGTCGTCGTCGTCGTCGTCGTCGTCGTCGTCGTCGTCGTCGTCGTCGTCGTCGTCGTCGTCGTCGTAGTAGTAGTAGTAGTAGTAGTAATTACGTAGCACCCCGCAATTGCGGATAAGAGTGAGGGGGCGGGCGCGGGCGACGCGGGCGTCGTCGAGCCAGCGGACCTCGTGGCCCCACCTTCCTTGTCGATGGCGCACTCCTCCTCCTCCTCCTCCTCTTCCTCGTCCTCGTTCTCATCGTCATCGTCATCCTCCTCCACCTCGTCCTCCTCCTCTTCTTCCTCGTCCTCCCTTTCCCCCCTCTCGTCCTTTCATCATCGTCCTCCGATTGTCGTCCTCCCCCTCATCGGCCTCCATCATCGTCCTCCCGTTGTCGTCCATCATCATCATCATCCTCCCCCTCCTCCCCCTCCTCGTCCTCTTCCTCCCCCTCCTCCCCCTCCTCCCCGTCGTCGTCCTCATGCTCCTCCTCCTTTTCTTTCTCCACATTATCCTTACATCCTCTCTTCTTCCGCGTTTTCCTCGTCCCCTGTTTACTCCTCCTGCCTCCCCCTCCTTCCCCAAGATAACTGCAACGCAATCCTTTTTTCCCCAAACAGCTTGCTGAACGGGGTGCTGTTGTGATAGAAGCTAATTCCGGCCGAGGGAAAGCTAAGCAGAGACATCCTCAAACAAATGTGGTGGTCCGGCCCGTTTCGCCTGAGACATCTTCACAACTCTCGTTTCTGAGTTGTCCGGGATTGAGCGTTTCGCCTCATCCTCCAACTCTCGTTTCTGAGTTGTCCGGGATTGAGCGTTTCGCCTGGGACATCCTCCTAAATCTGAGCTCTGAGAGGCCGCGCGAGAGGTGGTCCGGGCCGTTTCGCTTGAGACATCCTCGAAACTCTGAGCTTCCAGATGCCGCGCGAGAGGTGGTCCGGGCCGTTTCGCCTGAGACATCCTCGCAACTCTGAGCTCCAAGATGCCGCGCGCGAGGTGGTCCGGCCCGTTTCGCCTGAGACATCCTCGAAACTCTGATCTCCCCGATGCCGCGCGCGAGGTGGTCCGGCCCGTTTCGCCTGAGACATCCTCGAACTTCTGAGCTCTGAGATGCCCTGCGCGAGGTGGTCCGGCCCGTCTCGCCTGAGAAATCCTTGCAACTCTGAGATCTGAGATGCCGTGCGCAAGGTGGTCCGGCCTGTTTCGCACAAGATATTCTCGCAACTCTGAGCTCTCAGATGCTGCGCAAGAGGTGGTCCAGCCTGGGGGCCCAGAAGGCCACATGTTACATATCCTCCATGGGACCCTGCGAGCCTCAGGAGGCCCCAGAGAGGTCCAGGAGGCCGCAGGACGCCCAGGACAGGCCCCAGGGGCCCCCAGGAGATTCCCAGGAGGCCCCAGGAGGCCCTCTATCAGAACGTGTCAAGTTAATACACATCCGGTGTCGATTCGTTGATTTTTCCTGCTCTTGTGCCCCCCCCTCCATTTGGAGAGGCCCAAGCGGCCACAGGTTAGATATCCCCCCTGGGAGCCCCAAGATGCTTCAGGAAACCTCAGGTGGAGTTCAGGAGGCCACAGGAGGCCCAGGAGGAAGCTCCAGGAGGTCCCCAGGAGGCCCAGGAGGCACCAGGAGGCCGCAGGACGCCCAGGACAGGCCCCAGGGGTCTCCAGGAGATTCCCAGGAGGCTCCCAGGAGGCCCCAGGAGGCCGCTTATCAGAACGTGTCAAGTTAATACACATCCGGTGCCGATTCGTTGATTTTTCCTGCTCTTGTGCCCCCCCCCCCCTCCATTTGGAGAGGCCCAAACGGCCACAGGTTAGATATCCCCCCTGGGAGCCCCAAGAGGCTTCAGGAAACCCCAGGTGGAGTTCACGAGGCCACAGGAGGCCCAGGAGGAAGCTCCAGGAGGTCCCCAGGAGGCCCCAGGAGGCACCAGGAGGCCCCCGCAACTCGGAGCTCTGAGACGCCGCGCTCGAGGTGGTCCAGCCCGTTTCGCCTGAGACTTCCTCGCAGCACGTTTCGCCCGAGACCTCGTCGCAACTCTGGGGTCCGAGATGCCGCGCGCGAGGTGGTCCAGCCCGTTACGCTGGAGACATCCTCGCAACTCTAGGCTCCGAAATGCCGTTCGCGATGAAGAGGAGGTGGAGGCGGAGGAGGAGGAGGAGGAGGAGGAGGAGGAGGAGCAGGAGGAGGAGGAGGAGATGGAAGGGATAAGGAGGAGGCGGATGATGTGCATGAGGGAGCAGGCAGGAGGAGGGGGAGGTCCCAGAGAGCTTCAGGAGGCCGCAGGACGCCCAGGACAGGCCCCAGGGGTCCGCAGGAGATTCCCAGGAGGCTCCCAGGAGGCCCCAGGAGGCCCTCTATCAGAACGTGTCAAGTTAATACACATCCGGTGTCGATTCGTTGATTTTTCCTGCTCCTGTGGCCCCCCCCTGTATTTGGAGAGGCCCAAACGGCCACAGGTTAGATATCCCCCCTGGGAGCCCCAAGATGCTTCAGGAAACCTCAGGTGGAGTTCAGGAGGCCACAGGAGGCCCGGGAGGAAGCCCCAGGAGGTCCCCAGGAGGCCCCAGGAGGCACCAGGAGGCCCCCGCAACTCGGAGCTCTGAGACGCCGCGCTCGAGGTGGTCCGGCCCGTTTCGCCTGAGACTTCCTCGCAGCACGTTTCGCCCGAGACATCGTCGCAACTCTGGGGTCCGAGATGCCGCGCGCGAGGTGGTCCAGCCCGTTACGCTGGAGACATCCTCGCAACTCTGGGTTCCGAGATGCCTTTCGGGATGAAGAGGAGGTGGACGAGGAGGAGGAGGAGGAGGAGGAGGCATGTTTAACATGCCATGCCAGCCCGCACTAGGCGGGCACGCAATCGACCTTGGAAACGGCAGTGGGTCTAAAAACCCTGTTTGGGGATATTGCACTCCGGCTATAATTCCACTTTCTGCTCCCCGCCTTCTCTGATCAAGGCAACTCGCCAGGGCAGAGTTGCTGGACGGGCTGGTGTGGATGCGCGGGGGTTGAGGAGGTCTTTGCGGGCTCAGACGGCATGCAAAATCCGCCGCCGCGCTTGTGCGGCAGTGGTTTGATCAGTGAACGTGGTTTAGGTCGCGGGTGGCTCGCGGGCTCTCCACGTCCACCTGGAAGGAATGCAAAAGCAGCCCGCCGCAGGCGCCCCAAACATTGGTTTGTACACTGAACGTGGTTTGGGTCGCGGGTGGGCCGCGGGTTCTCCACCGGGAACGAATGCAAAAAATGCCCGCCGCAGGCGCCGAACAAGGTGGTTTGTACCCTGAACGTGGTCGCGGGTGGGCCGCGGGGTCTCCGCCTGAAGCGAATGCAAAGGATGCCTGCCGCAGGCGCCGAAAAATGTGGTTTGTACCCTGAACGGCGGGTGGGTCGCGGGTTGGTCGCGAGTTGGTCACGGGGTGGGCCGCGGGCTCTCCACATGGAAGGAATGCAAAAGAAACCGCCGCAGGCGCCGAAAATGATGGTTTGCACCTTGAGCGCGGTTTGGGTCGCGGGTGGGTGGCGGAAAAGGTCGCGGGTGGGTCGCGGGTGGGTCGCGGGTGGGTCGCGGGTGGGTCGCGGGATGGGCCGCCGGCGGGTCGCGGGTTGGGTCGCGGGATGGGTCGCGGGGTGGGTCGCGGGTGGGTCGCGGGGTGGGTCGCGGGTTGGGTCGCGGGTGGGTCGCGGGTGGGTCGCAGGTGGGTCGCGGGGTGGGTCGCGGGGCGGGGCGGGTGGGTCGCGGGGCGGGTTGCGGGTGGAACGACGACAACAAACAACAACAACAACAACAACAACAACAACAACAACAACAACAACAATCATTTAAGACTGGGGACACTCCGTTCTCACCAGTGCCAGGGTTTTCATAGGAGGCGGGCAATACCCCCACTTTGTGGGGGGGCCGGTTCAAGCTCTACCAATTTCCAAACGACTCTTCGCCACCACCCACACCCAGCTTCCCGCCCTATGACGTTCGGACACTTCACTTCGTGGCCTGCGGACGACCTTGGCTACTACACTGGCGCATGGTTACAATGACTTCTTGTGGTAACATCTTGTGGAAACTAGCTTAGTATACGACTTATACCCCTGTTCCAACAATGGGCACGTGTACCGTTTTCCGACGTTTTAACGTTTCTGTACCACACAAGCCAAGACCCTTATTTTGACTGGTATCACGTGCGTGGCGCCAGCATACCACAGGACTTGTTTCCGTTGTTGTGAGACGATATATGCTCATTCTTGTTCTGTGGTTCTCGTTCCGGCCTCAATGTGCAATACTGGCTCACTCGTCGACGAAATACACGTGACTACCTCTCTCTTGTTGCCTGCTGCGGGCTTCTTGGAAGCATCTTGGGGCCTCTTGGGGGCTTATTGGGTCCTCACGGCGGGCTCTTGGGGCCTCTTGAAGGCCTCCTGGGGCAACCTATGGCGCAACCAGTAGGGGGACGTTTTATTCTCGGCGGCCGAGGGCGCAACCTATGGCGCAACCAATAGGGGGGCGTTTTATTCTCGGCGGCCGAGGGCGCAACCTATGGCGCAACCGCAAGGGATTGTGGCCCCTGGCAGGCGCGCGAACCCCGTTGCAAGAGCGTGCGAAAGTAGCTCGCGCGAGCTCATGTAACATAAATGTTGGAAAACCATTGTTTTTTTTTAGGATTCGGACAGCGCGCGCGGGTGGAAATTTTGAAAAGTCGTGCAGGTGTTTTTCGAGGACCTACGGTGCGATTCGTGTGATTTTATGATGCGCGGTGCTAAAATTCTTAAGAACCCAATGGTTTTTGGAGATTTCGGCGTGCGCGCGCGAAGAAAAAACGAATGTGTCCCGCATGGTATTATTTGACAGGGATGATGGCCCTGGCAGGTGCGCAACCGTTGTTTCAGAAGTTCGAAAAAGTTGCTCGCAAAAGCCCGTTTGACAGAAATGTTTAAAAAGTGTTGGGTTTCCTACGAATCCGCAAGAGCGCGCGGGATGAGATTTTGACATTTTTTTGTTGAAAAACCATTGGTTTTTTGATGTTTTTATGTTAAAATCGCTGCGAACACTAAGGTTTTGGAAGGATTTCGTCTTGCGCGCGCGAATGTCCACTTTACCTTATTTTTTGCAAGGGATTCTTGAAATTTGATTATATTAGAACAAGAAATGTCATTTTATAGTGTTTTTTGCAAGGGAAAAACGGATTACAACAAAACAACCGGATCTGATCACATCGTTTTACCTGAGGCTTCCTCACGAAAATGATGAAAATGTAGCTGCGGCCTAGGCGGCGCAGGGGGGGCGTGCACCAGGGGGCCCAACAATAATTATTCTTTAGAATAAATAATGGTCAACAACAACAACAACAACAACAACAACAACAACAACAACAACAACGGGCAATACCCCCACTTTGTGGGGGGGCCGGTTCAAGCTCTACCAAATTTCCACACGACTCTTCGCCACCACCCACACCCAACTTCCCGCCCTATGACGTTCGGACACTTCACTTCGTGGCATGCGGACGACCGTGGCTACTATTCAGGGCCCCGCGGCCGACGACGACGGCGTGCGCGCGCGAAGAAAAAACGAATGTGTCCCGCTTGGTATTATTTGACAGGGATGATGGCCCTGGCAGGTGCGCAACCGTTGTCGCAGAAGTTCGAAAAGTTGCTCGCAAAAGCCCGTTTGACAGAAATGTTTAAAAAGTGTTGGGTTTCCTACGAATCCGCAAGCGCGCGCGGGATGAGATTTTGACATTTTTTTTGTTGAAAAACCATTGGTTTTTTGATGTTTTTATGTTGAAATCGTTCCGAACACTAAGCTTTTGGAAGGATTTCGTCTTGCACGCGCGAATGTCCACTTTACCTTATTTTTTGCAAGGGATTCTTGAAATTGGATTACATTTGAACAAGAAATTTCATTTTATAGTGTTTTTTGCAAGGGAAAGCGGGGGGGAACAAAACAACCGGATCCGGTACTAATCCACTTTTCTGAAGCTTTCACGAAAAAATAATGAAAATGTAGCTGCGGCCTAGGTTTTGGAGGGGGGTCGTGTACCAGGGGCCCCAACAATAATTATTCTTTAGAAGTAATAATGTTCAACAACAACAACAACAACAACAATTACTAGCACGTGGGGACACACCGTTCTCACCAGTGCCAGGGTTTTCATAGGAGGCGGGCAATACCCCCCCTTTGTGGGGGGGCCGGTTCAAGCTCTACCAAATTTCCAAACGACTCTTCGCCACCACCCACACCCAGCTTCCCGCCCTATGACGTTCGGACACTTCACTTCGTGGCATGCGGACGACCGTGGCTACTATTCAGGGCCCCGCGGCCGACGACGACGGCGTGCGCGCGCGAAGAAAAAACGAATGTGTCCCGCATGGTATATTTGACAGGGATGATGGCCCTGGCAGGTGCGCAACCGTTGTTGCAGAAGTTCGAAAAAGTTGCTCGCAAAAGCCCGTTTGACAGAAATGATTAAAAATTGTTGGGTTTCCTACAAATCCGCAAGAGCGCGCGGGATAAAATTTTGACATTTTTTTTGAAAAACCATTGGTTTTTTTTATGTTTTTTATGTTAAAATCGCTACGAAAACTAAGGTTTTGGAAGGATTTCGTCTTGCGCGCGCGAATGTCCACTTTACCTTATTTTTTGCAAGGGATTCTTGAAATTTGATTATATTAGAACAAGAAATGTCATTTTATAGTGTTTTTTGCAAGGGAAAACGGATTACAACAAAACAACCTGATCTGGATGACATCGAATTACCTGAGGCTTCCTCACGAAAATGATGAAAACGTGGCTGCGGCCTAGGCGCGGCGGGGGGGGCGTGCACCAGGGGGCCCAACAATAATTATTCTTTAGAAGTAATAATATTCAACAACACCAACAACAACAACAACACAACAACAACAACAACAACAACAATCATTTTACCCGAACGCGTGGTGTTCTCCCCAGTGCAGGGTTTTCATACGACACCAGGCAATACCCCCACTTCGTGGGGGGGCATTACAAGCTCTACCAAATATCCAAACGACTCTTCGCGACCACCCAAACCCAGCTTCCCGCCCTATGACGTTGGGACACTTCACTTCGTGGCGTGCGGACGACCCTGGCTACTACACTGGCGTGGGGTACACACCCACAGAGGTTGATCACATCTGTTACATATGATGTGGTACACGGTACACGTGAGATGGTACGCAGTGCCAAGATAGTTGGTCACATTTTTGGGGCAAATTCGTGGGGATGCAAATAATACGCACTCTCGCAGTCGGCCAAGGGAGGCCGCGACAGCTCAGGGCCATACTGCTCGTGAAGGTCTTTCGCCGTCAAAGCCATGATCCAAGAACACAGGCGATACCTTGATCCGAGATGGCTACGGATATGTGCGTCAGCAGTCGGGGGCCTTCCTGGGGCCGCTTGGGGTCCTCTTGGGGAAGGGGGGAAGCCTCCTGGCGCGGTTTGGGGTCACTTGAGAGCCTTTGGGGGGCTCCTTGGAACCATCTTGGGGCCTCTTGGGGGCTTATTGGACCCTCACGGCGGACTCTTGGGGCCTCTAGAACGCCTCCTGGGGCCATCTTGGGGGTCTCTTGGAGCCACCTTGGAGCCTCTCTCAACAACAACATCAACAACAACAGCAACATCAACAACATCAACAACAGTGTTACTGTCATGCGCGATGTTTCCACACGAAACATGCGACCATAATGATAACCATCCCCGTCATGGGGGACTATTGTTCTATAGCGGGGTCCGTTAGCCCCATTCCGAGATCTCCCGCCCAATGAGATCTTGCAAACACCTCCTCCGAGGAATTTCAACTGATCCCGCCTCGAAAACACATGCCCGCGCATTGCTGCGCGGATGCGAGACCGCCAGTGGAACCCCAGCCAAGGGACAGGATTGCTTTGGTGGGGACTGGGGGCTGTCCGCGGCGAGGCCAGGACCTGGCCCTGAATAGAAAGGGAGGAAGTTTCGAGCAGGGCCGTTGTTGTTGCTGGGAGCGGCGCCAATGCTGAAAAGAATAGGGCGCTAGTCCAGCGTAAAGCAAAACCAAGTCTCTAGCGGGAACACGGGTTTTGTTGGGACTACGGTTTTCGGCGGCGAGGAGGAACATCGCCTCGAGTAAGAAGGGAGGAAGCATCGAACGGGAGCCGTGGTTTCGTCGGGACGAGGGCTGCTGGCGGCGAGGAACAGCACCGTCTGGAGGAAAAAGGGAGGAACCCTCGAAAGGGAGCGTTGTTCTTGCTGGGAATGGCGCCAATTCAAATGAGAATTGGGCGCCAGTCCAGCGTAAAACTGGAGGAAGTCTCGGGCGGGAGCGCTGGTTTTGTCGGGACGGCGGTTTTCGGCGGCGAGGAAGACCACCGCCTTGAGTAAAAAAGGGAGGAAGTCTCGAGCGGGAGCGTTGTTGTTGCTGGGGGCGGCGCCGATGAGAGAAAGAGTAGCGCGCCAGTCCAAGGTAAAACGGGAGGAACTCTCGAGCGGGAGCGCTGGTTTTGTTAGGACGGCGGCTTTCAGCGGCGAGCAAGAGCACCAGCCTCCAGTAAAAAATGAGGAGGTCTCGAGCGGGAGCGTTGTTGTTGTTGGGGGGCCGGTTTGGGCGCCCCCCCCAACCGCTCGAGCGTGAGCCTCATGTTCAATGAAAATGTAGCCAGCGCCGAGGCGAGAGCGCCAAAGCGCCTGTGGGGTCCAACAAGAATAATTGTTTAGTAACTAACATTCAACAACCACAACAACAACAACAACCACAACAACCACAACAACCACAACCACAACCACAACAACAACAACAACAACAACAACCACAACCACAACCACAACAACAACCATCAATTTAAGACTGTTCGCTCTTACTGGCACGCTAGTCTTGCGTTGTATACCCCAACCCTCGATACCCGCCCACTTCGTCTTGCACCCATTCGGGGGGAAATATCTTCCTTGTCGGCCACTGACTAAAGTGCGAGGAACTCTCAAGCGAGAGCGCCGTTCCTGAGTTCGGGGGTTTCTCTGGCCAAGGGCTCTCGGAATACCTATGGAGAAGTATCGAACGAGAACCCTTGTCGCCGTGTCTGGGCCTCCACCAACTTGCCTGAATTACGAGAAAGGCTCGAGCGAGAGCGCCGCTCCTGAGTTCGGGGGCCTTCCTGGCCAGGGGCTCTCGGAGTAAGTCGTGAAGAAGTATCGAGCAGGAGACATTCTCGTCGTGGCTGGGCGTCCGCCAACATGACTGAATTGCGAGGAAGTCTCGAGCGAGAGCGCCCTTCCTGAAATCGGGAGCCTCTCTGGCCAGGGCATCTCGGGATAAACTATGAGGAAATATCGAGCGGGAGCCGTTGTCGTCGTCGCTGGGCCTTCAAGGGCCCACATTTAGACTCAAGCAAACGCTCGCGCGGGAGCCTCGTTTTCAGACAGCATGTAGCCGGCGTCGAGGCGAGAGCGCGCGGAACCGCTTCCAGATACCAACAAGAATTATTCAAGACTGAAACAATAACAACAATAATAACAACAACAACAACAACAACAACAACAACAACAACAACAACAACGACAGCAACTACGACTACTACTACTACTACTTCTACTACTACTACTACTACTACTACTACTACTACTACTACTACTACTACTACTACTACTACTACTACTACTGCAGCTACTACTACTACTGCTACTACTACTA
>CAUYUJ010010833.1:15000-25000 GCA_963575745.1 Prorocentrum cordatum | reverse complement strand
CGGCATCAACATAAACTTTGCCGGTCCGCGCGGATTTCTTGGATCTGCGCTGGGCCCCCCTGGCGGTGCCTCTAGAGCCGCCCGTGGCGCGCTCCGCGCGCCAGGAAGGGGGGTATCAGCGCAGGTTCAAGAAATCCGCGCAGACCATCAGAAGTTCGTATTCATACCGCTCGTTGCAACGAAGATCTGGACACAACACGGAACCACAACCGCAACGACGTGGATTTTTTACCTAACAGCGAAGACTGATAGGATTCTAGTGGTGTCAAGAGAGAGCATCTGATGACTCAGAAGGGAGGTCTGGGCGGCATCCGGACAGCGAGGGCCGGGCTCACGGCCGGGCTCGTTTCAAGCAAACAGTCACACACTTCGTGCTCTTCGACCTCCCAGAACTCCATTCCCGGGCCACATTTTGAATGCCCGGAGCCACCTGTAAGCCTCTTCGTGCTCTACGACTTCCCAGAACACCACTCCTGGGCCACATTTTGGATGCTCGGAGCCAACTGTAGGCCACTTTGTGCTCTTCGACTTCCCAGAATTATATTCCCGGGCTACATTTTGGATGCTCGGAGCCAACTGTAGGCCACTTCGTGCTCTCCCCGAGCATCCTTTCCGCTTTTTTTATAGCAGACGCCATTCTTTTTGGCAGACCGCCAAAAAGATTGCAGGAGGTCACTTCTTAGCCAAAAAGAATTCAGGTGAATTGTTTCCCGAATTCAGGAATTCAGATGCCCGCTTTCCCGAATTCAGGAATTCAGACGCCGCCATTCCTGCATTCTTATACGTCGCGACCATGGCGCGACGGCATAGATACCACGTATATGCATGTATACGACTATATACGACAATTTGTTGTTTCATGTTTACACTTGCGCGCGACGGTTAAACTTCCATGCCTCGCAGTAATGTTCCCATGGGACGTCCGTTTGGTGAGCGGCAAAACGAGAGTACCCGATATATTTTTCAATCTACATTTGCGCATATGACGGCGGGATTGTTCGCCACGTCGACGATCAGCGGCGCACGCTTGCCGTCACGAAACAATTGGGCTCGTGTTGCAACCGTACGTGTCCACATTTCTGGTTTGTGTATTGGTGTGTTCGTTCGTTGTTTCCTCCTCTTCCTATTTTCCCTCCTCCTCGTCCTCCTCATCATGTTCCTCCTCGTCCTCCTTTTCATCCCTCCTCCTCTTCGTCATCCTCCTTCTCCTACTCTTAGTCCTACTCCTACTCCTACTCCTATTCATACCTCCTACTTATCCTTCTAGCACGTCTCCTCATTCCTCCTCCTCCTCCTCCTCCTCCTCCTCCCCCTCCTCATCCTCCTCCTCCTCCTCCTCCTCCTCCGCTGTTTCCTGCGCTTGTCCAGTCGATGTTTGCGTGGCCGCTTCGTACTTCCCCTTTGGACACGTACGGCGGTTTTCTTCCCATCCTTCCCTTCCCCACGTTCCCCTCCCTCCCTGCCTCCTTGCAACGGGGGGGCCCAAATCCTCGAGACTTCACGCATCTCGGGCCAGAAGGGGCATTGCGCGAGCATTGCCCATCCAACTAATCAGTAGCTGTGGGTGCCGCGCGGTCACCGTCACGGGGGGGGGAGCTTGCAGACAATGGTACATAGGTGCAAGCGTTGCAGTATACATGAACGGGGTGGCCTGGGCAATCAGTCGAAGCGTGGCCCAGGTACCTCTTAGTGATCCCCTCTCTCCTCCTCCTCCTCCTCCTCCTCCTCCTCCTCCTCCTCCTCCTACTCCTACTCCTACTCCCACTCCCACTCATACTCATACTCCTACTCCTACTCCTACTCCTACTCCTACTCCTACTCCTACTCCTACTCCTTCTCCTCCTCCTCCTCCTCCTCCTCCTCCTCCTCCTCCTCCTCCTCCCTCCGCTTCATCATTCTCGTCGTCCTCCTCCTCCTCCTCCTCCTCCTCCTCCTCACCCCCTCACTCCTCCTCCTCCCTCCTGCTCCCTCCTCCATCCTCCTCCCTCTTCCTCCTCCTCCTCCTCCTCCTCCTCCTCCTCCTCCTCTTCCTCTGCTTCCTAGTCCCCTCCAGCCGTCAACAGCATTACGACGGCGTCCTGGCGTCCTCGGACATCAAGGCTCTCGAGGGACGAATGAGGACGAGGAGGACACAGGAGGAGGAGGAGGAGGAGGAGGAGGAGGAGGAGGAGGAGGGGGGAGGATGTGGAGGAGGAGGGAGAGGATGAGGGATGGTGATTTGCTGCATGCTGCATCTGGCCTAGTCGGCCTGTTCACTCTCACTCTACGAGAAAACCATGCCTGTGCTTCTCCACAAGCGAAACGTGCAAGGTGCTCGGGTGCAAAGATTCTGCGAGCTCAGAGCACTCCCCAATTGTACTCTCATCGTAGTACTCCCAATGTTCCTTCGGGATCCGTTTCATATATTGGCGGAGGGGGGTATGCCGAAAGATTGGCTTGGGGGGGCCTCCGAGGGCCCATGGGGCAATTGATGGGCCGTGCAATTCACAACGTTCGGTCCCGAGCGTTGCCGAACGATACCTCCTCGCAGATGTGCACAAATATGTGGTGTTTCGGCTTGAGGCGCCAGAACACGTCCGACTTGGACGCTGCCCACAACTGTCTGCACAACAAGCAAAAACGCCTTCCATACACGTCTAGGTTTGACCTGTCCTCCGTTTCCAACGTCTTGTACACCCAGACGAGGTTGCGCAGGCAGTTGGTCCTGAGCGAAACTGATTCCAACACGAGTACCCCCCCAATCTACAAACATGTTTTAAAGCAGGGGGCGATGGGAAACCACTGGGAAACCACTTACCCCCACCCTGTCGCATCCTAGTCTGAGCGTGGGCCGACTCCGATGGAAGAAAGTTCTCGAGCACGTGGAGAACGATGGGCAGGAGGTAACGGCTCTCACCAGCTTTCGCCCTAAGCCTCGGGGGCTTCGGCCCTGACGTGCGAATCATTCCAAGTGTGAAATGGCGAATAGGCGGGCTAGTATCCAGGGCACGAGATGCCATAAGGATCATGTTGTCGATGATATTTATAGTATCCTGGGCAGCATTTCGCTTCCCACCAAGCTCAATGAACACCTCCCATAGAATATTGCCCAACGTATCTTGAGCTACTCCTAAGCATCCGCTGTGCATAAGCCCAGGCCTGATCATGGCCCAGCTGAAGCCAGGGACAGCCAGGGGGTCCGTTACAAGATCCTGCCTGTCTGTTAGCAGCATCTGCAGATAATCTTCTGTCGAGTATTCCCCCTGCCGCCACGGAGCCGCCAGCGAAAAATCTGGAAGTTGTGAAACTGTGCATGGGCACCTCCAGCAGCACCTTACATGAGCACCATCCGTACACCTGCTCCACCCCTGAACCCCGTAAACTTTTTTCAGCCATTCCCAATCCCCTCGGTAATCTACGCAACACCCTCGGAATCTCGACGGTTGTCCAGCTTTGTTGGCTCGGTCGCGGTCTCCACGGAGCCCTGAAGTTGCAAAATCTGATCCGTCGTGCCTTCTCAAAGGATGCACACCAGCCATAAAACTAGTGAACATCCAGCCCAGCACTTTCCAGACCTGAGGTGGCACAGGACGGAGCTTCCAAAAAAGAGCAATGGAGGAGGTTGGAGATCATGAGAACGAGGGGGGGATGGGGAGCGAAGGAAGACGGAAGAGGGGAAGCTGAAGTTGGGGTGAGATGGGTTCGGGAGGCCAGTCGATTAAATAGGAACCTCTGCAAACGTGTGGCGGCCCTGGCAGCCGCAGTCGCAGACGGACCTCTTGCCGAAACACACGAACCAGAATCGGCGTCGATTCCTGTTGAGGGGTTGGGACAGGCGGATCCGCGGCTGCTCCGATATTGTTTAGGCCGGAGGAGGAGGAGGAGGAGGAGGAGGAGGAGGAGGAGGAGAAGGAGGTAGGAGGAGGAGGTAGGAGGAGGAGGAAGAGGAGGAGGAGGAGGAGGAGGAGGAAGAGAAGGAGCCCCAGCACGCTATCTAAGATCCACCTCCCCCGACACCCTCGCATCAACAGAGCAAAAAGGAGATTACATAGTGGCAGGCGCGCCTGCCGCTCAACACCGTCAGGGTCCAGAGGATCACCGAGTCACGAGTATGATACGGAGCGCCGTCTCCCCAAAGACTACATGCAAGTAGTCCAGCGGTGTCAGAGGTGCCGACTCGATCAGCCCAGTCTGATACAGCACGGTGTAGACCTTCTTGGCCATCTCCGTAGGTAGACCACTCTGCCTCCTCGCCCTGCGGCACTAGGCGATCCAAAATCTCTGGGAGAAGGAGAAAATTCACTAAGCGTCGATGCTGTCGTTTTGTTCGGCGGTCCCACAAGGGTACTTTGGCCTGATATGGTGGGGGGTACCAGCATCGTTTCTCCAGGTGTCGGGTTAGATCTCTGTGAGCGTTCCCTCGCGTGGTGGGTTTCGCTCCTACTTTTCTCCACCTGCGAGCTGTTGGGCAAAGTATCTTGTCCTTGACCTGCGCCCTGGCCCCTTTGCCAACCTCGGGAGCAGAGAGCCGACCATCGCGCCACCACTGATGTAGCAGGAGGGAGGTTTCACCTGTCTTAGGTGTCGTGTGTTTGCCAAAAAGGCGTTGCCTGACACCTGGCATGTAGTCTCGACCGAAAACGCCTGCGGAACTGAATGCCGAAGTTTCGTCCCCCGTTCGTTTCCTGAAGTTTGTTTCGCGTGGTTCCCAAGGACCGTTCGTGCGGCCTCCCAGGGCCTCGAGGGTTGTAAACCGTGGCTCGCTGTAGAACTGTGGGGAGGGGGCGGATGCTCGTCCACTTTGTTTTCCTCTTCCCCGTCCTCCTCCCCCTTCTCCCTTTCTTTTTCGTCCTCCTTCTCCTCCTCCTCCTCCTCCTCCTCCTCCCCATCCGCTTCCTCCTCCTCCTCCTCCTCCTCCTCCTCCTCCTCCTCCTCCTCCTCCTCCTCCCCCTCCCCCTCATCCTCATCCGCCTCGGGGGGCTGGCCGCTGATGGATTCGATGATTGATCGAAGCCACATGGCGATCGCACGATGTTCTCCCAGCTACCCCGATGGCTGGGGAATCAAAACACGAGTGAGACGTTCACTCATTTCCACCTGATCAGCGATCACTCCGAGTTGCACCCGATGGACTTCCAGTCGTTCCAGACCTTCTTCTCCCAGTCCTTCCAGACATCGGTGATAGCCTGGAGCTTCGCCTGCGCCTCCTTGGCGCCCCTCTCGTAGTCCTCGGCGGTCAGGTCGCCCGTCGGCTTGGCAGCCAGGGTGGTCGCAATGAACATCGTGAGCTGCTCGCCAACCTCAAAGAATGTTCTCGGGGGGAGGTGGGATTGAAGAGAAGGAGGAGGATGGTGGCATCGCCTGTTTCGCCTGCTTCTGGATGTGCGCGGACATCTCCTTCGGGTACTTCTTCGCATCCAAGGTCTTGATGGTCTGGGGGACCTTGGTCTCGATGATGTTCCGCCACCCGTTCACCTTGGTGGTCGCGTCCGAGTACGCCTTGTCGAACTGCTTCTTCGCGTCGAGCCTCTGCTTCTCCATGATCGCGGCCTTCTTCTCATCCCCGCTCAGGTCGGCGAGCTTCGCTTGCCAGTCAGCCAGGGCCTTCTTCTCGTTCTCGAGCTTCAGCTGCTCCCTGGCTTCCTTGCTCTTCTTGGGGTTGCTGCTCGCCGCCGTTGGATCACCCAAACCACTGCCGCCCAGGCCTTGCCTCATAGCGTCGCGGATCTGCGTGTACTCGTCTGTAGACAGGTCGACTTCTGCAGCCACGCTCGTGGTGTCCTTGGTGCGGTCGATGATTTTCCCCTCCGCGTCGAGGAACAGGTGGTATTCAAGTACACCCATATCCCTCAGAGTTTTACTACGTTTGTGAGGTCTCGAGTCGAGGTCTTTGATCATGGCGTCGGCGTGGGCTCTGTTGTTCAAGTAGAGTGGTCCAGCCAGTTGGTCCTGAGTCACCCATATATCCTTGACGCCGCTCTCGGTCTCCCTGCTGACCTCGGTTGACGTCGTCCCCTTGCATCCGCCAGATGATGGGTCCATAGTGAAACGGACCAGCCAAGCTATCTTCTCGGCGTCTGGCATGCCAGGCTTGCTGTACTCGGAGTGGGCCTTCGGCATCTTGGTTTTGAGGTAGTACCCCATGGAAGCGAACGGGTTCTTTCTTTCCTCGCGGGGGGAAAAAAGGAGGAGGCGGAGGAGGGGGAGGTGGAGGAGGAGGAGGATATGGAACAGTTTTTATTCAACCGAGTTTGAAAAAAATGGGAGAAGGAGAAGGATAATGAGGAAGAGGAAGCAGAGAGGAGGGAAAGGAGGAGGAGGAGGAGGAGGAGGGGGGGGGGAGGGGGGGGGATCAGAGTTGTTTTGCAAGCTGTCGCCTGCAGTTGTGAAATCAATTGCTTGATGGCCTGAATCTCGGCCAACAGGTTCGTTTCCTCTGTCACGTCTTTCTCCAACGCCTTAAGCTCTGCCTCTAATTCTTGCATGTCCCACACCCACGCGTTAGCTTCCAAAAGAGCTGTATGGTCGAGGTCCGCCGAGGTCGAAGGGGGCTCGGCATCTTCCCCGATCTGCATAAATGCGCCCACGAGTTTAGCAATGTCCTGCTTAAAGGGAGGAGGAGGGAGGAGGGGGAGGAGGAGGGAGGAGGAAGGAGTAGGAGGAGGGGGATGAGGAGGAGATGGTGGAATTTGTGCCGGCCCCCCGGAGCCAGGAAGGGGGGTCGAGGGAGAGGGATTCGGTCCGTGCTACTCATAGAAGTGAGCATGGCAGTCATGGTCGCAGCGTCCCCGTTGGACTCAGTCTTGATCTTAGCGAGGGCGGGGGGCAACTTGATCTGCTTGGGGTCCTCCTCCTTGACGGCGGTGGACGCACCCCGCTTGCCCATGGCGGGGACGGAAGGTGCCGCACCGCGGGGGAGAAGTCTCTTTCTCGGGCCGATCGGCTTTGAGTTCGATGGATCCCAGGAGCTTCCAGGAGACCCAGGGTCGTCGCAGCTTCACCCCAAAGATTTTGTCATTTGCTGTTTTTTTTTGTCACCTCGTCTTCTTGAGTGACAAAAACATTGACTTTACATGTGTTTTTACAGGGTTTCCTTAATATCGAGGGGTGACACAAGTTCTTATCTGGTGACAAAAACATGTACTTCACCTGTGTTTTTACAGTGTTTTTGAAAAATGACAAAATTATGTTAAAGTTTGTCACCAGCGTCATATTGACGAAACCATGTGTTTTTCTATGGTTCACAGCAAATGACAAAATTTTGTCATTTCGAGGTTTTTTTTGTCACTGGGGGGTCTCGGACTTCCGAGGCGCGTACGGCGAACCTCAAGGTCAGCCTGCAGGCTCAGAAGATCACCTTCGGAGTGTCTTCGGAGGGATCCAGGGTGGGCTCCGTCTCAATGCCAGGGCTCCTGTGGGCGATCCTCATCCCCCTCCTCCTCCTCCTCCTCCTCCTCCTCCTCCTCCTCCTCCTCCTCCTTCCGTCCTCCTCCCCATCCTCTTCCAGGGTTGCCTCGGTGCCGCGGGTGTTTGGGTGAGGGGCAATCGAAAGAGGACAAGGTTCCGCCAGAGCTCCCGTCGAACAAGGCACGAACGTGACTGGAGCTCGAACCTGGGCTCGATGTGCTCAGCCTCATACGCTTAGGGGTTGTGTAGCCAGTCCCATCTGAAAGAGCAGCCGCCCCACTCGTTGCCTTCCGAAGGAGGATCAGCGGGATGAGGAGGAGGAGGCGGAGGAGGGGGAGGAAGAGGAGGAGGAGGAGGAAGAGGAGGAGGAGGAGGAGGAGGTGGAGGAGGAGGAGGGGAAGTGGCGGGAGGATGCGGAGGCCTGCTCCTCAATAACTGGCATCTGCGGGCTGCACTCCTCGAATGAAGGAACGCCGAATGGGAGGACGGTGCGCATCAAAGCGGTCCCGATCTGTTGCATCTGCTTCTTAGTCACCAGCCACCTCCCCTGGTCACCCCTCGAGGGAAGGAGAGTGATGATACAGCGAGGGCTGAGAGGTTGCGACCAGCTCGGTTAATGCCGCGCTGGGCCTAGCCCCTCAGCCCTCGGCGTTCACCACGCTGCCATCCCCTTTGCACGCTACGCCCCCCCCCCTCCCCTCCCCTGTCCGACCCTTGGGGTAAGTTTGGCATGGGATTCGGCACGTACAGGGTCGCCATGTATGCTTTGATGACCGCGGTGCAGAATCTGGTAGGATAGTTAAAGGCACGGAGGTCATCTTTGCGAATCGATGTGTGCTTTTTCTTGCAATTGCAGACTAGGCCCCCGAAGCCTGCTATCCACCAGGCAGTTGACCACAGTGTAATCAAAGTATTTGCCGTAGGCTGGTCATCAGAGGGCCCCAGGAATCTACAAAGATCAACTTGCGTCGCGAAGAAGCCGAGGTCGATCAAAGTCCGAGAAATTAGGGGGTGAGACAACATGATAGACCCCGCCCTCTGTTCGATCACGCTGTGAACTCCCCTTTTGTGCAGCACCCTGATGAGAAAGTTGATCCGTCTCAAAAGTAGGTTCGCATTCCTGTCGGTCTGGCTCATGCCGTCGCCCTCTATGCGCGGGGTCGGGGGGGTCAGAAGCACCTCGTTCGAACTAGCATCAGCCCTCCAGTTGTCCCAGCGAGTCGGCGAGCGCGATCTCGACCAGATGGTAAAATCTGGCGCCCACCATACAATACCCCCAGGTCTCACCTTTCGGGGAGGTGTGCAAAGGGGGGCGAGCCCCACTAGGGCTTGGATCCTGGCTTACCCTCTAAATCCTGACTCGCCCCCCCCTTCTAAATCCAGCCAGGGGAGAGGCTGTCCCCCCCCCCCCCCCCTCAGATCGAGATAGAGGACAGCCCGCCCTGCAGGGGGGGGTGGGGTGGTTTTGGCGAGGCGCGACCTGTAGCAGCCAAGAAAGCAATGACCGAAACCCCTCGAATGTCTGTAACGTTGCGTAGCTTGAGATATCCATGGTCCGATCCATGCAATACGTATACAGACCCTCCCCCATAGCAGCACTCGCCAAGGCGCCCTGGCTGTACGAAAAGACTTCAACGAAATGCAAGATCCCTGGGCCCTGCAAGAACGCGGTCTCCCCAATTGTCATCTGCGTTCCATGGGCTGCAATCCGCGGGCACGACGACGTTGCAGCAGAATGCCTGAGATGCACGGGCTGCTTTGGGAGGGCGAGGCGGCTGGATCATAGGGTTGGAATGGGATTGAGGACTCCAGAAGTGGGAAAGAAAGGGCGGGAATCGGGACAGGGAGTTGGTGCCAGTGGTGTTGGTGCTTGGAGAGGGGGCGGCAGCAGGCATGCACTCTTCCTCCTCGTCGCCCTCCTCCTCCTCCTCCTCCGCCTCCTTCTCCTCCTGCTCCTCCTCCTCCTCCCCCCTCCTCCCTCCTCCTCCTTCTCCTACTCGGCTGCGAGGGGGGATCTTACATCTCTTCCGAACTCTCTTCCCTCTCATGCGTTTCCTCCTCACCACTCGCCTCTCCTTTTCATCACTCTCCTCACCTGTATTCCTCTTAGCTTTCTCCTGGTCCTCCTCACGCCTCGCGCTCCTTCTGCCTGCTCGGTCCTCTCCCTCCTCACTCGATCCATGCCCTCTTCGTCGGCCTCCGTGCTGGGACGAAAGCTTGTTTTCGCAAGGCCAATGATCGGCCTGTGCATGGGCAGAGGGGGCCGCTTATTTATATCAGCTATCTCAGTCCACATCCACAATGGCGTTCCTCGCGGCCCTCGCAAGCTCCCTGACCTTCTCCATATCCTCGAGTGGGGGGTCACGTTCGATTTCATCTCCTCGTTCCCCCATGTGTAGCTCGAGGGGGGGGGCTCAGGAGTGAAAGAGGGGCGCGTGTTGCTCGGGCCCAGGGTCCTCATTCGTGATATCATCAAGCTTATGGCAGTGCTGTAGCAGCTCGGCTATCGGCTCCCTGATCGTTGACAAGATCGTGTCAGCTCGGACGTATGTCTCTCTAGATCGTTCCTCAGGGGACGCATCGGCATTGCACGAACGAATCTCCAAGAACTGCT
>CAUYUJ010010833.1:5000-10000 GCA_963575745.1 Prorocentrum cordatum | reverse complement strand
AGCACGGAAAGCCAAGCAGTTTTCGCCAGAGCAGGACGCCGAGTTCCAGGCCTTCAAGTTTTGGAATATGTTACCTAACAGCGAAGACTGATAGGTTTTTACTGGAGACAAAAGAGAGCATCTGATGACTCCCCAGGGGGGTCTGGGCAGGAGCCGGACAGGCGAGGGCCGGGCTCGCTTTAAGCAAACAGTCGCACACTTCGTGCTCTTCGACCTCCCAGAACTCCATTCCCGGGCCACATTTTGAATGCCCAGAGCCAACTGTAGGCCACTTCGTGCTCTTCGACTTCCCAGAACTCCATTCCCGGGCCACATTTTGGATGCTCGGAGCCAACTGTAGGCCACTTCGTGTTCTTCGATTTCCCCGAACTTCATTCCCGGGCCACATTTTGGATGCCCGGAGCCAACTGTAGGCCACTTCGTGCTCTTGGACTTCCCAGAACACCATTCCCGGGCCATATTTTGAACGCTCGGAGCCAACTGTAGGCCACTTCGTGTTTTTCTACTTCCCAGAACTCCACTCCCTGGCCACATTTTGAATGCCCGGAGCCAACTATACGCCACTTCTACTGCTACTACCACTGCTCCCATCACTCCTACTCGTTCACTCCACACACTACAACTACTACTTCACTGCTACCACTACTACCATCACTACTACTTCCACTGTTACTACTACTGTTACTATTACTGCTGCTGCTGCTGCTGTTGCTGCTGCTAGTGTAGTTATTGCTACTGCAACTGGCAGTGCCACTGCGACTGCCGCTGATGTTGCCACTGCGACGGCCACTGCGAATCCGAATGCGACTGCGAGAACACCAAAATTCTACAACAGCGCTCTTACATGAATACCACAGGCAATGTTTCCAGCTATGCTTCTACACATCGCTGTTAGGTTGCTTTGCCGGGATAATGTTTGAGGGCCTCCTTCTTGGAAAACCCACCGACCTGGACATGAACACTTTAGTTGGTGACCGTTTTTTTTGTTTAATGGTCGTTACCCGGGGGAGGGGGGGGAGGGCGGGAGAGGGGGTCCAGGCCACCCCCCCCAGTACGATCGTTAGCGTCACCCGGGGGGGTGGGGGTGGGGGTATGGCCTTGGTAGCGAGTGTTATTTTGGGGGAGGAAGGAACGCTCACTTGCGGTTGTGGTCGATTTGGCCGTGTGGGCCGCACACAATGACCCCAACCGGTTCTAAGTTGGTTCGGTGTTTTGACGATTGTTGGAATTCATAAAACATCCCCCAAGGCTGCGTCCTCGATGTGGCTGTGGTCGGTTGCTGTCCCCGCGGAAGAAAAACAACGGCCCAGGGGTGAGAAGGGACCCCCTTCCTGCGTTCCTCGACGAAGAAAAGAAAAATTGTCGGTTCGGGGTCGAAAAAGGACCCCTCCCTTCAGAATGACAGCTCTCAGGAATGATGCTGGCGGTTATTGGTGCGGCGCCTCTGCATCTATCTGGCATTGAGCATTCAGATTGGTGGCCCGCGCGTCATCACGGATGCCTAGACCTCCTCACCATGCTCCGGTCCCCTCTCCCCCCAGAACAAGAAACAACGCTCCCAGAATGAATCCACGACCCACCCGTTCTGTACGCGCCGACGGGAGCCTTCCCCGGCGTCGCCCCAACACACATGTATGCTATATGTGCGTCGCCCCCCCTGGGGCGACGCGCGCACCGAGAACTCTTATGGTATATGCGTCGTGGCGGGCGTTTCCTGGCCACACCGCTCGGGGAACGACATGCCACAATATGGGCACACCGTACAGTGCCGTTTTTGATACATGTTCCGCGCGCGGGTCATGTATCAAACATGCAGGGGTTTAGTACTCAAAACAACGACGAGTTCATGCATAAATTTAGTCATAAATTCGTCATGCCTTAAAATCCAATAGTTTAAAAAATCCCATGTATTAAAACCTGCCCTGTATGTTCGGGCTCGACGCGCGCCTCCAGGGAGGACACACAGTGCTATTAGTACGTCTCTGTGCGTCCCACTTCCCCTCCCCCCCTCCACCTCCCCCTCCTCCTCCTCCTCCTCCTCCTCCTCCTCCTCCTCCTCCTGATTATCCCCCCGCCTCCTCCCCCCTCCTCCTCCTCCTCCTCCTCCTCCTCCTCCTCCCCCTCCTCCTCCTCCTCCTCCTCCTCCTCCCCCTCCTCCTCCTCCTCCTCCTCCTCCTCCTCTCCTCCTCCTTCCTCCTCCTCCCCCCTCCTCCTACCCTCCTGCTCCTGCCTCCTACCCCCCTCCGCAGCCGATGGGGCTCCGAGCCCAGGATAAGAGCATGGCCGCCGAGGACGCCGCAGCGCCCGCGCCCCCGGAGCGCCGCGGCCGCGCCGCCGCCGCCGGCGGCCGGCCCGCGGCGGAGGCCGCCGCCGCGGGGCAGCCAGCCGCGAGGGCCCGGGCGCTGCTCGCGACGGCCGAGGCGCTGCCCGAGCACGGCGGCGGCGCCGCGGCCGAGGCGGCCCCGCGGGCGGCTCCCCCGCCGCCGCTGCGAGCAGACGACGACGACGACGACGACGACGACGACGACGACGACGACGACGACGACGACGACGACGACGACGACGACGACGACGACACCTCCTCCCCCCCTTCCGCCTCACTTCCTCCTCGTCCTCCGCCTCACCTTCCTCCTCCTCCTCCTCCTCCTCCTCCTCCCTCCTCCTCTCCTCCTCCTCCTCCTCCACCTCCTTTCCTCCTCCTCTCCTCCTCCTCCCTCCTCCTCCTCCTCCTCCTCCTCCTCCTCTCTCTCCGTTCCTTTCCCTGATGCACAACTCCTCCCCGGCGCGCCCCGAGGCCCGTCGGGCGGGCGGGCCCGGCGTTTTTCGCCTCAGAGCTCCTCACCGCGTATGGCCCCGAAGCGTAAACTTCGGCAACAACTTCACAGATGGAGGAGGAGGAGGAGGAGGAGGAGGAGGAGGAGGAGGAGGAGGAAGGGGGATCGAAGGTACAGGCTTTGGAGCGCTTTTCGGGCCTCCCTCGGGCGCCCTCCTCGCTGCGGCTGGATCGCGGGTTGTTTTCGAAATCTGGTTCTCGCCGTAGCGCCGCTTGCGTGACGCTCGCTCTTGTGATTTGCACGAGTTTCACCGATGGATGGCGAGTGTTCTTTCAACATGTGGCTCTCGCCTCAGCACCGCGCACACTCGATTCATCAAACGTGCAAGAGCTTCACGGTGTGAGGGCGGGTGGTGTTCAAAGTGTGGTTCTCGTATTAGGGCCTTTCACATTTGTTTCAACCATTTGCAAGAGCTTCACGGACTGAGGGCGGATCGTTTTCAGACTACGGCTCTCGCCCTAGCTCCGCGCGCGCTCGTTCTAAACATTTGCTTGAGCTTCACGGATTGAGCGCGGGTCGTTTTCCAAATGCGGTTCTCGCCTTAACGCCGCGCGCATTCGATCGAAACATTTGCGCGAGTGTCACGTATTCAAGGCGGTTCTTTTTCAAAATGTTGCTCTCGATTTGGCGCCGCGCATACGTGCGTTAAAACTTTGCAAGGGCTTCACGGATTCCCGTGGTCAACGTGCCAGAAATGTTGTTTTAAGAAGGATTCAGGACTGTGAGTGCGCAGCGCTCACGTTGATTCGCGGTGTTGAAGCCCAAGGGACTGTGTTCTGGTAGGATTCCAGGTCGTCAAGCAAAAGAGCAGAGTCATGTTGATTCGTGGTGTTGGAGTCCCGATCATGGTGCTTTGGTACGCTTCAGGGTCTTCAAAGGGTTGTTTCCCAAAGAGGCAGTTCCCTCAGTGGAGATGAACCCTTGTAGGGGCCCGTGAAGAGGGAGCTTGGAGGGAGGGTTCCTTCCGACATCGTTGATGAAACTTGGGTTAACACTGGTCCTCCTCCTCCTCCTCCTCCTTCTACTCCTGCTCCTCCTTATCATCCTCCTCCTGCTCCTCCTCGTCCTCCCTCTCTTCCTCCTCCTCCTCCTCCTCCTCCTCCTCCTCCTCCTCCTCCTCCTCCTCCTCCTCCCCTTCTGGCGGCCTCGGCCGAGGCCGCGGCGCGCGCCGCGCTGGAGCTCTTCCGGCGGCTGCGCGACGACCGCGGCGCGGGCGACGCGGAGCACGCGACCGCGCGGCTTCACCTCGTGGCGGAGAGGCCAGCGCGCGCGCTGGAGGCGGCGGCGGCGGCGCGGGCGTTGTACGCGGAGGCGAATCACAGCATGGGCGAGGTCGTCACCGACGCCGCCGCCGCTGACGACGACGGCGACGGCGACGGCGACGACGATGGCAACGGCGACGGCGATGGCAACGGCGACAACGACGACGACGACGACGACGACGACGACGACGACGCCGACGACACCGACGCCACCGCCGCCGCCGTCGACGGCGACGACGGCGACGGCGAGGACGAGGAGGAGGACGAAGAGGAGGACGAGGAGGACGAGGAGGAGGAGGACAAGGGGGAGGAGGACGAGGAGGAGGAGGAGGAGGAGGAGGAGGAGGAGGAGGAGGAGGAGGAGGATGGGTGGATGCCATGCCGGGGGGCCATGATATCTCCCTAGGTTTTATGGCGCCTCTCCGTCTTTCAATTCGTCTCCGGGGCCCCCCTCCCTGGGCGCGGTGCAGATGCCGCGGGCCATGATCTGCGCCCCCCCGTCTTGGACGCCCCGCTCGTGGACGCGCCCGAGAGGGGGGGCGACGACGACGATGGCCACGACGACGCCGTCGCCGACGAGTACGACGACGACGACGACGACGACGACGACGACGACGCCGCCGCCGACGCCAACGACGACGACGACGACGACGACGACGACGACGACGGCGACGGCGGCGGCGGCGGCGGAGGCATCTCGTGCGCCGTCTTGAGCCAGCAAGGGCGAGGTCGTCGGGTGGAGGAGGAGGAGGAGGAGGAGACCCTCCGAAAGCGACTCGGGCTGAAACGACTCGTCCTGGGAGGAGGCCCAGGGGGTTCCCGATCAGTTTCCCACAGGACCCGCTTCCTTCACGCTAAGTGAGCAGGCCCTTCCTCTTCCTCCTCCTCGTCTTCCTCTCAGGGT
>CAUYUJ010010832.1:0-26265 GCA_963575745.1 Prorocentrum cordatum | reverse complement strand
GGAGGCGGAGGCGGAGGCGGAGGAGGAGGAGCAGGAGGAGGAGAGGCGGAAGAGGAGGAGGAGGAGGAGGAGGAGGAGGAGGACGAAGGAGGAGGAGGAGGAGGAGGAGGAGGAGGAGGAGGAGGAGGAGGAGGAGGAGGAGGAGGAGGAGGAGGAGGAGGAGGGTCACTCCTTGCGTGTGGCCGGCCCACGGAGAGCGCGGAGGCCCCGCGGCCACGGAGAGCGTCGGGACCCCCTTGGCCTTCGCCTCGGCATCGGCGTCACCCCTGACACACTTCTGCTATGTGTGCGTCGCCCCCTCCCAGGGGCGACGCGCGCACCGAGACACTTCGTAGTACATGCGTCGTGGCGGGCGCTCTCTGGCCGCACCGCTCGGGAAGCGATGTGCTACAAGATGGGCTCACTACATGTTCGGATCGGGCGCACGCCTCCAAGGCGGACATATAGTACTAGTATTAAGTCGGGCCTGTCCCTCTACAGAAGGAATATTCAAAAGTAGTCAACCAATAGCCTGGGGACGACTTTTTCAATGCTTTTGAGCATCTTTGGAGTATTTCCTGATACTGTCGTGTGCGTTTTTGGCATATTTTTGGAGTATTTCTCGTTGTTTTCAGCATTTTGAGAGTATTTATAGGAGTTTTCTTAAAATATGTTTTGAACATTTTTGGAGTATTTTCGCTGTTGTTGAGCATTTTCTGCGTATTTTTGAGCATTTTTGTAAACATTCATTGGATATTTGTTTGAGCATTTTTTGAGCATTTTCTTGTACCACCTGGCGACCCCTGGGGCTCCTGGTCGACCCGCCGGCGCGAGCACCGTGGCTCGGGGGTCGGCCGCGGGCGCAGCCCCCGCTCTCCGCGGCCGTGCCGTCCGGGAGGGCCCGCCCGCTCGCTGCGAGCGTTCGCCGCGGGGGGCGCTCCTCGGGGGCAACGTGTAAGTCGGGCCTGTCCCCCTATAGACAGGGGGATTTTCTACGAAAAATAACAGATACCCCCAAAACTGCCCCAGAAGGGTCCAAGAATACTCGAAAAATAGTCCCTGGACTATCTTTGGACTGTTTTTGGATTATTTTTGGGGTATTTTCTATTTTTCGTCGAAAATCCCCCTGTAGGGGGACACGCCCGACTTAACCTCAGGGGCAACGTCAGCCAGGCGATCGCAGACATGGATCAAGGGGGCGTGGATTGGCGGCGGGTCTCGTTTCCATGGGAAGTCGCGGACCTCCGCCGCCGAAGGGGGCGGCGCTGGGCGCATTCTGGGGAGGGCACCTCCCCCGATCCATGGACTTGACGACCGCGCGCCAGATCCATGGATCGGCTAATCCATGTTTGCGTGCCTCCGAGTTAGGGGGGGGATTGGCTCTGGGGGTTGCGCTGCCCCCCAATTCGCCCACTCTTCGCCGAGGGGGGCCGACAGCCCGGCCCCGCCCAGGAGCGTGCGGCCATGCTCTCGGGGGCCCGTCGCCGATCTGTCGGCGACTTATGTCGCCGACTTCGGGTCGATGTTCCCCCGCCGGAGCCAGTCTTCCCCCCCCTGTCGCTCGAAGGAGCAAATCCGTAAACATAAGCCTCTGGCGCTCTGCGCGGATTGCCGCAAAGGTTTGTGTGTGCAGCTTCTCTGCTTGGAACCGTTGCCCGTCGAGGAGGGCCCCCCTCGCGTCCACGACGCTCCTCGGCGTCGTGTTGATGCCGCCCGCTTTCGCCAGACCTGTCATTCACCGATGGGCTGAATCTGTGTTTCAACCTTTGTCCCATGACCCATTCGTTCTGTAGCAACGGGCCAACGTTGAAACCCAAGGGGGGGGGAGAAGTGGGCTCCTTCCGGGGCCTCTGCGCCGGCCAGCGCCGCGCGGTGGTCGATGCCCCCAAACCGGGGGGATTCGGGGTCACCGCACGGTTTTGGGATTCGGGTCGTTCTCTCCGATGTTGTCTCGGGGGGCCGGGCCTTCAAGGGTCCCGAAATCGCGCGGTGACAGACCGCGCTGTGAGGCCGCTGGGGATTCCGAGGTCACCACACGGTCTGTCACCACACGGTTTTGGGACTCCGAAAGTGGGCGGCGGTGGTGTGTGGGGTATGCCATTTTTTGGCTTTCGCCTCGACGGAGAGGAGTAGGATGCCTACGTTGTCGCCGCGGTGCACGGGACGCTCATGAGGACCCTGTGGACGCATCAGCGATGTTGCAACACACCGTCCTCCAAGTGATAGGTTCTTGCAATAATTGATTCTAATTTCGGGAAGTCCCCCATTGGAAAACAAACAATTGAGAGTTTTCAATCGTACCAACATAATTCCTTGGACTTCGACGTCGCGAATTCACGTGTGTTCTGCCGTCCGACAAATCCTAAATCGTGCAAAATATGGTTCTTGGGATTTCAACCAGATTCCTGAAATTTGTGTACTTTTTACAGACGATTGCGCGCGGCGCTAAAACGAGAGCCACATTTTGAAGAAGACCCGCCCTCCAAATGTGAAGCTGCTGCAAACATTTGAGACGAGTGTGCGCGGCGTTAATGCGCGAACCACCATTCGAGAAGGAACCGTCCTCTTTCTGGAGGTTGCTGCGAGCTTTTAAGACGAATGGGCGCGGCCCTAAGGCGAGAGCCACATTTTGGAAAAGGACCCGCCTGCCATTCTTGATATTCTTGCACATGACAAATTTCGGGATCATACATGGTGAAGAGGTGTAAGGTGAACTGCCCTGCCCGCCCTACCGACACGTCTGAGGGTGCGGAGCTTTCGCGAAGGCCTGATGGCCTGTGCCGCCGACCTCGAAGGCAGGACCTCCCCAGGGACCCCCGTTGGCGACCCCCCCGGACCCGCCAGGACCCCGGGGGGCAGTATTCTGACCGGGGACCTCCCGCGCCCCCACCACGAGCACCCTCGTCGGGCCTGTTGAAGGTATGTCGTAAACTGTCTTGAACCACCGTCAGCTATCTTGAGCCATCTTGGAAACCATTTTGGAGCATCGGACGCCCTCTGGGAGCCATTTTGGGTCATTGTGGGCGCCCTGATGCCTCGCGACCCGCCCCCAAAAAACCTCAGGGAGGGGAGGGGGAGGGTACCCCTCCCCGGAGGGAGGAGGGTTTGGGAAGAGGAAAGAAACAACCCGGCAGGCCACCTGAGCCCAAAAGGCTGCTGGGATTGATCGTTATCGGCCTCCTGGGGGCCCTCGCCAGGCCCTGGGACAGTCAAAGTCGGACTCGGGATGAAAAACCAGCCATGGGGAAAGGGACAGGACTTACGGGGACCCCGCATTGAAACAACCAAGACATCGGATGTTTGGGTGTGGGCCACCACCGTGCTTGGCCAGGGCCATGCTGGCCCCCAGGGCGGTGTATGTGCCATTCTGGCCTCTGCCAGCAGGGCGTAATAGGCCGTGCCAGTGCCCAGGATGGCCCTGGCCAGGCACACTGGTCTATAGAAGCCGGTTGGCCAAGATCCTCCCGAGGAGGAGGAGGAGGAGGAGGAGGAAGAGGAGGAGGGAGTGGAGGAGGAGGAGGAGGAGGAGGAAAAGGCAAAGGAGAGGAGGAGGAGGAGGAGGAGTAGAGGAGGAGGAGGAGGAGGAGAAAGGGGGGAGGAGGAGGAGGAGGAGGTGGAGGAGGAGGGGAGCGTAAGGAGGAGGAGGAGGAGAAAGAGGAGGACGTGGGATAGGAGGGGCGGGGCGGGCAGTCCACGGGAGCTCCTCTGTGAAAAAGCCGCTTGAGGGGTAGGGTGTGTGAGGCGGCCAAGAGCCCACGCCCAAGATGTCGCCCACCAGGTGTGCCCTGAGGCCAGCACGTGAAGCGCTGGAAAGCAGCAGCGCTAGGACATCAACCCAAGCGGCGGCGGAGGAGGAGGAGGAGGAGGAGGAGGAGGAGGAGGAGGAGGAGGAGGAGGAGGAGGAGGAGGAGGAGGGGGTGTAACTCTAAGTCTCATCAACGATGCTGGAATAAACACTCCCTCCAACCTCCCTCTTCATAGGCCCCCACAACGGTTCACTTCCACAGAGGAATTGCCTCGTTGGAAGACAACCGTTTGAATATCCTGAAGCATGCCAACACACCATTCTCGGGACTCAAACGCCACGGATCAACCGGGCTGTTGCCTCTTGACGATCTTGACTCGTGCCAGAGCACCAGTCCTGGGACTTCAACACTGCGAATCAACGTAACTGTTGCGCCCGCACAAACCTGAATTCGTCCAAAACGCCATGTCTGGTACGTTGACCATGGGAAACCGTGAAACTCTGGAATATGTCAGGATGAATGTGCGCGGCGCTACGGCGAGAGTCACATTTTGAAAACGAACCGCCCTCATTCGTCAAACTCTTGCTCATTTTCAAGACGACTGTGCGCGGCGCTAAGGCGAGAGCTACGTTTTGAAAACGACCCGCCCTCACTCCGTGAAGGTCTTGCTCATATAAAAGAATGTACGCGGCGCTGAGGCAAGAGCCACATTTTGAAAACCACCAGCCCCTAAATCCTTGAAGCGCTTGCAAATCTTGAAAACGAATATGCGCGGCGCTAAGGCGAGAGCCACATTTTGAAAACGACCCGCCCTCCATTTGTGAAACTGTTGCCAATTTTGAAGCTTCAGTGTCATGAGTGGTGAGGGAGTCTCAGGCGAAACGCCCGGCCCGCCCTTTCGACCGGCCTCGGGGTGCGACAGGGAGGAGTTATTCATAAGGAAAAGAAGCGGAGGAGGAGGAGGAGGCGGGGGAGGAGGAGGAGGAGGAGGAGGAGGAGGAGGAGGAGGAGGAGAAGGACAAGTTAGGTGCGCTCGCGTCAACATCTGACATCCTACCCTTCCCTCCCATCCCTTACCATGGCGCTGATTTTCTCTATCCGCGGACGCGTGTCGTAGCGGACCTGTGGCTCCGCGCGCGTGTGCGTAGTGGGTGGTGGTGCGCGTGCGTGCGTGCGTGTGTGCGTGGTTGTGGTTGTTGTGGTGGTGGTGTGTATGTGTGTGTGCGTGTGTGCGCGTTGCTGTGGTGTGACGTGGTGTGGCGTCTTGGTGGTTTGGTGGTGGGCCAGGTGCGTACGTGCGTGATGGCGGTGGTGGTGGTGGTGGTGGCGGTGGTGTGTGTGTGTGTGTGTGTCTGTGTGTGTCTGTGTGTGTGTGCGTGTGTGTGTGTGTGTGTGTGTGTGTGTGTGTGTGTGTGTGTGTGTGTGTGTGTGTGTGTGTGTGTGTGTGTGTGTGTGGGTGCGTGCGTGCGTGAGTGCGTGCGTGCGTGCGTGCGTGCGTGCGTGCGTGCGTGCGTGCGTGCGTGCGTGCGTGCGTGCGTGCGTGTGTGTCTGTGTGTGCGCGCGTGTGATGTGGTGTGACGCGGTGTAGCGTGGTGGTGGTGGGTGGGGTAGTGCGGTGGTGGTGGTGGTGCGCGGTGGTGATGCGCGTGCGTGCGTGCGTGCGTTGGTGGGTGGAAGTGGCGGTGGGTGTGCGTGCGGCGGGGCGGGGCGTGGTGCGGCGCGGTGGTGGCGGGCGGATGGGCGCGCGAGAAAGAGGCCGCGCTGGGGCGAGAACGCCATCCTGAACGACGGAGGCAAAACACCGATCCGAAAATGAGGCCCACGCTGCAGCGGGAGCACGATTCGGAACGATTCGGGAGCAGAAATGAGGCCGGCGCCTCAGCGAGAGCAGCATTTTGAAAAAACGCAGGCGAAAACCCAACTCCCGGGAATCCTGTGTGTAAAAAAACAGTACGCGGGGGGGGGTCGAATATTTTCAGGCCGCCTTCGGGGGAAGAGGGAGAGTAGTATTCATATTGAGTAATTGTGGAGGAGGAGGAGGAGGACGAGGAGGAGGAGGAGGAGGAGGAGGAGGAGGAGGAGGAGGAGGAGGAGGAGGAGGATGAGGAGGAGGAGGAGGAGGTGCCCCCCTCCAAGGGCTTATGGTCGGGCAGGTTGTCGCGAATGCCGTAAGCTGGGGTGGCGCACGCGCCCTGACTGCTGGCTGCCTGCAGGTCGGCAGCGTGAAGGAGATCGTCACCCAACTCGGGGAGGCCAACCACGAGCTGGAGAAGGCGGTGCCGCTCGTTTTTCCTTCCCGCAGGGGGGGGGGCACCTCGCCCGCTCCTCCCTTCTGCCTCCTCTTGCCAGCCCTCTCCGACATCATCCGTAGTCCTCGCCGGCCTCCTGTCGTCGGCCCTGGGCCAGTGGCTCAAAGACGGGGCCCTGAGTGGTGGGGCCCCGAGAACGGGAGGGGGTCCCAGGAGGTTTCCTTTTTACACCGTTGGAGGCCCCTCTGAGCACACAGCCGGCTTGGATTCCGACAGGAGGAGGAGGAGGAGGAGGAGGAGGAGGAGGAGAAGGAGGGGGAGGAGGAGGAGTGATGGGGGAGGAGGAGGAGGAGGAGGACGTCTCCCCTTTCTCCTCCTTTCTCTGCCTCCTCCCATAGCCAGAATGCTCATCATACGGTAGGGTCATGCGGCGCTTTCGCGCCAGCGAAGCTGGCGAATACGTTCACGGTTGAGTTCCGCGACGCGGCAGCACCGACGGACAGGGTAACGCTACTAGACCCGACGGAATTCGACCTTGGACGATCGGGGTCGCGATCGATACGAGGTCGAACGACCGACGCGGCGTCGAAAACCTTTTCGCGTGCCGACGCCGCGCGAGCCTGCCGTACGCCTCAGTCTGTTCCGCTCGGCTGCCAACGGCGCAGCCTCGAGTCTGCCGACGCTCAGGAGAGGAAAAATCACACAGACACAATGAATCCTCGATTCCCCTAGAAAATATGGGAAAGTATGGGAAGTGGGGGGGAAGACAGAAACCCAGAAGATATGGCCCCTGCTTGCCTGTCTCGAGGCCCCGCGCCCTGAGGGCCTTGCCTATCGAGGCCCCGTCTTGAGCAGAGTCGGGCGTGTCCCTCTACAGGAGGAGTATTCAGAAATAATCAAAGATAGTCTGGGACGACCTTTAGTATTTTTGAGCATTTTTGGTGAATGTCTGGGGTATTCTCGATTTTCCGTCCAAAATCCGCCTGTAGGGGGACATGCCCGACCTGTCTTGAGCCTGCCGACAGGGGGCCTGCGCCTCCCACGTCGTCTTTTCCTGGTGTGTTTGCTCCCGCTCGTGCGCCGAGCGTGGAATGCCACCACCCACCAAACCACCCCAACGCAACCCGAAGGCCTCAATTTACCCTCCGTTTCCAGTGGGGGGGGTCGGGGAACATTGAACAATCATATGGAACCCGTACCCCCCCAAACCGGAATTCGGGTCAAATTCGGGTCTTCGGTTTGGGTTGGGGTGGTCTGGCAGGTAGTCAGAGGCGAGTGTGCCCCCCCCCCCCCCTCCTGCGGCCAGACTCGCTCGGGATGGGTGCTCTCTAACCCTACGCGGCAAGCGCTGTTTCCCTCCCAGCTGTTCTTTGTTTCTGGATCCCCAGCGCTCGCTCGACCTGGCATGCCGTTCACTTTCCACGATTGGGTTCGTGATTTTGGGCTGGTGCGCGTGATGCGGAGCCCCCCCACCCCCGTGGCGCTATTATTTTCGCTCCCCCTTGAACGATGTGTTGGCCAGCGCTGCGATTTTGTGGCTGGCCCTCCTTCCATCTTTTCCCACGGTTCCCTCTTCTTCTGCCTCCCATTCCTCCAGCTCTTCCCCTCCCCCATGCAGCTTCCCTCTCGCACTCTCTCTCTCTCTCAGTTTTCTGGTCCTCCCACGCATGTGTCGGTCTCCTCTTCAGCGCCCTGCTCACTGCTTGCTGTTCCGCAGCTTCGTCGGCTTCTCTCCGATCTGTCACCCGTTTCGCCCCCCTCCCCTTTGCCCATCGTCTTGCCCGGAGGGCTCCTCCGGCCTGCCTCGCTGCCCCCCCCCCCCCGGAGCCTGCCGGCACGGCCACGCTTCTGGTTGCTGCGGCCGGCTTGCTTGTGGTCTGCACCGCCCGCCTGCCATCGGTTTGGGCTGTCCTGGCACGCCGAAGCATGCCAGAGACAGCAGCCTTGCGCTCAAACAGTCCACCAGAGAATCCGGCAGCACATGGCGACAGGCGCCAGCGCTGCAACTCGTCAGAGCTTACTCTGCGACGCCGACGCGCCAGGCACGAAGAGCCGCGCAAAGCAGCGCTACGCCCCAAGCGCCCAGGCCTCGCACGCTTAGCGTACGCTGTTCTTTGGAAGCTGACCCAATGGCTGTTGGCTGGCTTGCTGGTTGCGCGCGCCTGTGACAATCATCCTTGAGGGACGGCGGCCCCGGGAGCGCCCCCCCCGCTGCAGGCCACGAGCGATCGGGGCTTCGGCGGCGCGTGCCCCCGATTTTTTTCCCCAGCCAGTCCGCGTCGCTCACTCCTTCCCCCCCTCCTCTCTCCCTCCTCCTCCCTCCTCCTCCCTCCGTCCTCCTCGTCGTCCTGGCGGCACCCACCCCATGGGGAGCTCGCTTTTGTTTTTCTCGCAGTTGTGATGCCCTCTCTCTTCCCCTCTTCCTTCGTCGTCTCCTCCTCCTCCTCCTCCTCCTCCTCCTCCTTCGTCCTCCTCGTCGTCCTGGCGGCACACCCCCCCTTCGGGAGCTCAACCGAAGGGCCCCCGTGGGAGAGTCCGCACGTCGCAGCCGCGCCCATTTTCGTCACATGGGGAGCTCCGCCGACGGCCCCGGTGGGAGGGGTCCGCAGGGCGCTGCCGCGCCCGCTTAGGCACACGACTCACACAGTGGCCCCTCCTCCTCCTCCTCCTCCTCCTCCTCCTCCTCCTCCTCCTCCTCCTCCTCCCTCCTCCCTCCTCCCTCCTCCCTCCTCCCTCCTCCCTCCTCCCTCCTCCCTCCTCCCTAAGGAGCTCCGCCGAAAGCCTCGGCGGGAGGGTTTGCGTGGCGCTGCCGCACCGATTTCGGCACACCCCTCACGTGCTTCGTGGCCTCACAGGGAGCTCCACCGAAGGCCCCAGCGGGAGGGTCCGCGCGGCGCCGCCGCGCCCACTTCCGCACAACTCTGGCACGCTTCGTGGCCCCATGGGGAGCTCCACTGAAGGCCCCAGTGGGAGGGCCCGCATGCAGCCACCGCACCCACTTCCGCACCCACTTCCGCACGCCCCTCGCACGTTTCGTGGCCCCAGTGGGAGCTCCACTGGAGGGCCCGGGGATTGTGGCTCTGGGAGCCAACCCTGGCGCAATCTACGCCGAGCTGTTGCCTCGGGAGCGCGAGCCCGTTGTAGTTTACGAGGGACTGGTTCGGCGCGAGCCTGGCGTGAACTATCAGGGACTGAGATTTCGGGGGCCCGAACCCGGCGCAATCCGCCGAGGAAGTGGGCTCGGGAGTGCAAGCCTGCCCCAAGCCGAGGCACGAGGGCTCGGGAGCGCGCACGCGCCGCAGATTGCCAACGACGGTGGCCTCGGGGGCGAACACCTGGGGCACTTTGACAGGGATTGCGGCCTCGGGAGCTAGTGTGTGTGTATATCGGAGGTGAGGGGGTGAGATCGAAGTGGAACGGAGAGCCCCCCTACCGGGAAATCGATTTCGGTTTCGTGTTCGTGCGTGCCGTGCGTGCGGGCGAGGCGAAGCTGCGTGGGCGGGCGAGAAGAAAGTCTCCTGTGGCTGAGGCGCGGCCGGACCAAATGTCTCCCTTCAGGGCGGCCGGGGGCCCGCGGTGTCCCGCCGGTGTCCCGCTGGTGTCCCGTGTGGCTGAGGCGCGGCCGGACCAAATGTCTCCCTTCCGGGCGGCCGGGGGCCCGCGGTGTCCCGCCGGTGTCCCGTCGGTGTCCCGTCGGTGTTGATGATGATGCTGATGATGATGATGATGATGATGATGATGATGATGATGACGATGATGATGATGATGATGATGATGATGATGATGATGATGATGATGATGATGATGATGATGATGAGATATGATGATGATGACGATGATGAGATGATGATGATGATGATGATGATGATGATGATGATGATGATGATGATGATGTTGACAACGATGATGATGATGGTGATGATGATGGTGGTGATGATGGTGAGTTCGGTAGTGAGATCGATAGTGAGACCGAATGTGAGGCCGATTGTGAGATCGTGAGATCGATAGTGAGATCGATAGTGAGTTCGATAGTGAGATCGATAGTGAGACCAAATGTGAGATCGATTGTGATATTGATTGTGATATCGATAGTGAGATCGATAGTGAGATCGAACGAGAGGTCGATCATGACTTCGATAGTGAGTTCGATAGTGAGATCGATAGTCAGATCGATTGTGAGATCGATTGTGAGATCGATTGTGATATCGATAGTGAGATCGATAGTGAGACCGAATGTGAGATCGATTGTGAGATCGATTGTGAGATCGATCGAATGAGATCGATAGTGATATCGGTAGTGAGATCTATCGTGAGACCGAATGTGAGATCGATCGTGAGATCGATAGCCAGATCGATTGTGAGATCTATTGTGAGATCGATTGTGATATCGATAGTGAGATCGTTAGTGAGATCGAGTGTGAGATCGATAGCCAGATCGATTGTGATATTGATCGAATGAGATCGATAATGAGATCGATAGCGAGATCGATAGTGAGATCGATCGAGTGCGACGGTGGTCCCCCCCCCCTCGCCTCCTTATCACCCGAAGGGTGGTCTATGCGGTAGATATGTGTATCTATGTATGTATGTATGTATGTATGTATGTATGTATGCATGCATGCATGCATGCATGCATGCATGCATGCATGCATGTATGTATGTATGTATGTATGTATGTATGTATGTAATGTATGATGTATGTATGTATTGCATGCATGCATGCATGCATGTATGTATGTATGTATGTATGCATGCATGCATGCAATGCATGCATCTATCTATGTATGTATGTTATGTATGTATGTATGTTGTATGTATGTATGTAATGTGTGTATGTATGTTGTATGTATGTATGCATGTATGCATGCATGCATGCATGCATGCATGCATGCATGCATGCATGGATGATGGATGTATGTATGTATGTATGTATGTGATGATGTATCATATAACGGCGCACCGGGTCCGGGGGCCCGGGGCCGGGACCCCGACCACAAATGTGGGCCCCGGGGGGCCCGGAGGCTCGTCGGACCGCCGGACGCCGTCCAAGATCGTTCGCAGGCGGCTTCGGAACGCGCTCCGATGGCTCCAGATGCCTTCCAAGACGCCTGTCATGACACCAAGAAGGTCCCAGAAGCCTCCAAGACGCTCCGAGAGGCAGCCCAAGAGAGGCCCAAGAAGCAAAATCGTGCCATTCCTATGGGAAAACGTATATTTTTCGCATGTTCGCATCTTGGGCTTTCACCGCGTCCAAGACGGCCCAAGAGGCCTCCAAGACCGCCCCAAGACGGCCCAAGAAGCTTCCAAGAGGGCCCCAGGACAGCCCAAGAGGGCCCCAAGACGGCCCAAGAGGCGCCCAAGATGGCCCAAGAGGGCCCCAAGACGGGCCCAAGAGGGGGCCCAGAGGGGGACCACGAACCGCAAGCTCGAGCCTTCCGCCCCAAGAGGCCGCCAGGAGGCCCCAAGGAGGCCCCTCAAGAGGCCCCAGGAGACCCCCAAGAGGCCCAAAGGAGGCCCCGAGAAGCCCCAAATCGGCCCCCAAAATGCTTCGAACCTGCTTCCAGGAGGCCCCCGACAGGTTCAAAGGCTCCCGAGAAGCTACGTCAAACTCCCAGCGAGCGGCCGGACGAGGCCCCCCACAAAATCACAAGAGGGTTCGGTTCCAGTATTTGTATCCTTCAGCGCTCTCTGGCCTTCTTCCCCCTGCCCCCTTCCCTGCGACTTTCGTTGACTCAAGCTCGCCTCCTAGCTAGAACCTATGCGCGCGCGAAGCGCGCGCGTGGTTCTAGTATGTATGTATGTATGTATGTATGTATGTATGTATGTATGTATGTATGTGTATATATATATATATATAGAGAGATAAACCGAGCGCGAGCGCGCAGTAGACTGTTAGGGAATGTAGCCTGGGGGGTGCGACTCTGTTGATATTCCTCCTCCTCCTCCTCCTCCTCCTCCTCCTCCTCCTCCTCCCCGTCCTCCGACACGCAAAAGACGCCCCCCCCCTCCCCCCCAAAAATATTCCCTCACACCTCTCACTCGTCTCGTGGTCCCATAGATCCCCAGGGCGACAGCTTTTTTTCTCTTGGGCTGGAGCGACGGTCAAATAGTCTTGAACAGACGCGTATGAGATGACCGCCGTCGGATCCCAGTTATGTTCGCGCGGATCCAATTTTGGATATCGTTTTTGTTTCGGTGGATCCGATTTCCGTCCGCGCGGATCCGATTTCAGATTTTCTGGATTCGCGTCCGGTCTTTTTTTTATGGCGGATCCGATTTCGACCCCATTATATATTCATAGTATTAGATCGGAACAAAAATCGGATCCGGAACCCGGAGCCCGCCCGCGTTAAGATTCTATGGGGAACAGGTGATTTTCCAGGATGGGTCCTTCGCTGTCTCGCGCACCCCATCTCTCCTCCTGGTTGCTGCACGCAGATCGTCCAGACGCCATCCGTTCGACGGCGCCGATGTTATCTGGCGAACTCCTCGTCGCCATTTTCACCTCGAGAGGAAAGTCTTTCGTCCTGCGCAGGTGCGTTTCGGCCCTGCGTCTCCTGACGTGTAACAGAGCGTGGACAGGAAGGGCTCCTGCTACGTTGTGAACGCCGGCATGCCCTAGCACGACCTTGTGCCCAGTACAACGCTAGAGGAGGCGGGGGTCTTCCGTTGGTTGTCGGGCCCTGGCGTGGCCCACCACGATCCCGAATCCACGGCGCGGACTTTTTCGAGGACGTCTCGAATGGGGAATTCTGGTGAGATGTGGTGCGTCGGATACGTGGCAACCAGCAACTCCGACAGCCAGAGCGCCCATCCCCGGGACGAGAGTTTTTTCCCCTTGGGCATGGAGCGACGGTGAGAGTCTTGAACAGACGCGTATGGGGTTCCCGCCGTCGGATCCAATTAAGTTCGCGCGGATCCAATGTTGGATTTCGTTTCTGTTTCGGGTGTGTCGGACTACCGTCCGCGCGGATCCGATTTCGGATCCTCCTCCTATCGTTCGGCTTACGAATCTCCTCATCCTCATTCTCGGCATATCTATTTCAACCAGCGGCTTACAGCATGCATGTTCTTATCCTCCTCATCATCCCGCTTCCTCGTCTTCCTCTTGTCTCTTTGGTTTCATTTCCGTCTCGTGTTTATCATCATATCCATTCCCCCTTGTTCTGGGCCAGCCAGCGGCGGCATAGGGCGTGAGAGGGATTCAAAGCGGACCGAGAGGGCCCCATCAACCGCCAAACACGAGCTGAAAACACCCCCAATAGTTTCCAATGAGGTAGAACAAGTAGGTGGGGGTAACAAAAGGAGAGAGGGGTGGGTGGGTTTCGAGTATGACCTCCAGGCGCCGTCAGGGGTGCCCAGCAAGTTTTAAACAGGTAGTAAGAAGGTGCCTTTCGGGTCAATGCGGTTCCAAGAAGCCTTCAGGACGGCCTGTGGGACTTCCAGGATTACCCAAGGTGGCAATGGAGGTTCCAAAAAGCTGAAAGAGGAACCCAGATATGAACAACATCGTCAGATCTCCTCTGGTTTTGAAGGTTTTCAGCTTCATTGCTTCCAAGTCGCCAATATTCCAGGAGGACTTCAGAGGGGTCCAGCGCGGCCCAAGATGGCCCGAACAACAGGTCAAGTCAGCCCGAGAGTGCCCTAAGAGTCCCCCACCACTCCAGAGAAGGCCAAAACGGCGTTTGGCCGCATCCAGGAGCCTCCCGTGCGAAGACGCGCCTGATTTGGAGGAAACGTGGCGGCCAGCGGACGCCCACTATGCAGCCATGACGCGGTGCTGGCAGAATGCGCCGCTGCGGGGAGGCCTCCAGGAGGGGTGACTTGGCCTCAGAGGAAGGGGCGCATACGAGGAATGTGTAGACTCATGAGAGGATTGAAAAACGACGTTTCTGACATGACTATGTGGCGGTGATCTCACACGCCGTAACCCGGTTCGGCCCGGGTCCCCGCGCGCATTGCACCAGCCTATGTTGGGTAATCGTTCGCTTTTTCATGTGTTGAGGGAGACCTAGGAATGATGGCGTAACGTTCAGAGGGGAGATTCTTGGGTACCTGTCAACGCGATGCGACGGACGATGTTCCCACGTACCCCCCAAGAATGGTGGCCGCATTTGGATTCAAAGCTGCGTATGGGCGCCAAACACTGTGACCACGTGTGTTTTGGGATTGTCATCCGGCGGCACGTCTCGATACTGCGAGGCAAGACCCCGCTCTTGGCATGTTCAGAGATGGAGGAGAGGTGTTCTGAAGGGAAGGGAGGGGGGAAGGCAAGGGGCGGCCATTTGGTCTCTTTTGTCTGCGTCTGATATGGCTGTATCGGACATCTCCACTCCCCGAAACTTGAGGAGAAGGAGGAGGAGGAGGAGGAGGAGGAGGAGGAGGGCGAGGGGGAGGAGGTGGGAGGAGGAGGAGGAGGAGGAGGAGGAGGAGGATGAGGAGGGGGAGGGGGAGGAGGAGGAGGAGGAGGAGGAAGAGGAGGAGGAGGAGGAGGAGGAGGAGGAATAGGAGGAGGAGGAGGTGGAGGAGATGGACGAGGAGGGGGAGGATGAGGAGGAGGATGAGGAGGAGGAGGAAGAAGAAGACGAGCAAACATAATAATACTAATGCTAACAATGATAGTAATAATTAGAAGAGGAGGAGGAGGGCGAGGGGGAGGCGGAGGAAGAAACAGACAATTCATACGAGTAGTACTAATAACAATGATACTAGTACGTATAATACGAATACTACCAATAGTAGTATCAACATTAATGATACAATCACGAAGAGTGTTAACTAACATTAATGAGAATAATAGGAATGCACCTACTAGCAATAATAGTATTTGGACGGAGAAGAGTAATGCAACTACTACTAAGAAACATGAGGGGGACTACGAACACTAATAGTATAATGATAAGAGTATCCAGAATGATAAGGCGACACATTTCAGTAACATGATTCATAATACGGATAAGAAGAATATTATGAAACATCGTATCCGTAATATTCTAAAGACTACGAGGAAGAAACAAACCATCAAGAACAATACTCGTACCAATACTAGTAAGAAGAGTATGCGTAATAGTAAGAAGGATCGTACTGAGAACAATACGACGAACACTACTACCACTAATACTCACAATAGTTGATGTGTATATGTCCTCCCGGGAGAAGGGAGGGTAAGCATGAGTGCCCAGCGTGCAGAGAGGCATGTATACGGCAAAGCGGCGGGACTGCCGCTTTGGCTCAAGCCATTCAGTGAGAAGCCTCTCTCTAGAGGGTGCGAATCCTGTGTGCGGCGGCAGCCTCCCCCCTTTCCACCATCATTCCATATCAGATAATCAAGATTATCGACATCACGACGATCCTCGTGGTCCTCTCCCTCTTCGTGGCCCTCGGGGCCAGCAGGGCAGTCAGGACTGGCACGCTCGGCGTGCGTGTATCACCCTGGCCGGCGGACGCGCTGGCAGAGCTGGACAGCTACGACCCTCGGGAGGCGTTGACCTGGGAGGGTGAGCATCGGCAAAACAACTTGGTAGCGGAGCAGGTGCGATCCCGTACCTGCTCCCAGGATACGACACCACTGCGCTACTACGACTACGTCATGTCCAACGCTCCACAGATGGCGGGTGGATTACCAGCGGGACCTCAGATCATGCAGTCAAATACGAAGACGCCCCCGAGCTGGGATCCCGCCAGGGAATCTTCATATCCACTCCGTGACTGGATCACGGATATTCGCATGTGGGAAGCGATGACAGACATGCCGGCACGTTCGATTGCTCCAGCCGTGGTCTTACAGTTATCAGGACTGGCAAGAGAGATATCGAGAGAGGTGCCGCCAGATCAACTACAAGACGGAGTTTACATGGACCTACGTGATGGCGCTGGACATCGATGGTGTTCGGGGCTAGACTTATTGATTCATGGGCTGCGGCGCAAATTCATGCCACTGGAGGTGGAGACCGCTATCGCGAGCATGACCGACCTCGTTGCCTTCCGTCGAAGGCCAGGCGAACCGATTGACCAAGCTCTGGCTCGATTTGATCTTCTGAAGTTCAAGGCGGAGCATCTGGGACATTTTCATATGGGAATCCCGAATCTGGCTTGGATGTTGCTCAATGCTCTTGGTATTCCACCGCCACAGTGGGCGCAATTTCTGGCTCCAACGGGAGGTAACCTGCCAACGAATGAACAGGAGCTTTCAAGTCTTACCTCTTTTATCTGACGTCAGAATCATCTGTATGAGCGGAGTGGACTCGCGCAGGCAGCTCATCAATCCAGACATCAGCACTTCACCAACTCCGCAGGTGCCGGCGATGGGTTCTATTTCACAGACAGTTCACAAGACGCCGGCACACAAGCGGGAGTACCACCGCCACCTATGCCCTACTATCCCAGTGCATCGTCTTCGTCGAGGTCAGGTGCACCACTCGGTGGCGTCGCTGGAATATCGAATGGATCAAATACAGAAGGATGCTGGTGCAGTAATTGCCATAGAATATTCTACGACCGGGAGGATCCGGACTCCACCGAGACGAGTGATGACGACGGCAACGATTTGGCGGAGTCGACCTTTCATATCAGTGCCCAGATGAGTGACAGCGACCTGTATGAAGTATACGCTTTGGCCAAGAAGCACTGGAGGAGGCGAGCAGACAGACTTCCAAGACGTCGTAGATACAAAGGCAAGGGCAAGGGCAAGAAAGGGGTCAGATTTCAGAGAAACAGTGGATGGTCCTTTCTTTCGGAGGCAGGAGACGGAGCTCTTTGCCCCGGGTGTACGTGGAACACTCACGAATACTACAAGGGCAAGGGCAAGGGCGAGAAGACAAACCCGAGAGGCGCGAACGGACAGCCGCTTCGATGTGACCACTGCAACAGCGAGAAGCATCTATGGAGGAAGTGCGACGCTCCAGGAGCTGACGATTACCGACGAAAACGGGCTACCTCAGGAGGAAAGGGTTACGTTACGACGGAAGGAAACACGAGTACAGGAGGAGCCCCACCAGCTGCAAGCTTCTCCAGCGCGTTGCAGCACTGGCAACAACTCACGGGTCAACCGCCAGCTTCAGCAGGGACCAGACACTTCTTCGCCATGCCGATCAACCTGGAGTCACAGGTGGACGAGTCCAGGGATGACGAGAAGGAGTACGAGGACAGCTACTACCCGGACGTGGAGGAGGAAGGCTCGCGCCTGTGCGAGTCGCATGCACGGCCAGACCTTCAAGAGGAGGTCCGCCGTGACTGTGCTTCGTCCGCATCTTGGGATATGCTATCGACTCCCTCGGAGTTCGTGAACATCGGCAATGAGACGATCCAGATGATTGAACAGGCGAAGGCTCGGATTACAGACGATCCGGACATGGAGGCAACTCTTGGAGAGCATCGGTCCAACGACGAGCAGATTGACTCAGGAACCAAACCCGCGGGATTGAAGTGGTTTGTGGGACCGGTGTTCGAACGATACGATGAGACACGACAGGTATTTCTAGAGGCTACACGAATTGATGGTAAAGAGTGCTTGTTGATAGATCCAGGCGCATGCGACAATTTGGTGGGTGACAGATGGGTTATGCGAATGGGAGCTTTGGCAAGACGGGCAGGCTTGGAACCGACACAACGTCTGATGGATCAATCGATCGGAGTTGAAGGAGTCGGCACCAACGCTCAGATCGCCAAGGAGGAGGTGACGATGCCAGGCGCATCCAAGGATGAACGAGGCAAGGTGCATCAGATAAGCTACAAGGCCCCAGTGGTTCCGGACTCCGACATTCCCGCTCTCTGGGGAAAGCGCAGTCTGAAGCACAACAGGGCGGTGGTCGACATGATCAACAACAAGTTGTATCTGTGTGGCCCGGGAAGAGTACAGTTTACACCACCGCCGGGGACGCTCACGTTCAACCTGGAAGATTCAAGATCAGGACATCTGCTGTTACCTATTTCGCATTTCTTCGGCAACGGTAAGGACAAGAAGGTTCGCGCGAAGCAGGAGCCGGCCACCTGGCATGCGAGTACGCCTGTGATCGTCAAGCCCATGATCAAAGATAAGGTGAAGGAGGACGAGGCGGACTTGTCGACGCACGAACCGTCACCGGCCATCACCTCGAGGCCTGCGGGGCATTGAGGGTGCGGACCGCCGTTGCCAAGCGACGGCGGTGCCGCAGGAAATCATATAGCTTGGCATCTGGACGCCCCCGAACAGGACCCGGATATCATAGTGATAGACGAAGACAACGGCCATCCGATTCGCACGAAGCTGCTGAGTCAGGCCCACATCACCTACACCCGCCTAAGTCTCCTGCACACCTCGACCATGGAGCATATTCTCCGACTTTTGGAGCGAGGAAAGTGTCGAGGTGTTTGGATGCGACTACATTCCCTTATACCTGACGTTACTAGAAGACAAGGGAAGACCCGAAAACAAAGGCAAAGATTAATGGCGACCTCCACACTCATCGCGCGCTTGATTCAGCTTCGGTGCGTGCTGGTGGTCGATTCCCAAACTGCGAATGAGGCCTGGCAGGAGGATGATCTTCTCAGAGCGACGGCAACGACCCTGCCAGGATATCGGATGACAGATCATCGATGGTGCAGCTACTTAACGTCAGGCAACGACATGGCCCCGACGACCAGCCAGAGATTCTTTTCCAACCTGGACCTGCTGCCTGACTCGTGCAGCTGTGGTCGTAAGATTTCAGATCATCGTAGATCGGCAGGGTTGGAACACGTTCAGCTTGAAGGTCAGTTTCTTACCGTATTCTGGCAGAATAGACTCCGAGACAAGCTGTGCGATGCAGTTCGAGGAGAGGTACAGGACGATAATGATACGGATCGAGCTGCACGATATCCGCAGACGGGACCGGATGAGCCCGTTGACTCCCGCATGGTGGTGATGAAGTCGAAGACGGTCAGTTTCTATCCGACCGACTCGGCCAAGGCTTACAAGGAGAAGCTGAAGTCCAGGAAGGCCGAGGGACACGAACCGAAGAAGAAAGTCAAGAGGATTATAGATCCCGACGTCATGGATGACTGTGGCGAGGACCTCGGAGAGCTCAACTACCTACAGAACGAGGAGGTGTGCTGGTGGGAGATGCCGGTCAATGAGGTGGAGGATTACTATCTGGAACCGAGTGAGTTCAAGACGGATGATATCATCGGACGACTCAGAGATGAACGTCCTCCAGATCGAGAACGACATTTCCTTGGCATCCCATCGGGTCGATCCTTCCTGAATCACCTAAAGCAGACCGAAAGCCGTTTCTTCGTAGATGTCGCTGAAATCATGGGAGGAGAAGGACGCACCACTCAGCTACTCGTTCGACGACACTACGTGGGAGGTCGTAATTTTGATGCTCTCATGGGCGTGGATCTCCTCCAGCGAGACGAGGAGATGGAGCTATACCAATATTTGAAGGAGGAGCGACCCTTTGTGTTGGTGATGGCTCCTCAATGTACTGGTACCGCGGGATGGTGCACGGTAAACGAGTCGATCGGCAGCGAGGTGCATCGTCGTAATGCGGAGGCATCTTTCAGACTAGGACAGATTTGTGCGAAGGCAGCCCATATTCAGTTGGACGGAGGACGCCACTACGTCAATGAGCTGCCGAGGGGAAGTCGTATTTATCGAGCTTCAGAATGGATGGATCTGGCACGTAAGAATCTCACTTGGGTTCAGTTCAACATGTGTATGCTGGGACTTGTCAACTCGAAGAAGGAGCCCTTGGACAAGCCGGAGGAGGTATGGGCGAGTCACGAGGTGCTGATTTATCGGCTGCGTTCCAAGGAGTGTGATCGTCAGCATCGACATGGGGAATGCTCTGGACGGGACACCAAGCCTTCCCAGGTATGGACATGGCAATTCGCTCGTATCTTGGCCGATGGGATCTCAGAGTTGATATGGCTTCACGAATTGGACCTGAGGAAGTTTATCTATCCGACAGTAATGGCGTACCCGAGGATTAATGGCGAAGGAGTACCCGCTCCTATTGACCATCCTCCACCTGGACTACCAGCTCCAGCAGCAGAGGCAGCGGCAGCAAGTGCTCCTCCGCCACCGCCCGCACCAGAAGAAGCGGTTGATCCACGTGCTCGTCGGGCGGCGATTGGACCTCATTTATGTCCTGGATGTCGGAGAAATCGAGTCAGCACGCATCCGACACACAATCGCGTCCCGGGACAGTGTCGACATCCGCTGGTACAACCGCTGGAGTACAATTGTCCCGCGTGCAGAACGGGTCGAGATCGGCACGATCCCCGACGCACTTTCGACACAGACTGTCGCCTCCTCATGGACGAGCCCAGAATGATTGGGACGAGAAGATCGGGACCCGCTCACGCTCGAGATCCACGAGTACCGGCAGCACGAGCGGCAGGTGCCGGACATCGAGTACATCCTCGAGCAGGAGAAGAAGAGGAGGACGCCGCCCCACATCCTGAAGCCGGACCCTCAGGTGCTGCCTCGGCCGCAGCTCGGGAAGGCGATGATGACGTACAACCTCATCCTGAAGCTGGACCCTCTGGAGCGGCTCCGGATGCAGCAGCGGAGGAAGCCATTCTTCCTGCAGGAGGACCAGGACCTCCGGCCGGGGCAAGCGGAGACGAGGTGGCACTGAGGAGGCGCAGATTTCAAGATGCTATGGCCCAGATCGACACAGGAGCGGACTGGACGCAGTGGGACATGGGACGTGCTATTCAGGGGCTGAGATCAGCGGTTCCTGGAATGGTGCAACGTACTCTACGTCGTATGCATATACGACTCTGGCACGCTCCAGCCCAACGACTACGAGACCTTCTCTCAGCCGCAGGTCTACCACGTGAAGTGATCAATATGGTGCAGGACGTCGTGGACACTTGCACCGTCTGTCGAGAATGGCAGCGACGAGGCGAAAAGTCGATGACAAGTTTAACGTTCACCACGACCTTCAATGAAGGAATTCAGTTTGACTTGCTTTTCCTGGATGACGGTATCGTGGTGCACTTGATCGATATGTGTATCAGATGGGCTCAAGGGCTATTTGTGAAGTCAAAAGAGCCGGGTGATGTGCTCCCGGCCATCACTCATATTTGGTTTCGAGTCCATGGCCCTCCGAAGTTCATCACCTCAGATCAGGAGGGAGCATTGTTCTCGGATGAAGGAGCTATCTGGGCAGATCGCTGGAAGGTGGACCTGAGACCGAAGCCCAAAGGAGCGCACGCGCATGTTATTGAACGGAGGAATGACTTACTTCGAACACAGTATCATCGAGTCAGAAGTCAAGCAAATGAGGAAGGCATCAGAGTTTCGAAGGAAGAGTTGCTGGATGAATCCTTGTTGGCCATGAACACCCTCCTCAGCGTTCACGGAACTACCCCGTATGCGGCTTTGTATGGTCGGGTTCCGAACATTCTACTGGAGCTCGGAGGGGGAGGATCTGAGTTCGACGACGAGTCGGGAGGCTCAGTATCTCGCCATGTTCATCGGGTCCGAGAGTTGGCTCTGGCCAACATCGTGCAGGGCAACGCTCAGGAGAGGCTGAAGATAGCGGCTCGCACGCGAACGAGACCAGCGGCTCAGCTCGGAGACCTTCGGGTAGGTGACTCGGTGGACATCTTCAGGGACCCGCCGAACAAGGATGTCACTGGCTGGCGGGGACCTTGCAAGGTAGTTGCCATGGATCGAGCTGACGAGGGCATCATAGACGTGCGATGGCAGGGTCGCACGCTACCGTGCCGACCGGCCGATGTTCGTAAGGCAGTAACATGGTGGACTCTGATTGCGGCTCCTGGCCGCGGGGACACCAAGCCGTACCAGCTCTTAGTATACTATGTGGAGAACATGGCGGCGGGCACGACGTTACTCCTGGGATATGAGATCGGAGAGGATGGGCACTGGAGGATGACGAAGACCAGTCGTCGGCTGCCGACTCTGACGACGGCAGCTTTCCACGTGGCTGCCTGCGACTATCAACTATATGGAGTCGTAGCCACGAGACTGGGGTACGGTTCGCGAGAAGTTCCAGCTGCCCGAGGCCATCACACATGCATGATCGTATGGTGGTTTCCAGGAGAATCGATTGGCTATCACCATGCAAGTTTCGATCCTCGAGCGAAGGCGAGTACACAACATCTGATGGGGCCAGGTTTCGGGCGCGTGTGCTGGGTGCAGTTTCTAATGGTGGAAATTTCTACAGCCGAGGTTCTGCGGCAAATTGATGTTCACGTCCCTCATGTTGGAGGACCGCATCAGATGCCCGACTTTCCAGCACCGCGCGGTCAGGTACGGCAGCGCGATCCGCATGACGTGGACGAACGATCGGATCGATGGCATCGCTGGCCGACGCCCGAGGCCACCATCGACGAGGAATCCGAGGCATCTGAGCCTCAGGCTCAAGGGGTAGCTCATCCCCGAGATGCAGAGGCAGACCCCGAACTGCTAAGACCTACGTGGCGACCATTTCAACAGCCGTACCGTATCGAGCCAGACGGCAATTCAGATGTGCAGGATCTGTGGTTGGAACCTTGGGATCCTGGATGGATGCGACACGTGAGGACAGAGTTCAGTTTCTTTCGTGCCATCCTTGACAACCGATCACCGCCTGATGCAGAGTACTGGTTAGATTCCCGAGTGTTGGAAGCTGTGGAGGTGGCTACTCATCTTGAGAATACAGAAAGGGAGACGCAAGCTCTGGAGGTGGAGTTTGGATCGGAGATTTCCAGGCTTGTGATCATGACCTCCGATACGCACGACTTTCCCAAGTCAGAGGTCTTTTCCCTCTTTGCGAACGACGAGAGACACCGCATTATTCTGTCCGTCAACTCGACAGGGAAGACCAAGATGGTTATTGAACGAGAGGCTGACGAACTCAACAAGGAGGACCTGATTAAGCATCGAGTGGAGGTGGAAAAGGCTATGTCGAAGGAGCTAGGCAACTGGATCGAGTTGGGCGCGCTCAAGCAACGAAGCAGGCAAGGATGCACCAACTTGATGGACTCTCGATGGGTTATCCGCTGGAAGAAGCAGCCAGACGGCAAGTTGGCAGTCAAAGCGCGACTATGCATCAAGGGCTTCAAAGATATGCAGCAGGATCGTCTGGACACTTTCAGTGCGGCTGCCTCCAGGCAAAGCCAGAGGATAGTGAACTTCATCGCGGCCAGTCGCCCCAAGTGGATGTTGTGGTCCTGTGATGTTGGCAGCGCATTTCTGAAGGGACTCACATTTCAAGATGTGGCAGATATGACAGGGGAACCTCTCAGAACCGTTCAGTTGGACCTGCCCAAGGACACGGTGAAGATCGCGAGGCAGTTTGAGCCGTTGTCCAACTATGATGTGAGTCGGCATTGCTTGGAGATGGTACGTCCAGGTTTCGGTCTTAAGGACGCGCCAAGGCTATGGAATCTCAGGCTAAAACAAGTAATGACGAAGCTTCAGCTTTTGCCGTTGGTGACCGATTCTCAATTTTACTGCAAATGGGCTGGCTCTCGATGTGAACCGGTACCTCGTGAACTGGTACCCCTGCACGATGACAGGGAAGCGGATCGATGCACAGACGTGTTGTTCACTGACCCGAACACAGCAATTGAGGATCTGCAGATGGTGTGCAGTACCCGCGTGGACGATCTCAAGGGAGCTTCGACTGAACCGATTGCTGACGCCTTCATGGATGCTCTTGAGTCGGAGTTCGGAAAACTCACAAGGCAGAAGAGAAGGTTCGAGCACTGCGGCGTCATTCATGATCAGCATGAAGACGGATCGGTGTGGTGCTCGCAGGATCACTACGCTGCTCAACTTCGGCCAATGCAGGTAGACAAGATTCGAGCTGATGAAGAAGCCCTCGATTCTCAAGACCGAACTTCGTTTTGGTCACTCTTGGGTGGAGCAGCCTGGATGTTAGTCACGCGAGCAGATGTTGCAGTCCATATCGGGTATCTACAGCGACACGCTCATGAACCTTGCTGGAAACATGTCAGACATTTGAACTCAGTTGTACGGTGGATCAAGAGGAAGAAGAGTTCGCTTGTCTACTATTCAGTACCTTTGCCATGGAGTGTTGTGGGTTTCCCCGACAGTGCTTTTCGTGCGACCGAGCCGGACTGCCTGGCTGTGAGAGCGGCAGTTATCGCGATTGCTGGTCGGGACTTCATGCCGAAAGGAGGGCTATGTGCAGCAGTGGAGTTCTACTCACGAAAGCAACCTCGAGTATGCCGTTCTACTTTCTCAGCGGAGCTGGCAAGTGTGGATGACGGTATCAGCAATGCTTTGTTGACACAAGTTATGGTGTGCGAGATCGTTCACGGCCCCTTGACGGCGAAACAGATTCAGAAATGCATGGACACCGGAAGGCTACCAGTTGACTTGCACATTTGCACGGACAACAGGGGCTTGTTCACGGCGCTGGGTGCCACTGAGCTGAAGGCACCAGCGGAACCTCACCTTTTGTATTTGCTGAGAGCTCTACGTGACAGACTTGAAGCAGGTACTCTCTGTAAGCTCTGGTGGGTGGACACTAGAGCCATGATCAGCGACGCGCTGACCAAGGGCGGATTGGCTCGAGAACCTATCTTGAAGCTATGGGAGACGGCAGTTTTGATGATAACTGGAGATGAACCTCTGGCTCTGTGCCTGCGGAGTCCTCACAAGGACATCAGTGAGGGGGAATATCAGTGAGTCTTTATCTTTACATACGTCGATGGATTGCAAGGTTTTTTTGATGAAGATTGGACTACTATATTTGCAGGGAGGATATTTTCCCTATATTTTTTGTGTCTACACTGCGGTAGGCCTTACATGTGATTGGTGCGAGTCGTATTGCTCCTCGCTGTGTTGCTTGTCTGTTACTGTGGTATTGGCAGTAGCTCTTGATGTGCTCTTTATGTGAATATATGTATTTTTGGCGTCTGTCCACTTCTTTTAGCCTCGGGAGCTCCCGTGTTGTGTTTAGGGTGCTCCCACAGAGAGCGCTGTGTGTTTGTTTTGGCAACTTGCCTATCAGAGGTCGGTTGCAAGTGGCGGGCCAGCCGCGTAAGCGAATCTGCTGTGCCCTCAGTGCGTACGCGTGGGATCAGCTCGTAGACTTTCGCTGAGTTTTTCCCACCCCGAGTTGATGTGTATATGTCCTCCCGGGAGAAGGGAGGGTAAGCGTGAGTGCCCAGCGTGCAGAGAGGCATGTATACGGCAAAGCGGCGGGACTGCCGCTTTGGCTCAAGCCATTCAGTGAGAAGCCTCTCTCTAGAGGGTGCGAATCCTGTGTGCGGCGGCAGCCTCCCCCCTTTCCACCATCATTCCATATCAGATAATCAAGATTATCGACATCGCGACGATCCTCGTGGTCCTCTCCCTCTTCGTGGCCCTCGGGGCCAGCAGGGCAGTCAGGACTGGCACGCTCGGCGTGCGTGTATCACCCTGGCCGGCGGACGCGCTGGCAGAGCTGGACAGCTACGACCCTCGGGAGGCGTTGACCTGGGAGGGTGAGCATCGGCAAAACAACTACAATACGGATAAGCACCATAATAGTAATACGCAGGGTAATAATAATACTAGAAAAAAGCATAAGGAACACACTAATAGTTATACTAGCCAGAATACTTAGAACCATAAGAAGGTCGTTCATACAACTACTACGGATGATCCTCATACGAAACGGACGAGTTGTACTAATAATGATGATATTCATAATGACAAGAGTACTATGATGACGAATGCTGATGTTAATCAGAAGACTGAGACTACGAAGAGTAAGTGTAATACCAATAAGAAGAACGCTGGTAATACCGATAGTAGTAGTAAGGTGAATAATTATACCAATAAGTATCTTAACCATACTAAGAATCATAGTGATAATCATATGACAAGCAATAATGTTATGAATCTCATTAGGGATGGGACGGATACTGAGAACACCGATCATACTACACATACTAATCATAAACATATCCATAATACTATTACTAAGCATAAGATGAATATTCCGGACCATGTTACGATGAATAATATTACATGTACTATAGCTAATAACACATACGCTAGCAGTGAGAAGACGAATGCTACTACGAAGCGAATGCGAGTTACAACACACACAATCGTAGCACAACTACTCACACTACTAATACTAACACTCAGAGGAATACTAAACATACTCATGTTATAAACAGTCCATACGAGCATCATGTATAATCATACTGTTACTGCTACTGAGAATATGGATAGTCATACGAAAAATAGTACTTAACGTATTACTAGTATCAATCGTTCGAGCACTAATTATAATACGATGAGGAGGAGGAAGAGGAGGAGGAGGAGGAGGAGGAGGAGGAGGAGGAGGAGGAGA
>CAUYUJ010010831.1:0-20000 GCA_963575745.1 Prorocentrum cordatum | reverse complement strand
GGGGGGGTCTCCGAATTGCCCCTCCCCTCTGGGGCTATCAACATCGCCTCTTGGGGCCCTGTTTGGGCGCTCTTGGGGCGCTCTTGGGCAGTCTTGGGCCTGCTTGGAGGCCTCCTGGATCATCCTGGGGCTGTCTTGGACCATCTTGGGAAGATCTTGAGTGAGGCTTCAAAACCGCAACGAAAGCAAATCTGCGAGAAGGCAGAAATCATTGGTTGCCCTTCGGTTCCCGGTAAGGGCTCCCCCCCCAGGGTTCCCCTGGTGTTGGCGGGCTTTTCGCCCTGTATCAGAGGTGTGTCGAGCGGCAGGCGTCTGAGATTGACTCGTAAGAATACGTGTGCTGAGTGGGGGCTCTCCATCATGCGTCTCGGCGTGCATGCGTTTGACATGTGTTTTCACGTGCTCCTCGCCACCACGGCCCCCCCAGGGGCGGGCCCAACTTCTGGTCGGCGGATTCTTCACGCGTAAGAATCTGTGCGCGGAGGTGGGGTCTCCACTTTAAAGGGAGCTGCTCAGCTGGGTAAGCGAGCGGGAGCAAAGCAGGAGCGAACGCATCCGCGGCCATTTACTGCTCAGTTTCCAGCATCAGGATATGATTGGTCAGTATAACTGTTATCTGAGAGCAGGAAAAGATATGTATCTATCCGTACATCGTCACATAATGGCGAGCCTCAGTCGCGAGACACCTCTTCGACTTGGTAGCGGAGCTGGCTACACGCTTGTGGCTCGCTCTGTTGCTCACAATTTGCCCCGGCGCAATAAGGATGACCAATACGGATCACAGTGGAGACCCATGCCGAGAAACACCCTGCTTGCCTCCAGGGTGACCTGGGTTTCTTGGACGTCCTGGGGTTCCACACCAAAAGTCAATGGACGTCCTGGGGTCTCAGGGTTGGGTTTCTTGTGGACGGTTTCTTGTGGACTGGCCTCCATCGTACCATGCGCCGACACCCCTCGGGAGACAGAGCCAGCAAGCTGGCGTGGACAACCCGGCAACGGGCCTGTGCCCAGCAGCGGTCCTTCGCCCGGCAACGGGTTCACGACGACCACTACGCCTGCTCCTACCATTATCGAAACCCACCGCACGCTGTGTGGTATAGACCACGGCTCGCAATTGGCAGCCAGGCAGCTGGCAGTAACGACTGGACATGGGGTCCAGACCCCACCACGACACAGCCAGCTACAACCCTTTGGAGCCAAGGTGGTACCGATTTTTCCTTTCAGCTCGAGTACACATGCGAACGCGGAGTCGTCAGACGGTGCGGAGCCGATTGGCCAATCAGACATACCAACACACCGTATAGACGAGCAAAAGGATGAGTTCCTATATTCTGCTCTGCGTTGAAGATGAGGTGGATGAGGTTTATGGAACCAGCCAGAACGACGTGTGCCCAAAACTATACGGCGTATGTTGCACCTAACGGGAAACAACACGGCTGTGCAATATTATGCCCCCAAGCATTTTGCCTCGCTGTGTAGCAAGGGAAAAGGTAAGGGAGATGAGGATGCCGCTGCTCGTCTCCCTTTGTCGAAAATGAGCCGATGCATCTTACGATGCTCTCAAGTACATTGATGTATTCCGTGGAGTCGAAGGCTATCTGTTGTGACTGTACGATACGATGATGCCGTACTTTCAGTCAGGTGCCAGCTACTTTTGAGCAGTGGGCAGGCTTCGATGAGTGGCCCAGCGAGTTCGGTAACGAACCGCAGCTCGGCGACGCGCATGAGAACAGCCATCGCCTCATGCTCGACAACTACGAGGGCAACTACATCTACGTGTGCTCTTCTGAGCGCGAACGACCATCGACACTGTCACGACCGTCATTTCCAGCATCAGCGGTACGTGCCACGCAGGAGGAGATCGACGCAGTGTTCGGCAACGAGCCAACGCCACGCGTCATCGACATGCCAGCAGCATCCGCCATTGTAGGAGATACGCGCCGCCGCTCACACCGCCATCTACGGCCAGCCGTCGAGGGCGCGGTCTCCACCGCCACGGGATGGATTGTGCGTGGGTGACGACGCCAACGAATGTTTCATTGGTTGGGTGGTAATGGCAGGAGCGAAGGCAGTGCGGGGTCACGTGGATTCGATTATGGTCGACACTGGGATTAGAATGCGTGGGGATGGGGAGATGCTAGAGGTGAGATTATTCGCGCTCAATTTGACCGTGCGGCGGATGCGGACCTTCGGCGCGCCTCTAGCGTGAAGCTGTTGATGGCCGGTGGGCGTGCCGTGTTTGTGCGAGCCCACCTTTGATGAGTGATCGGCCCGGCTGCCCGATCGGCGGCGAATCCAAGGGCCCCGACCGGAATGCCGCGCCTTGGAACTCGAAGCGCGGTGATGGCGCTGGGGGCCCGGCAACTCGGGTCGCATATGGGACGCCGCGTTCTCCAATCTCGGGGTGAGATGCTGCGGGCCCCCGACGACTACGACGCGTCGCCAGATGATCGCCGCCCCGTGGCGCGCTGCGCATCCCCGCGACGGTGCCCCGCGCATGTGCGGGCGCGTTCAAGGGGGCCAGCGCGGCAGGGCGCAGAGGCTGCGACGCCGCCCGGCCCATGGCCGAACAGGCGGGGGCCCGAGGTGCGGGCGTCTCCCGCGCCTCAGGCTGTTCCGCGTCGTCGTGCGCGGCCGCGCTTGCTTTAAGTTCCCGCGCCCTAGGGTGCCGCGCGACGTGTGTGTGGCGCCCGCGGCGCTCGCGATCCTCTGGCTGGGCGACCGCGACGACGGCCTGGGAGCACTGGGACTTCCATGGTGTATGGCGAAGAGATCTCATCGCGAGAAGAACAGATGAAGGCGACGATGGGCCTCGTGGCCGGGGGCGCGCGCAAGAGATCGGAGGAGGACAGGGGCGGGGCCCGGGAGAAACGCGAGGGCGCTCGTGGCGCGAGGGGGGGCGCCGGGCGATCGCTCGCCAGTTGAAGGCCCAGACGGCGCAAGCCCAACAGGAGACCCCGGCGAATCTGATCGCCGAGCTCGCCGAGAAGAAGGGCTCGATGACATCGCTGGGGCAGGTGCCAGCTGATGAACCACGGCAAGAAGGGAACCCCAAAATGACGCGGCTGGTGCCAGATCCCGTGCGCGGGTCCGGGGGGCGAGGATCGACCCGGCAGGTGCGCCCCAGATTCTCGTGCCAAACCGAGCATGTCCTAATCTCCTTCGGATGGCTCAAGGTCGAGAGCGCCTTCGAAGTCGTCGTTTTTGGCTTCGGCGACTGGCGGCGACGAGGCGCCGGATGCAGCTCGGCCGCGAGCGTCTAATGGGTCGACCAGATCTGAGGAGCTGGAGGAGGAAATTGCCCGGGGGGGCCGGCCGCGCAGGTCCCGCGCTGAGCCGACGTCCGAGCCCCCAAGCCGACCGACCCCTGACGACCGCCTCGAGGGCTCTCTACGACGCGGTCGGGCTTCTTCGGCTGAGCGATCCCCAGAAATTGCGCGCGGGTCCTCAGCCTTTGAGGCCGGAGCGCCACATCCGACGGGCTCAGCTCTAAGGCTCGCTGAGGAGGTTCCATGACCGAAGATGCCGCTGCCGCGAGGGGCCTTGGGCCCGACGGTCGAGAAGCCACCATCGCCATTAACGGGTCCAAGAACATCCTCATGCCCTGCAGCGGGTTCTGCTGAGACAACCATGCAGGCGCTTCGTTGGCAATGTGAACCACGGCAGCATCGACGGCCACTAGGGCCTGCAGAGGCACCTGGCGCCCAACGTGCAGGGGCACCTGCGACCCATGCAGGCTGCAGGGGCGCCTGCCGCCCAGACCACGGCATCGTCCAGTGCCGTGCGTGCTGCGTCACCAGTTGACGCCAGATGCTTCTATGGCGAGAACGACCGATGTCGGGCCCCGCGCCGACGGCGTTGTAGCTAAACAGGAGCGATAACACCAGCGAGTACGTACTACCCGCGACAATCGAAACCATTTCGCGCCAAGGACATGGAACGGGAAGATTCTGGGAAGGGGGGGGGCCTTGGCAGCGCGCCCTACTCCAGGCGTGAGGCGATGTCCAAGTGGTCCTCGAAGTGCAGCAGACGCGAGACGTTCCACAGGGGCGAGTGCAGCCGCAGGCTTGTCACGAGCGTCAATGCGTTCGACAGCGTGGACGGGTGGATAGAGGTGGGCGACGCGATGCAGGCAGCGCTGGGTCGGCCGAGAGGACGACGAATAGGTCATCAAGGATGAATTCCGCGGCCGGGGCATTTTGCTTTTGGTGCGTAGATTTTTGCGAGAATTTCGATGAGGGGCCGCGGGGGCCAGCTCAAAGGACGTCTACAGGTCAAGTTGGTCTACGAAGATAACGGCGGTTCAGGCCCCTGGCCGTTCATCCGAGCTACGAATGGGCATTCCTACCCAGGAATCTGGGCCCCGGCGGCGTCTGCCGTGAGGTTTGCGAACTCGCTGCGCCAGGTGCTCCGAAAGGCAGCCCAGAGGTGTCTGCGCGCGGGCGTCCATCCCCAACGTTGCGTGGGTTGGCAGGTCATGCCGTGGCGAACGCAACTTTCGCCGCTGGCCGCGGCCGACTGCTCGCCCGCGGGCGCCCGTGCCTGCCGCGCGACCCCGCGACCAAGTCGGGGCTCCGACTGGGCGCGGAGATCTGAATCTTCATCTCCATGCAGCGCCTGCGCGACGACAACTACAGGTGGTGGCTGTCCGACAGCCGCATCTTCCTCTGTGACGGGCACAACGTTGCTATCTATCCCTCGCGCGTGACGCGCCCTCCTGCCTCGCGGGCCCCTTCTTGGGAAAGTTCCAGCGGAATCCACGATTCAGAGCCAGCGGATCAAGCGACGAAAGGGCTATGCTTTCTCAGGTGAATGGCCCTCGTAATAGGGCGACGCCGCCGCGTCCGCGCGGTTTCGCGCCAGCTGCTGGCCCGCCAGCGCGGGCAACTGGAGGGGGGCCCAATCGTCGAACGAGAGCGTGTACGTGATTGAGGCAGATGGGCAGGGCGACCTGTGGGACGCCTGGCGACGGGCAGTCCGGCAGATCCTCGACAATGCCAACGCCCGCGGACGGTGCCGCTCCTGCGCCAGTGGATCTGACCACATTGATTAACGTCGTGCAGCGAAACGATTTCTGGGCTACTGCCGCGGCGATGACGGATGCCGTGTTTCGGCGCGGTAATTCGCAGCTACCGCGTCCACCGAGCAATGTTGGTAATGCGCGGGCAATGCCGGTGGAGCTCGGAACCCCGAGCAATGCAGCGACTCCGACATTGCCGCCAGTCGGGGCGCCGCCGTCAGAGCTGGCGGTATCTCGGCCAATGAGATAGCTCGCAGTCGGAGAAGGCACGACGACAGCCCGAGCCAGCAACAGCGCCGAGGCAGATGATGGACTTGGGCTCGCCGCGGCCCGCGGATATGCCGCGAGCCGTGGAAGCATAATGCAAGGACCAGCCACCGTCGGACTACGGCGATTACCCAGATCAGCCTCCAACGCTTCCCGCAGTACCAGTTGGCGGTGGCAATGTCTACGGTGGGGCAGCTTATCAGCGCGGGGACGCGCGGCGACGTGCGATTTGCACCCGGCGGCAGTTCGTCGAACATCAGCGACGGAATGTTCTTGAAGAGCTACGAGTACTGGAGCTCGCGACCCGCGGCGCGAAGGCATGGGGGCCGTCGTGGTCGTGGGTGCCTGGCGGCAGTCCATCGCCGGGCGCCTGGTTTCGCTGCGCGCCCAGGGTGCCACGCCCTGCGGGCCGCCGCCAGCGCCCGTGGACGTGCCCATGTTCCCGGAGCGTCATCGCGCGGTGGAAGGCGGGGCCAGGCAGAACGCGACCGTGAACAACGCCTCCACCGAGAACCGCCGCGTAGGAGTTTCATCGTCTGGAACAGGTGCACGTTACTGATCCTGGGATGATGCCGCGCGTGGCATCTGCCGGGTTAGTAGCTGCAGAGTTTGCCGCGCTCCGTCTGCGGGGCCCCGTGGAGGGCGTGGCGAGCTCCGAATTTCAGCTACGGGTCTCCGTCGACGTAGTCCTTTCGTCAGGCCTCGCCCCCCTGCAGATGGCGATGCTCGTCAGGGGCATCAAACGCAGAGTCCTCGGAACCGAGGTGCTGATCGCGAGTGAGGAGTTGATCGCAGCGGATGACGCCCTCGTGGTAGATTTCACGGACCCCGCGGCGACGCTCAAGGTGTGGGCCTTCTGCTAATAAGCCCTTCTGCTGTCGGGCGCCAAAGCGCTCGTGCGAACTGATGCTTCTGGCGACTCGTGGAAGGATGTGGTCGGGTCGATGTGCCAGGAGGGCGAGCTGAGCATCGAGTCCAAGATCCGGTGGAAACCAGCTGGTTTGGTGGGCGGTCCTTGGCCGCTCCCTCTGCCGCTGCTTCCGCCGTTGCGGCCTCTCGCTGCAGGCGTGGCAAGATGGCCGACCAGTGCCGCCCGTGGATCTCTCTGCCGTGGTGAGGCCCAAGGAGGAGGTGGGGGCGCAGGGCAACGAGACCCTCGGCCAGCTATTGCTGCGCGCGGGGGTTCAGATCGGCCTGTGCCTGCAGCAGTTCAGCGCCGCTGACTAATCCAGGGCAGGCCGGTGGAAGCATTTCGCTTCTCGCGACGCCTCGGGCCCGCCGCGCAGAGCCAGAGTCTATTTGCAATAAGGGGGGGTGCGCAGGATTTACGCGACTCCCCGTGGGCAGGCTCTGCATGTCGGGCGCGATTCTATCGCGATCGAAGTCCGCAGTGACATCGCCGACGCCAGGCCGCTGATGGGGAACGGCGGGAGGGAGGCGCGAGCGGCCCCGCTGCCCTTCCCTGGCAATGCGGCCGCGAACGCATTCCAGGAATTCGGATTTTCTGCCCGGGCGGCTCCATGTATTGGTTTGCGGACCTCGACTTCGCGCTCCGCCCGCTGCCTAGGGCGGCCGGGCGTGCGGCTCCAGGATCGCCCCAGAGCTGTGGTCGACTCCTTTGGAATGAATTCGTGTCCTTGGGGCGCTCGTTCCCCAATCAGAGCTTGCCTCTGTTGGGTTAGGTTAGGTTTGCCGCCGATTTTCGCCGTGCGCCCTGGTGCCCGGGCGCCCGGGTGCCCGGGCGTGCCCGGGGGTGCCCGGGGGTGCCCTATAGCCTTATAGCCCTACAGCTCTATATAGCCCTACAGCTCTACGGATTTATAGCTCAATTGCCCTATAGCCCTATAGCCCTACAGCCCCTTAGCCCTATAGCCCTGATTGGGGTTTGTCTCTGGTATCCTATTCTTCGTGTGCGAGGATTTCTTCCCCTTCTTCCTCCTCGTGTTCTTTTCCGTGATCTACAACAGGGACAGGATTTGCTCGATCACGAGGTTCCGTCTCATATTCTTTATCGCCGCGCTCTTCGTCATGCTTTGGTTTGGAATGGCGTTGCGTGCGACGTCCGGCTGTTGAGCTCGCGCGATGCTTCTTCCTTTCTCGCTCCCAGGCTGGGCAGCATTCAGGGGGCGCTTGGTTGCTGCTCCATAGACCTTTCTTCGGTATGCTGGAACTCCCAGGCGCTGTTTTGTCGCGACAGACTTCAGACAGACTTTAGCGCTGGTCCAAGTCCAGCTGCGCCCGCAAGCTCACGGACTCTCGCGCGATCGGCTGCCGGTCGGAGACCCGCGGCACGAACGACGGGGGCAGATCTTAGCGCGGCGTCAACGGGAGTAAGTTTTGGTGGTCAGCGGGTCCTTCAGCCGCGGTGGCCGGCGTCGGAATCGCAGCGCGTGGGGATTATTTGGTGGATTTCGACAGTCCTCCCAAACTGGAGGCCATATTGTAGCGGCCTCCGGCCAGTGCCGCCGATCCAGAGTGCCACCGATTCTGCTTGCAACGGATGACTTTCCATGTTTGAGTAGAGCGCTCGAACGGTGTCGGCCGTGGCGTCAGCCCCCCCCGTTCCCCGACAGAGCAAAGCTTGCGCGAGCTCCCCCGCCCCGCCCCCCTCCCCTCCCGGGCCTGAATGGCGTCGGCCATGGCGTCGGCCCCCGCCCTCCCCCGACTCCTTCCTGGGCCTGACTGGCGTCGGCCATGGCGTCGCCCCCTCCCCCTCCCCCCTCCTTTCCTCCCTCCAGGGCCTGAATGGCGCCCGCCGTGGCGTCAGCGTCCCCCCCCCCCCCCGACAGAGCGAAGCTTGAGCAAGCTCATCCCCCCTCGCCCATCCCCGCCCTGAGTGGCGTCAGCCATGGTGTCGCCCCCCCCCCCCCCTCCCTCTCCCGAGCCCCCCTCCCGGGCCTGAGTGGCGTCAGCCATGGCGTCGCCCCCCGCCCGCCCCCCCCCCCCTCCGAGATTTCCTTCTCCGTGTCATGGCGTCAGCCCCCCCCTCCCTTTGCGAATCCCTCTCTCGGACGCGGATGGCGCCGGCAGTGGCGCCAGGTCCCCCTCCGTCCCCCCTCCCCCCCCGACCCCCTCCTCCCGGGCCTGAGTCCTTCCCTCCCCCCTCCCCCCTCGGGCCTGAATGGCGTCAGCTGTGGCGTCGGCCCCCCCCCCGAGCGAAGCTTGAGCGAGCTCCTCCCCCCCCTTCCTGGGCCTGAATGGCGTCGGCCATGGATCGCGTTCCCCCCCCCCACGCCCCCTTCCTGGGTTTGAATGGCGTCGGCCATGGCGCCCCCCCCCCTCCCCCTCCCCCCTTCTTCCCTCCCGGGCCGGACTGGCGTCGGCTATGGCGTCAGCGCTCCCCCCCCCTCCCCCCCTCGACAGAGCGAAGCTTGGGCGAGGTCCCCGCCCCCCGCCCGCGTCCCGAGCCGGCGCGGCGTCGGCCATGGCGCCGGCCCCCGCCCCCCCCCTTCCGACAGAGCGAGGATCGAGCGAGCTCGAGCCCCCGCTCTCAGAAACTCGTGCGCCGGATCGGCGGATTTCCGGGGCGCTTCAGCCCTTCGTCTGTCGGGCCGGAGCGGGTGCTTTGACGTCTTCTCGGCGCGCTTCCACGCGGGCCGCCGCGCCCTCCCTGAGAGCAACCTCGCCGTGGTTGGATTTTCCGACGGTGCTTGGCGGCGATCTCCCGGTGAGCTTTGGGGGGGCCCTTTTCGCGGGATCGCCGCTCGCATTCGTCCTCGCGACCAGACTCTGAGCGCGATTCGCGGGGGCATTCATTATTTCGCTGCCCCCGCGGATCGCCAGTGCGCGAGGGCAGTGATCCACGGCGGCGGTCGCGAGCATGGGGGGGGCCGCGTGTTGGTGGGGCTAAGTCGAAAATCCGTTCGGCATTCGCGAAGTCCATCAGCCAGCTCATGCATGTGCGACCCCCGATTGTCGTTCCAGGCTCCGGCGGGTCCACGGCAACCAGTGTGCCACCGAGTGCCTTGGTGGGGCCGTGTCGCGCACTGCTCTCGGCTGGAACCCGCCCCTCTCCAGGCGCCGTCATGCCAGTTCTCGTCGGGGGGCCCTGGGGGTCGAGCGCGGCGGGGGCATGCTGCTGAAGGGCCAGGCAGTCGACCGTCCAGCTTGGCCGCGACAGGTCGCGCTGGCCAGGCATGGCGCAGGACCGTTGTGATGCATGTCCGGAGGCCCCCAGCGTAGCCCAGCTCAGTGTGCCCCGGGAGGCGATGAGGGGCGTCGAGCATGCTTTCCTGGCACGCCCGAGCAAGGCGCCTGCCGCAGACGACCTTGGAGACCGCATCGGCGCAGCACTGCGTTTCATTCGTGCCTCGGAGTCTTGCGTCCCAGTGCGCTTCTCATAGTGCATCTCGCGATGTTCCCCTCACTGCGCTTTCGTCACCAGCCCCTTCGATTTCAGTGAGGCTTTGGGCCCCGTCTTCGAAGGGTTCGCGAGCGCGTCGTGGACTTCTCCAGGGGGTCCTCCATGGCACAGAAGAGCGTGCTGCTCGTCCATCGCCTGGCGCCGGGCCGCAGCCGCTTGCCGCGGAGGCGATCAATGATATCCTCCTGCGCCAGTTGCTGGAAGAGGGCGCGGGCCGCGCAGACCGTCGCCCGCATTTGCCCGCGACGGTTCTTCGTGAGGTGTTCTTGCAAGCGATGCGGTTGTCAAATGAACGGCGCTCCAGGTCCCGATGGGTCTCACTTCGAAGCGTGGCGCAATATCGACGAGGCGGCCGCCGCGGCGTCGCGCGCTGCTTCCCTGAAATGACGGGCGAGCGCGGCGAGCGCATCGCGCGGGAGGACTGGCCGGACTTCAATCAGTCCTCTCCGGTGTTCCTGGCCAGGAAGCCGGCCAGGGCATTGGGCGGCGGCGCGAATTATCATTGTCCTAGCAGCGCGCGCCCGCTCAACATTGCCCGCGCCATGGGCCGCATTTTCCGCGGGGGCGTGCGTCTTCGCGTTGGGCCTGCTGCCGCCGCCGGAGTTGCCGACGCGTGGGGGATTTCTCCTGGGGCGCTCGATGCTCTCGCGGGCGAGGCGACGGTCGCGGTCGCGTTCCAGTGGGCCGACGCCTCCGCCATCCAGTTCGACGTCGAGGCCGTTCCTGAGTGTGACGCGCCGTTTCCTGAATATACATGTCGCCGCGCGCGGATGGCCCGAGTGGATTCTCAAGGTCATGCGTGTTTGTATAGGGCCAGCGACTTTTATATCGCGCAGGCTGGCACAGTTGGCGACGAATTCCGCGTCGGTTCTGGAGTTCAGCAAGGCTGCGCGCTTTCATTTTTCATATTTGCTGTCGTGTCGGACGTTGTCTTCTGGTGGACACGCTGGCTACGACCTGGCTTTCTTCGTGCTTGCGCCGACGACCTGGCCGTGCGCTGACCGGTCGGCGCGCGGTACCTCCGCGGATCTTTGGCTTGAAGCTCCGCCGCGGCAAGGCCGTTTGGATGCCGCCGTCGACCCGCCCGGCCGCGCTGGCGCGCCAGGATTCGATGGCCGCCGTCTTGACGTGGGGCGATATTTTTCCAGACCTACGGCTCGTGCCTCGGCTTCGCGCAAGGCTTGGGCCGGAGTGGTCGCCCCTGGGAGAAGGCGTTTATACAGATTGGACCGAGCGAGGATATGGCGAGACATCGGGGGCGGACTTCTCGCGTCGCTGTCTGCGTTTCGCGCCCGCATCATCCCCGTGGCCGGCCTCCCCTTGCAACTGGGAGAACGCCGGAGGATTGGCCGGCGTGGGAAGGAGAGATTAGCGGCGCGCTGCTCCCACGCCCGCGTGGGTGGCTGTCCCCGCAATTCCTGATGCATTCATCTCGAGGGCGTCGGATATCCCGTGGAGTTGCCTTGCGCGGCTGCTTTCTCGTTCGCCGCCGCGTGCCGCGCGCGCCGCTGGGGGGGTCGTCGGAGAGGCGGACTGGGCGTGGATCATCGCGCCTGGCGCCTCAAATCAATGATCGACCGGGCCGAGATTCGATTCGAATGGGTGGGCTGGGTCGGCGATTCCATCCTCCGCCACCCGGAACGAGCCCGGTCCAGGCTCAAACGACGAGCCTACGAGAGCGGGGCGTCTGTGGAGGAGCTTCGTCGTCATGGGGATGGTGCCGATGTGCCGCGGGAGCGATTGCAAAGGCTTTGCGTCGACGTGCTCGTTCGTCGACGCCTGCGGCGCCAGTCGGAACGTATTCGGCTGAGCACTCTCTCGGGTAGGGGCGGACAGGGCGATGCGTGTGTTGCTGAGCTTGAGGAACAAGGTGCCCCGCCGCGGTGCTTCGGGCTCCCTGCGGTGGCTGTCCACAGGGCGCCCGTCTGAACTCAGACAGAGGCTGCCTCTTCGAGTGCGGCTGGGGCCAAGACTCACTGCGCCGCTGTGCGCGCTGCCGGGTCGTCGAGCAGTTGGCGCGCAATCGCGCGTTCCTCGCCCAGGCGCCCGCGGGCCTGAAGTTCGGCGACTTCCTGCTGTTGGCGCTGGTTTTCGACCCGACCCAGCAGAGCCTGCTCGCGGTGAGTGCGTTGCGCTTCTATGCGACGTTCCATGCAACGAACGCCGCGCGCCGCGATGACGCCGTCGACGCCCAGGACGTCTGGGCGCGGTCATTTCGTGAGGCAGCAGCAGGATATTCTTTCGGCTCTCCGACGCGTGCGCGCTGGAGGGCCCAGTGGTGCCTGAATGCGCCCTCTTCCTGATCTGCAACTTCTCCATGCCGCGGCCGTGGCGGTGCCATGTGGGCGGACGTCTGTGTTCAGATCGACGACTTCTTCTTGTTTTCCTCGTTCTTCTCGTGCATGGTCGTCGCGGTCGGGCCAGTTGGTGCGTGCCCACCGGCGGCCCCATTTCTCTTGCTGAGCATGGGTATCCCCCTCGTGCTCCCGCCGGGACGGCCCGGGGCACTTCTACAGGTGTACTGCCCGAGGGTGCCGTCATGCATATTCGTGCGTGCCCCTTTCTCTTCTCTCCTTCCTCCTCCTCCTCCTCCTCGTCTTCCTCCTCCTCTTGATCCGCTCGTGTGGGGCTCATGTGCGAGCAACCCAGGCTGTCTCTCTGGTAGGTCTACGCATGCGCGAGCTTTTGTGTTTTCCTCCTTCCTCGTCATCCTCTTCCTGCTCGTCCTCCTCTTCCTCCGCCTCCTCCTCTCCTTCCCTTTCCCCTTTGGATTGCGCTTTGAATTCTTGGATTATAAAAGTGGCCGTTTGGGCCATATGGGGGTATGCGCACAGCGCCTTTGCCCCTTCGCCTCGTCCTTCTCCTCCTCCTCCTCCTCCTCCTTCTTCTTCGTCCTCCTCGTCAGCTTTCGCTCGCATTTGCGGGTGAAATGTCGTGATATTTTCGTTGCGTGCTGACGCGCCGTGGGGATTTTATTTTTAACCGTTTTTTCCCTGAGCTCGCGCCGCGGATAAAGGCAAATTTCTTACCGAGTTCGTGGGCCCTTGCCTTCAGGTTTTTGAAGGATTATGGCCTCTTGGGGAAGTCCCGGGGGGGGGGCTCTGAGAGCACTTGGGGCCGTCATATGGTTCCTTTGGGGCGTCTTGGAACCATGTCTGAAACCATGTTGCAACATCGCCAGCTATCTCGAGCCACTATGGGGGTCATCTTAGAGCGTCGGGGGCCCTCTTAGAACCATCTTGGGCCAGACATGGCCCTCTGACGCATCGCGGGGATGCCCAGCAAACCTTCGGGGGGAAGGGCACCCTCCCCGAATAGAAAAGGGGGCTTGGAAGAGGAGTAACATGGCGGTTGCGCGCGGACGACACGCACTCAACGAAACATGTGCAGAGAGCTCACCCCATGCAGCTCTTGATCCTTCTCCTCCTCCTTCTTCCCCTCCGCCCTATTCCTCTTCCCGCCTTATTCCTGTCCCTATTCCTTCCTCCTCCTCCTCCTGGCGCCCTTCCTTTTCCTACCCAGGTCTTCCACACCTTCCCGCCCACTCGGCACATCATTCATGATACAACGCCTGCGTCTGATATTTCCTCCTCCTCCGCCTTCCTCCCTCCCTCCCTCCCTCCCATCCTCCTTCCCTCCCTCCTCCCTCTCCTCTTCCAGTTCCTCCTCCTCCCCCTCCTCCCCCGCGGCGCGGTCGCGGCCGCGGCTGGATGGAAAGGCCCTTCACCCTCATCGGCGCGCTCTTCTTCTTCTTCTTCTTATTCTTCTTCTCTCTCTCTCTCTCTCTCTTTCTTCCTTGTTCCTGCTTCAACTCTTTCCTTCCCGCCTTCCCGCTTCTACGCCTCCTCCTGCTTTCCTGTTCCTCGTCCTCCTCCTCCTCCTCCTCCTCCGCCTGCGCCTCCTCCTCCCCGCTCCTCCTCCCCCGTCCTCTTCCGCCTCCTGCCTTCTCCCTCTTCCTCCTCCGCCTCTTGCTCCCCCTGCTTCCTCCGCCTTCCCTCCTCCTCCGCCTGCCCTCCCTCCTCCCCCGCCGGTGCCGCTGTCCTCGCTGGTCTTCTGCCTGCCGCTCGGGCTCCCGCTGCTGGGGCCGCCAGAGGTGTTCTCGATAAGGCCTGGAGGAGGAGGAGGGGACGGGAGGGATGACGGGCTGAGGAGGGAGGACGAGGAGGAGGAGGAGGAGAAGGCGGAGGAGGAGGAGGAGGAGGCGGGAGTATTGTGGTCCTTCGAAGTTGGAAGTTCGAGGTTTTCGGACGTCTTCGTTGTCTCCTGGAGGTTTTCCAGTCCTGGGATGCGTTCCAGCAGCTACGCCTCGCCGAGAGTGGTCCAAGGATGCCTGGATCGTCCCGAACGGCCGCCGGAGAGATGAGTTAGGATCCGCAAACCAAAGAGCAACGACATAGTAGTAGGAGAAGGAGGAAGAGAAGGAACAGGAAACGGAAAAGGAGAAGGAAGAGGAGTAGGTGGAGGAGGATGAGGAGGAGGAGGAGGAAGAGGAGGAAAACAATGAGGAAGAGGAGGAGGAGGAAGAGGAGGAGGAGAAGGGATGAGAGAGGAGGCTTCAGGAGGAGATGAGGAGGGATTTGGGCGGAGATGAGGGTGAGGCTGAAGGAGGAAGCCAGACTGAGAATATATAATGAGCAGGAGCAGGAGGTGGAGGAGGGGAAGATGAGGAGGAGGATAATGGAATAGAGAGAGGAGGGTTCAGGAGATGTGGAGGAATTTTGGAGGATATGGTGGGGGTGGCTGAAGGAGGATGGATTGAGGAGGAGGATGCCGTGAAAAGGACGATGGATTGAGAAGGATGCCTTCCCTTCGAACAAGGATGCCCTGCCCGTCCCTTCTCCACGAAGCCCTTCTCAACAAGCAGGGATGCCTTCCCTTCGAACAGGGATGCACTCTGCATCGCGGCCAGCGGCGCACATGGGCTCCCCTCGGTCCGCCCTCCCCACCACGCCACTCACAGGCGGAGGAGGAGGAGGAGGAGGACCAGTGTAAACCCAAGACTCATCAACGATATTGCGATACACCCTCTAAGTCCCCTCTTTATAGGCCCCTGCAAGGGGTCATTTTCATTGAGGGAGGTGCCCCATTGGGAAACAGTCGTTTGAATATCCAGACTTGCGCTAGAACAACGTTCCTGGAACTTCAACGCCGCGAATCGCCCTTACAGTTACGTCTTGACGATCATGTACCGTGCCATAACATCACTGCTGGGACTTCAACAGCTCGAATCAACGTGACTGTTGCGCCCTGACATTCCGACATCGTGCCGAAGCGCCAGTTTTGTGACGTGAGCCATTATAATCTTTACCTGTTGCAAACTCGTAAGACGAACGTGCGCGGCGCTGAGGCGAGAGACACATTTTGAAAAGGTGCCATCCTCCATCCGTGAAGCTCATGCCAACTTTGAAGATGAATGTGCGCGACGCTGAGGCGAGAACCACATTGTGAAAATGAACCGCCCTCCATCCGTGAAGCTCTTGCGACCTTTTAAGACGAATGTGCGGGGCGCAGAGCTACATTTGAAAGCGGGCCGCCCTCCATCCGTGAAGCTCGTGCAAACTTTTATGTGCGCAGCGCTAAGGCGAGAGCCACTTTTTTAAAGCCGACCGCCCTCCATCCGTTAAGCTCGTGCGAACTTTCGAGCTTCAGGATCATAGATGGTGAGGAAGTCTCCGGCGAAACGCCCGGCCCGCCCTTTCGACCAGCTTCGGGGTGCGACAGGGAGGAGTTCTTTGTCAGGAACAGAGACGGAGGTAACAAGGGGGGCGGCGAGGACTTACCATACGCCCCACCGGCTCCGTACCCCTCTTCGGCACCCTGCACGGAGCCATATTCGGAGCGCAGCCCGACGTCCTCTCTGACGCCATCACCGACGCTCTACCCGACGCCTCGTCCGACGCGATCCCCTCGCACGGGGTAGTGCCCCAGCTGGTTTTCCCTCCGCGACACAGACCTGCACGACGACGTGACCGAGGCGGCGCTCGACGCCCTCTTCAAGTCTGTAGGCCCGCTGGCTCTGGATCCGCGTCTGCCACGACCGGGCGACCCGCCAGTCCAGATGGTTGCCGCCAGCAGGAGCGTGAGCTGGGCAACGATGATGCTCACCATGCCGTTGTCCTGTACGGACGGTATCAGTACGGGTCTCAGCGTGCCCTCGGAGTGTTGCAATTCTACGGTCTTGAAGGGCCCTGCCTCGTGCGCATTTCCCAGCAGCCCCAGGCAGGAACTTTTTCTGCGCTGTGGAGGTGTGAGATACGTGGTGCAGGCAACATGGTATGAGCCACGTGGTGCAGATAGTTTTCGTCACCTCATGAGTTGTCAACTCCACTGCTCACGCATTCGTCCCACCTTCCCACCCTCAACTTGCTTGACAAAACCCGTGCGGCCACGATTGCGGTTGCCGATTTGCATTTGCTAGCGTATTTTGCGCCCGCGCTGGCGCGCGAACGCTCGCGCTCACGGCGACCAGCTGGTTTGGCACAGCGGATGCGGCCGCGATGGCGCTTACCGATGGGAGCTTCCCAGCGCGTCTCAAAGGCTGCGCTGGCGCGCGGGCAGATCCGTGCGGGTCGGTGGTTCGGGCGGGTGCGATATCATGATGAAGCTGACAGCGGCGGTAACGATGAAGACAGTAGCGATGGTGGCGATGATGACGATGCCGACGGCAAGGCCAACGACGGCGCCGATGCTGGTGACGACGATGACGATGATGATGTCCATGTCGGTGATGAAGATTGGCTGATGATGGCGGCAATGGCGGCGACTGACGATGACGATCGCGGCGGTAATGCGATGGCGCCGATGAGGGTGTGGTGCAGTGTACGTGGTGCAAGTTACAGGCGGCCACGAGGCGGCCACGGGAGGCAACGCGGCGAAGTGTCGCTGGATTCACCAAGCGGGCGAGGCGGCCAAAAGGCGGCCACGGGCGGCAACGTGGAAATCCTTCGCCGGACGCATCCAATTCCTCAGTGACATACGTGAGAACCCCTCGGTGCAAGCGCTGTTTGGGGCAATGCTTGTTACGTGACTGCGGTTCGTGCACATGTGGCAGGCGTGGCGCAGCAGCTCAACCTGTAAGTCTGCCCCGCGGTACGACACTCATGGTCTCGCTCCGTTCTGCCTGGCCCGAGGCTGGCTGCCCATCGCGCGCCGTGCAGGACCTGCACGCTGCTGCGATCCTCTTGGACGAGGTGCTCACGAATGTCTTCGGCGGCTTCGAGGGCGAAACCATCTTCGACGGCACTTTCACCTTGTGCTTCTCCGTGCTGGCCTCTTCCTGCTCAGGAGAGGGCTCCGCCGTCCCCTCGAGCGCATGTTGTGCCAGCGAGGCCACCGTTTGGCCCACCGTCAGCTCACGCTTGCGCCTGGGGCAGGAGCTACACTTTCGATCGAATCGAGATGGACCTGCGCGTCTGAATCGTTACGGCCACTACAAATCCGAAGCAGTCTCGGATATGGATCCCGCGATTTTGTATCTTTCGGCGGCGCCAGCGGGCCGCGCAGTGGGCTTGGGTCGGCACTTCGAGGAAGCGGGGGCCCACAACGAGCCAGGCAGGCTCAAGAACAGAGGTTCTTGGCTGGACTGCGACGGCCTCTGCCCACCTTCTCGGCGCCTTCGGGAGGGAGCCCTCGCCTGTTTCGGGCAGCGCTCCGCGAGCGAAACCAGCGGTGTTGAGGCCATCGCAGTCGAAGCGCCGCAGGGCGCAGCGCAAGGCGCAAGCTCGAGGAGGGCCTGTCGGGGGCCCTGCGGCCGATTGTCTCGCACGCCAATGGCCACGGCTCCGAGCGCCTGGCCGCTCCTCTCGGGGCAGGGGGCCGCGGCGCCCGGGACCCGGCCCCTGAGGTCCGCGGGCAAATTTGGGAGCGCCCTTGGGTAGGGCGACGAGATCTATACATTCAGTATCTGTTATCCGATCCCTATCCCCATCCCCATCCACATCTCGGGCCCGACCCTCTCACCACCTCAGTTGGGGGATATGCCCCTCGAAACCCGAAGAGAGCAGCAATGTACCCATCCATGGGGTAAATCGGCCAGTGGGACCCAGCCCACGCTGGTGGGGATGGGGATCGGTTAAACGATGCTCATACATTTCCACTGCTTGTGGATAGGCCCATCCTGGGCCCAGAAGCTGTGTTTATACCTTCTTGGCCAAGCCAGGGGCGAATCTACATTGCTTCTGGACCCACGACAGGCCTGGCCAGCGGTGGTGGATATGTAAAGATCTTGTCGCCCTATTGGGGGGGAACATGTGCGGGGGGGCGTCTCGTATTGCCGTCTGTGCTGCGAGGCAGCGATGTGATGGGCTGGAAGTGCCGTTGATACTGTCCTCCAATGAGGAAATCCACGTGTCCATGAGGAGTGACGCGCAGGCCAGCATGCGGACGTTCGACGAGGCACGTAGGGGCCCACAGTGGAACGTAGGAGGCTTAAACTGCTGTGGTGTGACTGTGATGCGCATGACTTGCTCGCCATTTCACCCAGATATACGCGTACATGGCGGCCGTCCAGTACATCGGGCCCGCGCTTCTGTGCCATCGCCTGTTATTCAGGAGATGGGGGGGGCTTGCTTGTGCAATGTCCGATCCGCCTGATGGCGCATGTTTTTGTCCCATCCATCTTGTGGTGTTGTGTCCTCGTATTTGAAGAGAAAACGCCCTGCGTTTTACACCTCCTCCCGCTTCCTCCTCCTGCCCCTCCAATTCCACCCAAATAGGAAGGGCCCGCTGCCATGTGGTGAACGGAGAAGGACAGCCGCTCTGCTTTCTCCCATGTTACCATTGCCGCCATGTCTCTGACCTGTCACCACTGCCGCCTGCAATTCTAGTTCTTTACCCTCCACGTCTCACTATTTCGGCACCCGTCTCGCGCATTTTGTGGCCCCGTCGGGAAATCCACCGAAGGCACCAGTGGCAGAGTCCACATGCGTTCGCCCGTTCCATCGTAGCGCCCCCCCCAGACGTTTCGTGGCCCCGTAGGGAGCTCCACCGAAGGCCCAGTGGGAGGGTTCACGTGCGTCCGCCCGACCCATGTCGGCACACCGCCCACACGTTGCGTGGCCCCATAAGGAGCTCCAGTGAAGGCTCCAGTGGGGGGGTCCACATGCGTCCGCCCGGCCCATGTTGGTACACCCCTTCGTGGTCCATACGGAACCTCGGCGAAAACCCAAGTGGCAGGCTCCACATGCGTCAGCCCGACCCATGTCGGTACACTTCTCCCACGCTCCGTGGCCCCATAAAGGAGCTCCGCCGAAGGCCACAGCGGCAGGGTCCTCCTGCGTCCGCCGGACACCTTTCGGCACACCCCTCGCGCGCTTTCTGGCCCCCTTGGGAGCTCCATCGAAGGCCCCCGGTGGCAGGGTGCACGTGAGTCCAACACGACGGGGCCGCCGGCGAGAGCCTCGGCGAGAGCGGCCGTCGGCGCCTGCGCCGTCGGGTCGAGGCCGCGCACCCTGCCCCCGCGGATGGCGCCAGCCGCCGCCACCCGCCGTGCTCCTGCCTGCTGCCCTGGCCCGCCCTGCTGCGCCCCCATTCACCACCCACCAACCCGCCCCAACCCAGCCCGAAGGCCCCGATTTGCCCTCCATTTCCAGTGGGGGGGGGGCCTGGGAACACAGAAAAAACACGCATGGAACCCGTACCCCTCCCAACCCGAAATTCGTGTCTTCGGGGTTGGTTGGGGTGGTCTGGTAGGTAGTCACCCCCTGCCGCCGCCGAAAGTAGGTGCTGCGCCGGCGCGGGGTGGAATCCCGCCGCGCCTGCCCGCCTCCTGGCCGTCAGGTGGCCGCGTCTGCGTTCCTGGCCGCGCCAGCGGGCGTGTGCAGGGCTGCGCGCTGTCGGCCAAGGCGCGCTCGCGCCCGACCCATGCCGGTACACCCCTTACGCGTTTCGTGGTCCTATAGGGAGTTCCGCTGACGGCGCCATTGGCAGGTCCACTTGCGTTCGCTCGACCCATGTCGGCACAAACACGTTTCGTGGCTCCGTAGGGAGCTCCACCGAAGGGCCTAGTGGGAGCATTCACATGCAGCCCGACCCATGTCACATGTCGGCACACCCCTCACACGTTTCGTGGCCCCCTTTGGGAGCTCCACCGAAGGCCCCGGTGGCAGGGTCCACATGCGTCCGCCCGACCCATTCCGGTACACTCCACACACGCTTCGTGGCCCCAGCAGGAGTTCCACCGAAGGCCGCAATGCGAGGGTCCACGCGCGTCCGCCCGACCCATGTCGGCACACCCCTCACATGTCTTGTGGCCCCACATGGTACTCCACCGAAAACCTTAGTGGCAATGCATCCGCCCGACCCGTGTCGGTACACCCCTTACGCGTTTCGTGGCCCAGAAGGGGGATCCAC
>CAUYUJ010010830.1:15000-26272 GCA_963575745.1 Prorocentrum cordatum | reverse complement strand
GAGGAGGAGGAGGAGGAGGAGGAATAGGAGGAGGCGGACGATGATGAGGAGGAGGAGGAGGAGGAGGAGGAGGAGGCCTGGACTGCCCGGGGGGCGGTGGGGGGGGAGGAGCTGGGCCGCCCCCCTCCACCCGTGACGCCTCCCCCTCGCTCGCAGCGCGGAGGGGGGGGGGGGCGGGGCAGCCCAGGAAGTGGACGAGCCAGCGCAGGGCTCGACCAAAACAGCGTTTCGGCGGCGCGCAGAGGGGGGCAGGGGGAGGAAGGAAGGCTTCTTAGAAGCACCCCTGCTTCTTAGAAGGTGCGGGCCGTCTCTGTAGATATAAGGCCGGCGCCTTCTAAGAAGCAGCCTCCTCCTAAGAAGCCTTCCCCCCTCCCCCTACCCCCTTCTGCTCGCCGCCGAGCGTTCTTCGTAATCGATCTGCTTCCGCCGGCCCTCGCCTCGTCTCCGATCCGCCCTTGGCTGCAGGGCGAAGGCGAGACGAAAGCAGCCCACGAGATCGCCAGAAGCACCGTTCAGGTCGACCCCTGACCCACGCAGTGAGAGGAAGCCAGGACGAGGATGAAATCGGGTGAGGGTAAATCGAAAGTCTCTGAGATCCAGCGGCTCTGGGAGATGTCTCGGGCGCCGCGGCCTTCTCAGAGCGTTCGGGAACGCTCCGAAAGCGTGCCAGAACGGTCTGGACCAGATTGATCCTCGTCCTGGCCCCGTCCGGTCCAGAGAGCTACGGGGAGGGGCAGGTTAGGCCAGATCCCTCGCTGCCAGCGACGGCTGAAGATCTGAGCCAACAGCTTGAGGATCTCCAGATCCCCGTGGGCCTCTTTGTCGCGCTCTCTGCGGCACTGGAGGCCTTCCACGAGAAACCCAGTCCTGAGGTCCCAGGACGGCCGTCGATTTTTTCTGGTGTGGGAACGTCGCGCTCTCCACGGCAAGACCATCGAAACCCACGAGAAACCCAGGGCACCCTGGCGGCAAGCGGGGTGGCTCTTGGCACGGGCCCCCGCTGCAGGAGACCGCCCCTCGAGGACCGTGCGGGAGAAGAGCCGGACGGATGGAGACGGAGAACAGGAGAGAGAGCAAGGGGGACGGAAGGCATGATTGAAGGGGTCCTGGGACACACAAATAAATACACACAAATCCCTGGATGCCATATACTTTCTCATATTTTCTGGATTTTCGTGTTCCCCCCCACTTCCCGTATGTCCCCTATTTTCCCGGGGATCGACGATTAATTGTGTCTGTTTGTTTTTCCCCCTCCTGAATGATGGCCCACGGAAGGTTGATCGGAGGAGCATTCAGGTGGTGGCACGGCCCCAGCAAGCCGGAAGACACCAGAGAGAGAAGGATGGGAGGGACGCGCCAAAACGCACTGGAGATGGAGGGAAGAGAGAGAGAGAGAGAGGACCCGAAAGAGAGAACCCGAGGTAACAAACATCAAAAGAGGGAGCGAGAGAGAGAAGTGAAGCGAGAGAAGGCGAGAGAGAGAAAGAGAAACAACAAATAGAGCGAGCTAGAGAGAGAGGGAAAAAGATAGAAACGAGAAAGAGAGAACACACACACACATTTTTGCGTCGGCGGCCAGGCAGAGAGGCAGAGTGACTGCTCTGGCGATGTGACACACACACGCGCGCACACGCACGCACGCATGCATGCACGCGGGCACGCATGCACGCACGCACGTGCACACGCAGGCACGCATGCATGCATGCACGCACGCACGCACATATACACACAAACAGACACACACACACAAACAAACAAACAAACAAACGAACAAACAAACAGACACACACACACACACATCTTGAGCGGTAACGTCCTCGCGTGCGGTGAAAGTGCAACATGCTCTCTCTCTCTCTCTCTCTCTCTCTCTCTCTCTCTATATATATATATATATATATCACACGCACACACACACACACACACACACACGCACACACACACACACACACCTTTTCGGCATCGCGGCCCCGCGCGCGGCGACGGGGCGTAAAAGGTCGGGTGCAGGCAGCGAAGCGCGCGCGTCTACGCCCGGCCGAGCACTCAGAGATCGCTTGGGGTTTCACGGCCGACGGCGGCTATAAACATCCAGGCAGGGAGGGGCGGTGAATAAACGAAGCTACGGTGAAGGTGGAAGGTGACAGAAGCCAACTGGAACTGGAAGGCGGGAGAGCGAGTAAGCAAGAAAGGATCAACGATGGAGTGCGCCAAGGGCGACGGGGACGCGAGCTGAAGGCGGCGGTTCCGCAAAAAGGCACGTACACACACACACACACACACACACACACACATAAACACCAACACACACATACACAGGGGGGGGGACGTACGCTTTGCAGTCAAGCTTGGACAAAGTGTCACACGGAATGAGACCATATCGTGCGCATCCGCGCCCTCTTGCTATACACACTCTGAACCTGGATTGGCATGTGCACGCTGCCTCTGGTCGGTGGGTGAAACACGGGCGCGGGCTTGTCCACTCTCGGATGAAGACACTGCGACCACGAAGCACATCGAGGGAGCACGGAGAGCGACGATGGACATGCACCACCAAGTAAGAGGGTGATAGATGGCTGCAAGGCAAGCCTCTCCGTTGGAACTTCCATGAAGTCCCGCACCCATCTCACCTCAGCGGAGGGCTGGACATGCAAAGCGCCACGCACAATCACAGCACTGAGCCTAAACACGTGAGGAAAAAAACAAAGAATCTCCTCCTCCTCCTCCTCCTCCTCCTCCTCCTCCTCCTCCTCCCTCCTCCCTCCCCCTCCTCCTCCTCCTCCTCATCCTCCTCCTCCTCCTCCTCCTCCTCCTCCCTCCTCCTCCTCCTCCCCTCCTCCTCCTCCTCCTCCTCCTCCTCCTCCTCCTCCTCCTCCTCCTCCTCCTTCTCACAGTACTGAGCCGAACTACGTTCACGGTCACGCGTGCTGAACTAGCAGCAAATCTCTACTGCAGCGTTGGTCCGAAAACGACCATGTGCTTCGCCACGTCGATTAACTCTGCGTCGACCATCCACTGCCTCCTGATCTGTGCTCTTGCCACACCCTCCGGCACGCATTCCGTGTACAACCGAACCTGAGACAGAAAAACATCCCTCAAGAACACGAGACCCTCCGCCGGCCAAAACACAGAACATCCAAGGATACCCTCCCCAAGGTGCACATGAACATCCAACAAGCACGAAGAACAGTAGGGCACCCTCCTCGAACCGACCTCGATCTTACACCTCGGTCCGACTGTAAAAGGCGCGCGACGCCAACCTTCCCGCTTGTTGTTTCTTCCTTCTGGGTTATTCGCTTACCCCTTGGTTAAATTCACCACGACGGGATGAAATCATTGCTTCGTGAAACAATTGGCAATCGCAGAATCAAACGCACAAGATCACCCTTCGGCAGTCAAGAGGTATGGGGGGCAGCTTTCGGTTTGCAATTATCTTCGCGTCAGATTGGCGGTATATGCGATCTTCTAGATATTATGCAAATACTTATGGATATCCTGACCCTTTCCAACTCTTCTACTTCGCTCCAACTGTTGTAACACGCGTGTATGTTCGGAGTCGTCCAGTCCACTCAGCTCTTCGAACTCTCCCAACTGTTTTCGCTCATCTATCTGCTCGAACTCGTCCCGTTAGCTCCTTCCGCCAGCGCAGACGACCCCTGCCTCGCAGCCGACGCAAAGAAAAAACGAACTCGTCCACCTCCCTTATTCTTCTCGGCCTTCTGGTACAAATCGCCCTTCCGATGATTCGTCATCGCCCACCCTCCGTCGAGAGAGCCGGGCCCCACGGAGAGATCCAAGAACAGAGTGCCGTCGAGCGCGGGCGGGGAGAGCCCGAGCGCCAAGAGCAGAAGGGTGCCCCATCCGAAGCTGGGGCCGCTCTTGACCCCGATGCCGGCCGCACTCCAGCAGGGCGCGGGGGCCCACTTCCCTTCAGTCGGGCCTGTCCCTCTACAGGGAGAATATTCAAAAATAGTCATGGGGGGGAAAAACAAAAAAGAAAAAAAAAGAGAAAACAAACAAAAAAAAAAAAAAAAAAAAACGTCTGGGGACGATGTTTCGAAGATCTGCTTGACCATGCTCGAGTCTTCTTTGCTATTTGAGAATTTTCGTCCCAAATCCGCCTGCAGGGGGGCTTGCCCGACCCAACACCTCCTCCGCGGTGCGGCGCCTGGCGCGCCGACCGCTGCGACGGCTCGCCGATGCCCCCGGGGTGCTCCTCCGCGCCTGGCCTCGGGCGCAGCCCCGAGCAGAGGAACCTGTCTCGTCGGCGGCGGGGCGGGGCACTGCGAAGCGAACTCGCTGGCATGCAGGAGGCGGAGGAGCAGCAGGAGGAGGAGGAGGAGGACGACGAAGAGGAGGAGGAGGGAGGAGGGAGGAGGGAGGAGGGAGGAGGGAGGAGGAGGAGGGAGGAGGGGAAAGGAAGAAGAGGCGGCCGCACGTAGGGGGCCACATGCGAACCCTACCCCTACCCCCCACGATTCCTGAGCGGGAGGGTGGGGTTCACTTCGCTCGGGAGCCCCCCAACGAACTGGTCTCGTCGGCGGCGGGGCGGGGCACTCCGCTCCAGCGCGGCAGCAATGCAGGGGCACTGCGAAGCGAACTCGCTGGCATGCAGGAGGAGGGGAAATAGAGTGTTGAAAAAACGGCCCTACCGTGGGTTCCAAGTGCGTGGTCTGTAAACCTCCTGGTAACCCCCAAAGCCTAGAGCCGCCAGGTCGCCGCACATCACGCAGGGTTTAACCTGTCAGCCCACAGGAGTTTCAGCGCACAGCGCCTCGTAAACCAGGGTAGGGGCGTTGTTTGAGCCCTTGAGGAAAGGAAGAAGAGGCGGCCGCACGGGGGTGGGCCGAGCAAAGGAGCAAGCAGACACTCCGCCGTGGATCTGCCGGCAGCCGCTGAGCCAGAGCACCTCCTTCTCGTCCCACCGCAAGATTCGCACCAGCGTCGTGTCGGCCTGGTTCTCCTCTCGCGCCTCTTGGCGTAGTGGGTGGGCTTCCTCCTCTTTCTCCTCCTCCTCCTCCATCCTCGATCCTCCTCCTCCTCCTCCTCCTCCTCCTCCTCCTCCTCCTCCTCCTCCTCCGCCTCCTCCTGGAGAGGGACGGGAGGAGCAGAGGGTGGAGGCGGAGAGGGCAGAGGGAAGAGGGAGAAGATAGGAGGGGGCAGGAGAGACAGGAAGCGAGGACAGGGAGCAGGGAAGGAGGCAGTCTCAGAGGGGGAGCAGCTGGATGAGGGGTGGATGGCAAGGAGGAGGAGGAGGAGGAGGAGGAGGAGGAGGAGGGAGGAGGAGGAGGAGGAGAGGGGAGGAGAGGGGAGGAGAGGGAGGGGGGCGGGGATGGGATGATCTTGAAGAAAAAAACCTGCATACCCTAAACTGTCGGAGATCCGCGCGGATCTCCGGGGTCGGCATGCGACTCTCCTCCTGGACGCGGGGAGCCAGGGGAGGTGCCAGAGGCGCCGCCAGGGGCCGACCAGCGCCGACTCCAAAAAAAGCCGCACGGACCTCCGAAAAAATGTCAGGGGTTGGGGGGTCAGGGGGCCTCATGCGAACCCTACCCCTACACCCCACGATTTCTGAGGGGGAGGGTGGGGTTCACTTCGCTCGGAGCTCCCGACGAAGTGAACCCCACCCTCCCCCTCAGAAATCGTGGGGGGTAGGGGTAGGGTTCGCATGTCGGATGTGGGGAGGTGAGATCGCAATGGAACGGAGAGCCCCCCGCCCAGAAATCGGTTTCGGCTCCGTGTCCGCGTCGCGCGTGCGGGCGAGGCGAAGCTGCGGTGTCCCGATGGTGTCCCGCGGTGTCTCGCCGTGGGCGCGCGAGAGGAATGATCCCGCCGTCGCTAGGGCGATTCGCATGCAAAAATCCGACCCTCCGGTGGGCCCGCGGTGGCTGGGGGGTTCCCGCCGTGGTGTCCCGTGTTGTCCCGGTGGTGTCCCGCGGTGTCCCCCCGTGGTGTCCCAGTGGTGTCCCGAGGTGTCCCGTGGTGTCCCGCGGTGTCCCGCGGTGTCCCGCGGTGTCTCGCCGTGGTGTCCCGATCTTATCTAGATCGATAGTGAGATCGATGACGGCCGAGATGTGGTGAGATCGGGTAATGAGATCGATAGTTGGATCGATAGCGTGGTCGATAGTGAGATCGGTAGTTGCATCGATCGTGCGAGCGGCAGTGAGATCGATAGTGAGATCGATACTTGCATCGATAATGCTATCGATAGTGAGGTCGATAGTGCGATCGCTTGCGAGATCGACAGTTAAATCGATAGTGGGATCGATTGCGAGCACGATTGTGAGATCGATTGAGATCGCTTCAAAAATCGAATTGGAATCGATTGTGAGATCGGTCGAGTGAGATCGATAGTAAGATCGATCGCAAGATCGATCGGGAGATCGATTGTGAGATCGACTTCGGGATCGATAGCGAGATCCGTTGAGTATGGTCGTGAGGTCGAGAGAGATCGATAGCTGAGTCCGGTGAGGTCGATAGTGAGGTCTTTAGCAAGGTCAATAGTGACATCACATCGCGGCGCGACATTGTCATCACGAAAAGTCTCCAACTCGAGGGCGCGCCACCAGCACCGTCATCATCACGCACATCGCAGTCGCCAGCAGCTGGCTCTCTCCTCTCCGCCCGACCTCCTCATCACCCGAAGGGTGGTCGTATACATATGAGTAAACGATCATTTATTATTATTCGTCTTATTCTTATTATTATTATTATTATTAATATTATCATTATTCCTACTACGACTATTAGTATTAGTATTCCTCTTCTTCTTCTTCTTCTTCTCATTATTAGTATTATTATTAGTATTATTGTTACTGGTATTATGATTATAATTATTCACTTCTTCGAGGATGGGGAGGAGAGGAAGGAGGAGAGGGGGGAGGAGCGGTGGAGGAGGGGGAGGGGGGAGGAGGTGGGGCCGGAACGTCGCCGTGCCCCCGCCTCGGCGGCGCCAGACGAGCTCGACGAGGAGCTGGCCTTGGGCGTCGTCGTCGCCTGCCCCCGCGCGCGCGGCGCCAGCACGGGGGAGCTTTGCTGGGATCCGCCGAGGTCCGCGACCCGCCCAGGCCTGCAGTGGCTCAGTCGTCCTCGATGCTCAGTCCTGCTCGTTCTTCGATCCTCCTCCATCCTCGATCCTCCTCGATCCCCGATCCTCCCCGGCATTCGATCCTCCTGCATCCTCGATCCTCCTCCTCCTCCATCCTCCATCCTCGATCCTCCTCCTCCTCCTCCTCCTCCTCCTCCTCCTCCTCCTCCTCCTCCTCCTCCTCCTCCTCCTCCTCCTCCTCCTCCTCCTCCTCCTCCTCCTCCTCCTCCTCCTCCTCCTCCTCCCCGTCGATCCTCCATCCTTCCCGATCTTCGATCCTCCTCGATCTTCGATCCTCCTCGATCATCGATCATATTCGATCTTCGATCCTCCCCGATCCTCCTGGATCTTCGACCCTCCTCGATCCTCGGTGCTCCTCGACCCTCGAGCCTCGAGGCTCCTCGATCCTCAACGCTCGCGCCCGAGGTGTCCCCTGCACCTTCAGCCTTCAGGGGGGCCGGCCTCGGGCCCCATGCAGGCCCGTCAAGGGACGGCCCGGGACGACGACGACGACGACGACGACGACGACGACGACGACGACGGCGACGACGACGACGACGACGACGACGACGACGACGACGACGACGACGACGACGGCGACGGAGCGGCGAAGGCAACCGACATATCATCGTCGGGGGTCTGGGCTCACCGGGCGCCTCGGCGCGGCGAGGGCGCCGGGGGGAAGGGAGACGTCTCAGCAGAGCCTGGGTCTGCACCGCGCGCTGGGCACTGCTGGTGGGGGAGGGCGCGGAGGAGGAGGAGGAGGAGGAGGAGGAGCGGGAGGGGAAGGAGGAGGCGGGAGGGGAAGGAGGAGGCGGAGGAGGAGGAGGAGGTAGGGAGGACGGGAGGAGGAGGAGGTGGAGGAGGAGGAGGAGGAGGAGGAGGAGGAGGAGGGGAGGGAGGAGGAGGAAGAGAGAAAGAGGAGGAGAGTCAGGAGGAGGAGAGAAGAGGAGAAGTGGGAGGAGAGGCGGGAGGAGGAGGAGGAGGAGAAGGAGGAGGAGGAGGAGGAGGAGGAGGAGGAGAGGAGAGGAGGAGGGGGAGGAGGGCGGGAGGAGCGAGGAGGAAGAGGAGGAGGAGGGAGGAGGGGGGGGGAGGAGAGGGGGAGGAGGAGGAGGAGGAGGTGGGAGAGGAATGAGGAGGAGGAGGAGGAGGGGGAGGAGGAGCAGGAGGAGGAGGAAGACCACTGTCATCAACGATGTTGGAATACACCCTCCTTCCAAGCTCCCTCTTCATAGGCCCCTACAAGGGTTCATTTCCACTGAGGGAACCGCCTCGTTGGAAGACAACCGTTTGAAGACCCTAACGCATGCCAAAACATCGTTCCCGGGATTGCAACGCCACGGATCAACCTGACTGTTGCGTCTTGAGGACCCTGAATCGCACCAGAACGCCATTCCTGGGACTTCAGCACCGCAGACCAACGTAACTGTTATTTTCTTTCAGACTTCGGCTCGAGTCCATGGACTGCCTGTGCTATACCTCTCCGGAGACAGATTGGCGGCGCTGTGTGCTATGTATAGCTGTTTGAACCACAGGGGGAGGGGAGGAGAGGGCCGGCAGAGGAGGAAGAGGAGAAGGCGTTCAGAAGAGCTCTCAGACCCGTGTCCAAGGCGACGACCTCGGCCTCGAAGGCGATCTTGCAGCTTTGGAGGTATGCGCCCCCGGTAGCCATTAGGGCGCCGCTCTCGTCATTCATGTTCAGGAGAACGTACGCAGAGGCTCCGATGCCAGACGAGAACCCGCCGTCGCAGCAGAACATCAGACGCGATGGGTTGCTCTGGACGGACAAAACCTCCTGCCAGGACCACGAGACCTCGCTCTCGAGGACGTGGCTTGCTCTCGAGTACTGTTGCACCCCCATAAACCTGAACCCTTCCAAAACACCATTTCTGGTACGCTGCTTATGGGAACCCGCGAAAATCTGCACATTTAAAAACAAATGCGCGCGGCGCTAAGGCGAGAACAACATGTTGAAAAGGAACCGCCCTCAATCCGTGAAGCTCTTGCGGCGCTAAAGCGAGAACTACAGGTTGAAAAGGAACCGCCCTCAATACGTGAAACGCTTGCAATTGTTAAACGAATGTGCGCAGCGCTGAAGCGAGAGCCACATTTTGAAAACCACCCGCCCTCCATGAGTGATACTGGTATCCATAGTTAAGCTTCAGGGTCATGAAGGATGCGGAAGTTTCAGGCGAAACGCACGGACCGCACTAAAAACTGGCCTCGGGGTGCGACAGGGAGAAATTATGCATAAGGAAAGCGAAGGGAGGAGGAGGAGGAGGAGGAAGGAGGAGGAGGAGGGGGGGGAAAGAAAAGGAGGAGGAGGAGGGGAGGGAGGACGAGGAGATGGGTGGGAGAGGAGGGAAGAGGGCGAGCAGGCGGGTGGGAAAGAACCAGACCCATCAGGAACGTGCGGATGTTGAGGGTGGGATGTTGAGGGGGGGAGGGAACGAGCGAGCGAGCAAGCGAGCGACCGCCAGATCCGCGCACGCGCGCGCCTCGTGGGCGCCCGCGCGCGCCCGTGAGGGCGCGTCGGTGGGGGCCGTAGCCTCAATGCGGACACGGAGGGGGGGAGGAGGAGAGGGAAGGGGAAGGGGAGGCGAAGTGGCCTAACTTTGGCCCCCATCCTCTTCCTCTCCCTCCTCCTATCTTCCTCGCCTTTCCTCCTCCTCCTCTTCCTCCTCCTCTCCTCCTCCTCCCTCCTTCCTCGTCCTCGGTCCTCGTCCTCATCATCCTCCTGTACACGCCTTCTCCTCCTCCTCCTCCTTGTCCTCTCCCCCTCCTCCTCCTCCTCCTCTCCTCCTCCGCCCTCCTCTCTGCTCCTCCTCTCTCTCTTCCCTCCTCTTCCTCCTCTTCCTTGATCTTATCCCCCTCCATTCCTCCTCCTCCTCCTCCTCATCTCCTCCTAGCTTCCCTCCTCCTCCTCCTCATGCTCCTCCTCCTCCTCATCCTCCCCTCCTCCTCCTCCTCCTCCTCCTCCTTTCTCCTCCTCCTTCTCCACTCCTCCTCCTCCACCTCCTCCTGTCTCTTTCCTCCACCATTTCTTCCTGCTCATCGCATTCATAACATATCATAATCATATCATAGTCTTATCAGCATCATCATCATCATCATCATCATCATCATCATCATCATCATCATCATCATCATCATCATCCTCATCCTCATCCTCATCCTCATCCTCATCCTCATCATCATCCTAATCCGCATCCTCATCATCATCCTCATCATCATCATGATAATCATCATCATCATCATCATCATCATCATCATCATCATCATCATCATCATCATCATCACCATCATCATCACCATCAATCATCATCATCCCCATCCTCATCCTCATCCTCATCCTCATCATCATCATCATCATCAGCAGCAGCAGCTGCAGCAGCAGCATCAGCGAGCGTCATCATCACCATCATCGTCATCAGCAGCAGCATCAGCATCATCATCATCATCAGCAGCAGTATCAGCATCATCAGCATCAGCATCAGCATTAGCATCAGCATCAGCCTCAGCGTCAATATCAGCATCAGCATCATCACCAGCATCATCATCAGAATCGTCGTCATCATCATCAGCATCATCATCATCAACAGCATCATCAACAACATCAGCATCATCAGCAGCATCATCATCACCAACACCATCATCAGCATCAGCACCAGCATCATCATCATCGTCGTCATCATCAGCATCATCATCTTCACCAGCATCAGCATCATCATCAGCATCAGCAGCAGCATACTCATCAGCATCCTCATCGTCGTCATCATCATCAGAATCAGCATCAGCATCAGCATCATCATCAGCATCATGATGGTGATCATCATCATCATCATCATCATCATCATCATCATCATCATCATCCTCAGCAGCAGCATCATCAAAATAAGCAGCATCAGCAGCAGCAGCATGATCATGTTCATCATCATCATCCTCATCAGCACAATCATTATGTTCATCATCATCATCAGCAGCATCATCATCATCAGCATCATCATCATCATCAGCATCATCATCAACATCATCATCATCAGCATCATCATCATCATTGTCATGATTATCAGCATCAGCATCATCAGTTTAATCATCATCATCAGCAGCAGCATCATCAGCATGATCAGCATCAGCAACCTCGCCATCATCAGCATCATCAGCAGCATCATCAGCAACATCATCACCAGC
>CAUYUJ010010830.1:0-12500 GCA_963575745.1 Prorocentrum cordatum | reverse complement strand
ATCATCGCTCATCTTCATCATCATCAGCAGCAGCATCATCTGCTCTTCATCATCTTCATCATTCATATTAGTGCGACGACGTCATCTCAGCATCATCGCCTCATCATCATCAGCATCAGCATCATCATCATCATCATCATCATCATCATCATCATCATCATCATCATCATCAGCATCACCATCATCATCAGCAGCAGCATCGTCGTCATCATCATCATCATCATCATCATCATCATCATCATCATCATCATCATGATAATAATCATCATCATCATCGTCATCATCAACAGCATCATCATCATCATAATCACTATCACCATCACCATCATCATCAGCATCGTCATCATCATAATCATCCTCCTCATCATCATCATCATCATCATCATCAGCATCATCATCATCATCATCATCATCATCATCATCATCATCATCATCATCATCATCATCATCATCATCATCATCTTCATCCTCATCTTCATCCTCATTGTCCACATGATCCTTCTCCTGCTCCTTTGCCTCCTCCTCGACCATCCTCCTCCTCCTCATCATCATCAGCATCATCATCATAATCATCATCAGCGTCATCAGCATGGTCAGCATCATGGTCATCATCAGCATCATCATCGGCATCACCGGCATCATCGGCATCATCATCATCAGCATCAGCATCATCAGCATCATCATCATCATGATCATCATCATCATCATCATCATCATCATCATCATCATCATCATCATCATCAATATCATCATCAGCATCATCATCAGCATCGTCATCATCCTCGTCATCACCATCATTTTCATCCTCATTATCCACATAGTCCTCCTCCTGCTCCCTTTCCTCCTCCTCAACCATCCTCCTCCTCATCATCATCAGCATCATCAGCATAATCATCATCAACGTCATCAGCATGATCAGCATCATGGTCATTATCGGCATCATCATCGTTATCATCATCACCAACATCATAATCGTCATCATAATCAGCAGCAGCATCATCACCATCATCATAATCGTCATCATAATCAGCAGCAGCAACGTAATCATCATCGTCATCATCATCATGCTCCCTCTCATCTTCCTCATCCTCCACCATTCCGATTCCCCATCCTCAATTCCCAAATGATCCTCATCGTTGTCCTTCGCCTCCTCTTCCTTCAAAGGCACTGTGTCGGGGGACCTGAACCGATGCGACGAGGCGGCCTCGATGGTGCAAGACATTGGGAGTCTCTCGGCGGCCGTCGGCGGCTTCCGAATTCTGTTCGGCGGTCCTGGGAAGTCCGATCATGTTTTGACATATGCCGGGGGGGTCGGGGGTCCTTGGGTTCCTCTCGGCGGCTCTTGTTCGGTGTTCGGTCGGCTTGCGGAAGGTTTGGGCAGCTGTTCAGACGTTGCCGTTTCTGTTCTTAGATCCTCGGGGGTCCCGGGCGGCGATCGGATATCGGCAAGCTTCCATGAGCTCCCAAAGCTTTCCGAGAATTCGAAGGGGAGAGCTCTTGGATGCCCCTGGGAAGGGTGGAGGGAGGCGAGGAGGGAAGGGAAGGGAGGAGGCGAAGGGAGGATGCCCCTGGCGAGGAGGGAAGGGGGGAGGCGAAGGGAGGAGGGCGAGGAGGCGACGACGCCGGCGACGGGCGGCGACAAGCCGACCGAGGCGACAGCCAGGCCCAGCTCCAGAAAGCGAAACAACAAACCCTAACCTCGACCAACGGAGGAGTGCGGTGCGAGCTGTCGAGCTTGAGGGGGGCTCCCATGCGAGCGGGGCCCCCCCGTCCGACAACGCACTTTTTAGATCTGCGGGGCGAGAGCGAACCTCTTCCGCTGAAAGCTAAGCGGGACGCGCACACCCCCCCGACAACGCACACTCTCAGCTGGAATCTCGGCCCGAGAAGTCTGAGCGTCGCATAAAGCAAGTACGAGGGAGAGCGCTTCACGGGCGCCTGCCTTGGGAACATTCGGCGGCGCGTTGTTTAAAACCAGCGGGAGGGCCCCCCCCCCCCCCCCGAACATTCGGCGCCGTCGGGCAGAACCGGGGGGACTCCCCTCCCCTCTCCCCCGCCCCTCCGCCCCTCCCCGACCCCCCCCACAGGGGGGGAGGAGGAGGAGGAGGAGGAGGAGGAGGAGGAGGAGGAGGAGGAGGAGGAGGAGGAGGAGGAGGAGGAGGAGGAAGAGGGGAAAGAGAAAGAGGAGGAGGAGGAGGAGGACGAAGAGGAGGAGGGGGTTCGACCCCCCCCCCAGCGCAGGGAACGCATCAACATGATGACTCCGGCAGCCGCGGCGGCAGCGGCTCACAGCCGCGGCTGCGGGGCACGGCCTCCGTCGCGCCGCCCCTCGGCGCGGAGCTCTGCGGGCTGCCTGGGGGGCCTGCGAGCCGGCAGCCGTCGCCACAACCGCCACTGGCGACGACGACGACGACGACGACGACGAGGACGACGAAGACGACGATGGCCGACGACGAAGATTTGAAGGTCCATGCGCTACGAATATATATATATATATATATATATATATACACACACACATACAAACATACATACATACATACATACATACATACATACATACATACATACATACATACATACATACATACATACATACATACGTACATACAAAAATACAGATACATCATGTATACATACATACATACATACATACATACATACATACATACATACATACATACATGCATGCATGCATACATGCATACATACATACATACATACATACATACATACATACATACACACACACATACATACATACATACATACATACATACATACATACATACATACATACATACACGCATTCAGCTATATATGTATATATACATACATACAAATACACACACACACATACGCACACATACACACATACATACATACATACATACATACATACATACATACATACATACATACATACATACATACCCAGGCCGAATGTTTTTCCTATTGGACTAAAATATGAGAACATCCATGGATCCAATTGGATCAGTTTTTCGGGTGTGGGAGAGTGTCGTGGATTCTATTTCCGCGCTGCGCGGATCTAATACCCTGTGTGTGAGAAAACAATGGATCCATTCATTTCCCGGGAATAAATATATATATAATAGCAATTATCATCTGGGACGCAAGGGAAATGGGATCCGCGGAGCACCGCAAGTGAAGCATCGTGCTATCATTGGAGCTGTGGATCTGCAGACCAATGCTATGATTCTACGGGGGAAGGGGGGCTCTTCCCAGGATAAAGAGGGGAAGGATAAAGGAAGAGGCAAGAGGAGGTGGGAGGAGAACAGAGGGGATCGGCGCGTCGCTTCCGACATGTGGGGCTCAAGAGAAAAATCGTTCGACCTGCGCAAGTACATACATACGTACATACATGCATATATACATATATATATACACGGCATACGTATATACGTACACACGTACGTACCTACACACATACACACATACACACATACACATAAACATATACATATACATATACAAATACAAATATATACAAATAAATATACACATATGTATACATATACATATACATATATATATGTACACATACATACACATATACATATACGTATACGTATACATATACATACACATATACATACACATGCACCTACACATTTATGTGTACATATACCTATACATACCCGTATCTGCAGACATACACATACATATGCATGTACATTAACATACACATACACATACATAAACATGTGCATATACATACACATGTGCATGGACATATACATATACGTATACGCATACATATACATAGATAAATAAATTTATACATATATGCATACACACATACACCCTCCGACGAACTTTGCATGTACCTTCAGGGAGGGGACAATGTACAGAGTCGCTGGCTCTCAGTGGTGATCTATACAACGCCACCTTCCCCTGAGGCCAGGAACAATCCGGTGGAGGGTGTCTGTGTCTGTCTTGTTGTGGCGGAGTCCAGCATCGAGGGTCGAAGTTCTTCTGAGCCCTTTTGCTCCCAGCCGCCCTCCTGTGTCGTTGGGCCCTCGTTCTGAAGATAGGTCGAAGCATCAAATTGACAGGTTCACTGAACGTTGAATGAGAGGAAGAATGGAGGACATTTGGTGTACGTCCGTTGGTGGTGGCGGGCGTATGGTGCCCATCTTTGGTTCTAGAAGGGCCTATGGTGCCCCTCAGTACCCACCCCGTCCCGTCCACAGGGAATTCGCACCCCCCCTATGGTGGGGAGGTGGGTGGACGGGCCGCCCCCCCCCGTGGCGTCGCACGTACTACGCCAGGGGTGGTGGGGATTTTTGCGCGGATCGGCATTGAGTCCCTCCCTCCTGTGCCTGCCTTCCCGGGGGTGCAAAAGCCCGTAAAGGAGCCCCCCAAGGAAGGCCCAACCCCCCAGGGAACGTCAAAATTAGCTCAACAGCCGCCCGGGGGGGTCACCTGTGACAATTATTGCCCGCGCATGCGGCTTCTCGCCACTGTTTACGACCATGGCTCTGCGCAGCCAGCGCTCGTAAGTCACGGCATACGGAATACCTCTTCGGACGCGGCGCGCGCATGTCACATAATACTACTTTGGAAGCGGCGTAAAAAAAAACAACTTGCGTCAGTGGCCAGCCCCCTCTTCTCAGAGCGCTGAAGAGCAGGAGGGGGAGGACGGAGGAGGGAGGGGAGGAGGGAGGAGGAGAGGAGGGATGAGGGCCCCCGCTGGCGCGGCGCCCAAGTCACATCGCGGCCCAGCGCCATAACGGCAGGCGGGTGACCTGAATTCTGGGGCGCAATCCCCGTGGATGCGAGGTCGCAAAACTCCGTGCCTCTACGCAGAAAATGCGCGACTCGGCTTGCCATTCCGAAGGAGGAGGAGGAGGAGGAGGAAGAAGAAGAAGAAGAAGAAGAAGAAGAAGAAGAATCTGCCCAGGAGCCACAGAGGAGGAGAAATTCATGCGCTGATATCGAATCCACGAATTCGCCCTGTCCCAACATCGCTGGGACGTCCATCCACCAGCCTGCGAACTGCAGCCCCTGACCCAGGCCAGAGGAAAGTAAGTCTATGATGGCCGCGCCCGACCGCCTTGGTTGGGGGCGGGCGGAGGGCGGAGGGGGGGCAGGGGGCGTCGGCGGCAGCCGGGGGGTCGTCGTGGGTCGGGGGGCATCGGGGTCGTCGTGGGCGCGGGGGTCTGGGGGCCGCCGCAGCAGGGCCCGCCGGACGTCGGGCGGGACGGGCTGGGCCCAGGGGGTCGACGTGGGTCGTCGCGGCACCGGGGGTCGTCGCGGGGGTGGGCGGCGGAACGACGTGGGCCAAAGGGGGGGCGGGGGACCAGCCGGCGCCGTCTGCGACTCACACGGCGTCAGCCGCGGCCGCCGCCGCGGCCGCTGCGAGGCGCGCAGCCGCCGCCCCCGTCGACGACTGCAGCCGCCGCAGCACCGCCCGCACACTCTCCCGACGAAGGGAGATTGACAGTCGCTGGGCGCGCCAGTCCGCCACCGCGGCGGCCTCCCCAGCGGCGTCTGTCACCCGCTTGGCCAGGATCGCGAAGGCTTTCCTGGCCTCGCGCCCCCACCCGCCACCGTGGGAGCCTCCAGGCGGCCTCTCCGGGGCCCCTCTGAGGCGTCCTGGAGGGCCTCTGGAGGGCCTCTGAGAGGCCGCCTGGAGGCGCCCCAGGCGGCCTCTGATCCACCCCTCCCCCATGGATTCACTCCGGAGTTACCTCACGGGGCCCGAGGCGGCACCTCTCAGAGGCCCCCTGGAGGGCCTCTGAGAGGCCTCCTGGAGGTGCCCCAGGCGCGCCGTGATCCACCCCTCCCCTCTGGATCGAATTCGGAGTTCACTCACGGGGCCCAGGGCGGTGCCCTGATCCACCCCTCCCCTGTGGATGAACTCCGGAGTGAACTCACGAGGCCCAAAGGCGGCGCCCTCACGGGGCCGAGGGCGGCGCCCTGATCCACCCCTCCTCCGTGGAGATTAACTCCTGAGTTAAGTCACAAGGCCCAGAACGGCGCCCTGATCCACCCTCCCCCGTGGATTAACTCGGGAGTTAATTCAGGAGGAGGAGGCTGGGTCGTGGAGCCGCTTCCCCGTGGATAAGCTCTGGAGTTGATCCACGAGGAAGCCGGTAGCAGGATCCACTTTGACACGGATTGACTCTGGAGTTAATATTTACTTAGCTCCTGGTTTCATCCATTTCGGAGGAGGAGGAGGAGGAGGAGGGCGGAGGAGGGCGGAGGGAGGGGAGGGGGGAAGAGGAGGAGAGGAGGAGGGTGGAGTTTGGAGGAAGGTGGAGGGAGAGGAGGAGGAGGAGGAGGAGGAGGAGGAGGAGGAGGAGGAGCCCAGAGAGGCTCGGAAAGCTTCCTGGGAGGCCCGGGGCCTCCGACGCCTTCCGAGGAGGAGACTGGCAGACTGGCGTAGAAGGGGACACACCGACCTGGAATCGATGTATCGCCGAAAGATCTGAAGGGGCCCTGGGACACACAAAAAAATAAACACAAATGACAGGATCCCCCATATTTCCCATCTTTTCGGGGTTTTTGTCTTCCCCCCCACTTCTCATATTTTCCCATATTTTCTGGGGGGATCGACGATTAATTGTGTCTGTGTGTTTTTTTGTCCCTCCTGATCCTGGGCGGGGTGGGGTTATCAGACCCCTGTGTGCCTATCCCCCCCTATCGTTGCCCCTGAGAGTGGGGCGGCACGCCAGACAGGGGGGGCGCTTCGGGCGAGTCGCCCGTCCCGCTGCCTCCTCCGAAATTGAGAACGACTTACTGTCGGGGCGTTGACCTAAGGAACCCTAAATAAGGAACGAGGCCCCTATTTTCCATAAGTTGAACCTCGATTTCCCATGGAAAACCTCAGGAAAACCCAAGGCAAACTGCGAAACAATTAAGGAACACGGAGCCCCTCCCCAACGAAAAGGGTTCCTTCTTCAGGGCCCCGACTGTATTGTGAAAGCTCTTCGTGCTGGAGCTGCTCGTCCGGACCTCTGCCAGAGACCTCCTTCCACGTCTTGGCAACGAGGGCCGCCGAGCCGCAGGAGGGCCAGGAAGCCGCCGCTCGATCGGCGGATCGTTGATACGGACTTGGGTGGTGCAGCCATCATTACTGCAGTCTTAAGTCGGGCCTGTCCCCCCACAGGGGGATTTTCGACGAAAAATAAAAAATATCCCCAAAATAATCAAAAAATAGTCCAAACATAGCCTGGGGACTATTTGTCGAACATGTTTTGACCTTTTTGGGTGTATTTTTGGGTATTTTTAATATTTCGTCGAAAATTTCCCTGTAGGGGGACACGCCCGACATAACTGCAGTCGTCGAGATCGCCAGGGGCGGCCACCGGAAGTGGCGGGGGGGACTTTTGGTGAACTGGGCGGCCAAGGCCGCCCGCCGGTCGCCCCCCCGTGCCGCGGTCGCACGGGCTTCAATACAAACTTCAAGTCGGGCCTGTCCCCCTACAATACATATTGCAGCGTCTGTACGGTAGAAACTGGGCACAGGGTGCACACGAATTCGGTACGGTGGCCACTGACCTCTGCAAGCAAGTGCGGGAAGAAGAAAGACGAGGCACAAAGCACTGAGCAAAGATGAGACGCCCGTCAAGGTCGAAGAGCAAATGTGCAAGAAGCAACAGACAAAACCAAGAGCACCCGCTCTCGAGCCGACACGGCTACGGACGCACATCATGAGCAGAGCGACTGTTGCTCCATCCAGGCAGTGCTCCCCCCCTTCGGCATCTCTCTGGGCCGCTGTCGGGCCCTGGGCGCGCGACCCGGACGAAACGCGGACCGAGGTAGAAGGCGATCGAGAGCTGCGGAGCCGCGGACCGAGGCAAAAGAGACGCCTCGTCGGATCGAGGCCCCCAGACGCGGACTGGCGCCCCTGATCCTCGACCCTCCTCTCTGGAGGAGCGACCCCTGACGCCCGATCCGCCAGCGGCCGAAGTCCGCTCCGACTCGGCCCCTGGACCCCGCCCCGAGGGCCGACGCCGCCGCGGGCCCGTTCTCGACGGGCCCGGGAGGCCCGAGGCCTGCAGCGTCGGCCCCAGGGATCCGACGATGTGCCTTCTCGACCCGCGGGCCCCAGGAGGCCAGGAGGAGGAGGGGGAGGAGGGCGAGGAAGGAGGAGGAGGAGGAGGAGGAGGGCGAGGAGAAGGAGGAGGAGGAGGAGGAGGAGGAGGAGGAGGAGGCCTTGCCTGGGAGCAGTTTCTCCCGCCGGATCCCATTCCGGAGGCTTGGAAGTGGACACCAACACAAAAAAACAGAGGGGTGCGTCCACAGGGGGAGCATGATCCTAGATTCCGGTGTCGGTGGCAATCTCTCGGCAACCTGGAAAGCCCGAATACTCCCACCACCACCGAGATCGGGAGCATCTGCCCTCGGTGGAGGCACACCGCCGATCTTGGTGCTGGTGTCCACTCCTGGGCCTCCGACGCTTCCGACGGCTCCTCGGGCCCGAAAAAAAAGGGGCCACGGAGACCGAAGAGCCCGAGAGAAGCGCAGGGATTGGGCGCGGCATCCGGCCGTGCCGCCGAGAACTCCCCCCTGGACGCCCGATAAAAACCTCGAGCCTCGATCCTTGAAGGGGCCCCAGGACACGCAAACAAATACACTCAAATAAAAATACTCCCCATATCTTCCCATATTTTTGGGGTTTCTGTCTTCCCCCCCACTTCCCATATTTCCCCATATTTTCCTGGGAATCGACGATGAATTGTGTCTGTGTGTTTTTTCCCTCCTGAATCCTCGAGCCCCGACCGTCGCACCTCGCCCTCCTCGAGGGGCGGCGCGCCTCGCCGACGGATCGAAACGACGGGCCCCCGACTCGACGGCGGAGCCGCACGCCCCTTGGGAGGCGTGGGAGGGGGGCCGCGGGCCCGCTCGGCGACGAGCGGGCGATGGGGTGGTCCCCGCCTCCGCCCCCGGGGCCGGCGCCCCCCCCCTCGGCGCTCCCCCGCGTCCCGGCCGTGGTTCTCGGCTCTCCGGCGGCCGTTCCCGACGACCTGGGCACCCCTCGCTGGAGGGGCCCTGGGACACACAAACAAATACACACAAATAAGAGGAGTCCCCATGTTTTCCCATATTTTCTGGGTTTGGGTCTTCCCCCCCACTGCCCATATTTCCCCATATCTTCTGGGGGATCGACGATTCATTGTGTCTGTGTGTTTTTTCCCCTCCCCCTCGGCGCTCCCCCGCTTCCCGGCCGTGGCTCTCGGCTCTCCGGCGGCCGTTCCCGACGACCTGGGCACCCCTCGCTGAAGGGGCCCTGGGACGCACAAACAAATACACACAAATAAGAGGAGTCCCCATGTTTTCCCATATTTTCTGGGTTTGGGTCTTCCCCCCCACTGCCCATATTTCCCCATATCTTCTGGGGGATCGACGATTCATTGTGTCTGTGTGTTTTTTCCCCTCCCCCTCGGCGCTCCCCCGCTTCCCGGCCGTGGCTCTCGGCTCTCCGGCGGCCGTTCCCGACGACCTGGGCACCCCTCGCTGAAGGGGCCCTGGGACGCACAAACAAATACACACAAATAAGAGGAGTCCCCATGTTTTCCCATATTTTTGGGGTTTCTGTCTTCCCCCCCACTGCCCATATTTCCCCATATCTTCTCGGGAATCGACGATTCATTGTGTCTGTGTGTTTTTTTCCCTCCTGATCGGCGCTCCCCCGCTTCCCGGCCGTGGCTCTCGGCTCTCCGGCGGCCGTTCCCGACGACCTGGGCCCCCCTGACGCGCGCTCTCGGCGAGGCGCAGCTGCTGGAGGGCACCTCGAGCTTGGGCACGCGCCGAGAAGCAACGAGAACCCCAGGAGAACCTCGGACCTGGAGGAAGAGAGGGCAGCTGCAAGCACAGAGAAACGCTTTCAGCTCCGCGCGGGCTTCTTGGATCGGCGCTGGGCCCCGCCTCCCTGGCATGAGGAGCGCGCCAGGGGCGGCGCCAGAGGCGCCGCCTGGGGGGTTCAGCGCCGATCGAAGAAATCCGCGTCCACGCGGGCCTTCGAGAGGTGGTGTGCTCATGCCGGCGTTCTGCCCTCGACTGTCGTTGCCCCCTGGGGGCGGCGCCGGGCCTGCCAGCGATGCACCTGCAGCGTCGGCGACACCTCGGCGACGCCAGCCTGGAGAAAATCGGGCTCCACATCGAACCGCATTGCCGATGCATCGGCGGTGCGGCGCGATCGTTCGACCCCATCGAACTCCGACCCCACCTGGGAGGCCCAGGCTCGAACCACCGCCGGCCCAGCCCCCCCTGTTCGGGTGTTGCTAGAGGTGCCCCTGGCCCAAGGTGCCCCCAGCATTTTCAAGGAGGCCACTACGGCCTCCAGATCACCCCTCACGAGGTCCAGAGGGTCCCAGGAGCTCCAAAATTGAGCGAAAAGCTGGGGGCACCTTGGGCCAGGGGCACCTTTAGCAACCGCCGACCTGTCGTTGCCCCCAGGGGCGGCGCCGGCCCAGCTACTTGTCCACGCCGCTTTGCCTCCACCTAATTAGTCTTCGACAGTGCCTGCCTGTGCTGCCGGCTCTCCCTCTGGTCGCGGCCGCCGCCATGCCGCGGCCGTCGTGCTCGGCTGCTCGCCGCCGCTGCCGTCGTGGTGGCCGTCGTCGTCGACTCGCCGCCGCCGCCGCCGTCGTCGCCGTCGTCGTCGTCGTCGTCGCCGTCGTCGTCGTCGTCGTCGACGCCGCCGCCGCCGCCGGCGTCGTCGACGTCTTCGCCTGGCATCGCCCTTCGTCGGGGGCGGCGCCGGGCCTTTCGGGCTCTCCCTGGCGCGGGCGGGCCGCGCCGGCGGCGTCGCGGCGCGGCCCTCGCCGGCCGCGGCCGGGGGCGGCGGCGCGCCCGCCGGCGGCGCCGCACCGTGGCCGGGGCGGCGCTGGGCCTGCCGCGCCGCAGCCGCGCGGGGCGCCGCCCGAGGCGGCGGCGCGGCACGACCAGACGACGACGCGACCGACGGCGGCGATGCGGCGGCGGCGCTGGCGGCGGCGGCGGCGGCGGCGGCTACGGCGGCGGCGGCGGCGGCGGCGGCGGCGGCGGCGGCGACGCCACCACGACGACGACGGCGGTGACGGCGGCGGCGGCCGAGGCCGACGGCCACCATGACGGAGGCGACCGCAGACCTCTTCGGCAGTACAATCTTCGGCATCTCTGGGGGCCCTCACAAAGCCCCAGAAAAGGAGACCTCTGGGGGCACAATTCTCGGCATCTCTTGGGACATCTCTGGGGGCCCTCTCAAGTCTGGCACGGTCGGACCGAGGTACGAGATCGAGGTCGGTTCGAGGAATCAGACGCACAAGGACATACAGGTACTACGTGTCCTCCTCGGAGGAGCGCGCCCGACCCGAACATGTAGTATAACCATCTTGTAGAATGTCGTTTACCTACAGGGCAGTTTCTAATCAAAGCCCCAGAAAAGGAGACCTCTGGGGGCACAATTTTCGGCATCTCTTGGGACATCTCTGGGGGCCCTCTCAAGTCTGGCACGGTCGGACCGAGGTACGAGATCGAGGTCGGTTCGAGGAGTCGGACGCACAGGGACATACAAGTACTACGTGTCCTCCTCGGAGGCGCGCGCCCGACCCGAACATGCAGTATAACCATCTCGTAGAATGTCGTTTGCCTAGGGCCATGGCCAGAAAGGGCCCGCCGCGGAGCTTGTACAACAAGATCTCTCGGAGCGTGCGTCGCCCTGGGGCGCGACGCACACGCAAGTGTTGGTGTGTCGGTGCGACGCCGATGGAGCGCGTCACAGGGCGACTCGGGGGTGGAAAGCCGGCCCGAGGGAGGGGATCGGAGCCTCTGGGAGCCCACGCTGTGGACAAAAAGATCACGACCCCGGAGGTCTGGAACGGCGGCAGCGGTGCGGGTGGCGGCGGCCACGGCGGCGCGGCGGCGGCCGCCACGACGACCGACGACGCCGGCGACGGCGCGCGAGTGCGCGGCGCCGTCGTCGCCGCCGCCGACTCGGCGGCCGTCATTCTCGCCGTCGTGGCGTCGTTGTCGTCCTCGCCCCCATCGTCGCGTCGCCATCGTCACCGTAATCGTCGATGTCGTGGCCGTCGTCACGGCTGTTGTTGTCGTTGCCGTCGCGGCCGTCGTGGCCGTCGCCGCCGCCGCTCGCCTCTCGCAAGACGACGGCGGCGGCGACGGCGGCGACGACCGGCAGCATCCGAATGTCTTTCGAAGGCCTCCGACGCTCCCCCCCCCGACATCTCGAGAATCGCCAAATCCATCCATCCATCCTCATCCTCCTCCTCCTCCTTCTCCTCCTCCTCCTCCTCCTCCTCCTCCTCCTCCTCCTCCTCCTCCTCCTCATCCTCCTGCTGGCTCCTCCTCCTCCTCCTCCTCCTCCTCCTCCTCCTCCTCCTCCTCCGCCTCCTCCTCGTCTTCGTTCATGTCGCCGTCTTCGCCCCCTTCCTCCCACATCCTCCTGCTTCTGCTGCTGACCTACTCCTTCATCCTCATCCCTCCTCCACCTCTTTCACTTCCTCTTCTTCCTCCTCCTCCTCCTCCTCCTC
>CAUYUJ010010829.1:0-26281 GCA_963575745.1 Prorocentrum cordatum | reverse complement strand
TCCTCCTCCTCCTCCTCCTCCTCCTCCTCACTCTCCCCCACCTTGGGCACAGTCTGCGGTCACATCGCGCGCGAGGCGCGCGTGCCCCACCCCACTTGCCAGAGCAGCGCGAAGGCTCGGGCCGCGGCGCCGACCCCCGGGGAGCCTCGCTGCGCCGCACGCGGCCGCCCACCTGCTGCACCATACGCGTGCAGGGTGGTGCGGCAATCTATACTCGGCGGCGATGGAGGGGGGGAAGTGAGAAGGAGAAGGCCTTGTCAGAGGGCGGCGGGGCTTCTCAGAAGCCGTCGGGCCTCCTGAGATTTGTTTTTTGCGTCCTCGGCGAAGGCTTGGACACTTCTCAGAAGGCCGGGGGGCGTCCGAGCCTCCTGAGAAGGCCCGCCCCTTCTCACTTCCCCCCTCGCTCGCCGCCGACTAAACTGTCAGGGACCTTGGCTCAGCGTGTCGCGCCCGCGGTTCTGGCCCACCACGCCTCGGCGCAGCGCGCCATCCACGGTCTGCTCCCAGTGAGCGTCACAAGCCGCTTCCGACCTCCAGCCCCGCGAAGCGGAGCGACGCGCTATCCACTCGCAAGGCGTGGCGTGGCGTGGCGTGCCGCCGGGGCCGCCGCCGCGACACGCGCAGGGGCAATGATAGGGAGAGAGAGGCGAAGGGGGGCATGCGTCGACGCCGAATTGCCCATTCATCGTCTATACGGGGCTTCCAGCCCCACCCCGCCCAGGACCCTGCGAATTCGCTATCAGGGGTCCCATCGCCGATCTCTCGGCGATGTATCGCCGATTCCAGGTCGATGTCTACCCCCTTGTGCCAGCCCGCCCTCCCTATCGTTGCCCCTCGCACTCTAAGTTAAAGTGCCCGACCGTAAGCTTCAGCTGGGTCCACGAGCGCCCCGCTGTCCGCTGGCATGACCGTCAGGAGGCCCTTGTCCTGCGTGTCGGCGGGGCAACTGCCGCGCGAGATACCAGCGGAGCTGCTCCAGGACGTCCTCGGCAGGAGGACCCTCTGCGTGGACGAGGCCAAGGCTCGGCACGATCGAAATGGGTACGGTCGGACCAAGGTAGACGATCGAGGTCGTGTCGGGCAGGGTACCCTATTGTTCTTCGTGTTCGCTGGGCGTTCTTGTGCATCCTGGGGAGGGCACCATTGGATGTTCTGTTTGCTATGGCCGGCGGAGGCTCTCATGCTCTTGAGGTATGTGATTATGGTTTAGGTCCGACTGTACGGAGGCCGACAACAGAAACTGTCCGTTTCGGTCAGAGTTCGCTGTTGGCGTCGCCGCGGAAGTTGACCATTTGAGACAGAAGGCTGACTGCCAAACAGCGGCCGCTGCCTGTTTTGGACAGCATTTGTTCTTGGGCATCGTACCCATTTTTTACGTACCCATGCCCGGCGTCCAACAAGGCTCTCTACAAGCGGTTCCGGCAGTTGGCGCCCGACGGATGGCTTAACCCAGACCAGTTCAAGGTGGAGGGCTTATATGTTTCATTACCACTACTGCAGACAAGGTCCGATTGGCCTATGTTGTGTTGAGTTCAACAAAATACAGCCGTAGGTCAGCCGCCCTCAGGTCTACAGAGGTGGTGGTGAACAGTATGCCCACCACAAGGTGTCAATGGGCGTGCTGGGCCTCACGGACGATTCATTCATAGCGGAGAGGATGTTCGAGGTCTTCGACCAGAACGGGGACGGTTTGCTTTGCTTCTCCGAGTTTTCCTCGTCCCTCGGGGTGATGCTGAAAGGCACGGAGGACCAGAAACTCAAGTTGAGTTTCGACATGGTGGCCGGCAGGAAGGCTTGGATTGCCAAGGCAGACTTCAAGAATTTGGTTAGCGCGTGCAACGCGGCGAAGGCCTCCATGGCCGTGCCGCAGGACGGGCTGACCCGGGAAGACGAGGTGGAGCGCCTCTTCGAGGAGCTGGCCGCCCATTGCGGCGAGGTCCAGGACGGGGAGCCCGTGCTGACCCTCGACGGGTATAAGTGGGCAGCGGAGACGAACGAGGATCGAATAATAGCAAAGTGCATAACCGCAAGACTCTAGAGCTCCACGGCGGCGCCGGAGACGCCGTCCGGGGGCCCAGCGCCGATCCAAGAAGTCCGCGCGGAGCTTCGGAGGTGTGTACATCGTGCCGCTGCTTCTGGGTCACCCGCGGGGGCGCGGAGATCATCGTGCTTCGCGCGTCGCGGCCTGGGCCAGAGCGACCGCCGTCCTCCAAGGGGGCGGCGCGAGGGAGCGAGGGCGCGAAGGTACCGCGTACGGCGGGGAGCGATGCGCGGCGTCCGTGGAGACCCATGCCAAGAGACGCCCTGCTCGCCTCCAGGGTGCCCTGGGTTTCCTGGGCTTCGATGGCGTTGTCATGGAGAGCGTGGCGCTCCCACGCCAAAACATCGATGGACGTCCTGGGGTCTAAAGTCTGGGTCTCTTGTGGAAGGTTTCTTCTTGCGGTCGGGCCCCTATTGTCGTTCGGATGCAACTCCTGGGAGGTCAAATTCTGATGTTGCCCTGGTCCCAAATCTGGCTTATTCCCGCTTTATCCGGCTTAATCCCGTCTAGTCCCGTTTAATCCGGCTTAATTTTGTTCAGTTCGAGGCCCACTCCAGCGTAACAGCTCCCAAATGGGGCCTAATCCTCAACCTTTCCGACGAGAACCTCCCGGTAGTTGCCTCCTAGCACTGCAGTTGCCTGCTCCTCCCCGAGGACTTCCTCTCGTGCCTCGGGCTCTCCCAGCCCGCCTCCTTCCGGCGGAGCACCAGCTGCGGCCACCAGGCCCGGGGCGGCGCGGCGGAGCTGGGCCCGGCGCACGCGGCGGTGCCCCTGGAGACGCTCGGGGAGCTGCAGCAGCGCATCGAGGCGCTCTCGCGGATGGTGCGCGACGCCCGGGAGGACCTGCAGCTCCAGCAGCTCCGGAGCGTGGTGGCCAGCATGTCCCAGGATGGGAGCATGAGAGGCTGCCCGAACCCGACAGACCTTCAGTCGGGCATGTCCCCCCACGGGAGGAAGATTCAAAGATAGTCATACATAATCTTTAAATAAAACCATTCTGGAGTATGTTGGACTATTGTCTACAAGCTCTGCCGCAGCTGATCCCCTCCTGCCTAGGAGCCCACCTGCGGTGGCTGCCAGTCCCACCCGCAAACCACCCTACCATAAAGATCATGTCTGTCCTCGTTGTAAGTACAACGAGTGGGAGCGCTGTGGAGCGTCTGAGTGCGCCTGGGAGCGCCGAGGAGCGCCTGGAGCGCTTAGGAACGCCTGGGAGCGTCTGGGACTCCTGGGAGCGCCTGGGAGGGCCTGGGAGCGCTTGGGAGCGCCTGGGGGCGCCTGGGAGCGCTTGGGATGGGAGCGCCTGGGAGCGCTTGGGAGCGCTTGGAGCGCTTGGGAGCGCCTGGGAGCGCTGTGGGTGCCTGAAACATCATAGAATTCACATGGTAAAACACAGATTCTGCGACAGCGGCGCACTTGGTAAGGAACGTTTCATAGGTGTATGAACGCATGATCAGGAAATACGATTTTTGCAATGGATGGCAAGAGTTTACGTCCGCGCACGCGCATTTGCATTGTGAAACGCAATGGATTATGCACGCATGATCAGGACATAATGTGTTTTTGCAACGGATGGCGAGGGCTTACAGCACGCATGATCAGGAAATCGTACTTTTTGTTTGCAAGGGTTGGCGAGGGTTTACCGCACGCATGATCAGGAAATCGTGTGTTTTGCCGGGGATGGCGCCGGTTTACATCCAGGGCTGTCAGGAAATATTTGTTTTGCAAGGGATGGCAGGGTTCAGGAGTTCGGATGGAATCGGGAGGCGTGGAGCCAGCAACTCCGGAGCGTGGTGGCCAGCATGTCCCAGGATCGGAGCGTGAGAGGCTACCCGTACCCGACAGACCTTCAGTCGAGCATGTCCCCCCACGGGAGGAATATTCAAATATAGTCATACATAATCTTTAAATAGACCATTCTGGAGCATGTTGGACTATTGTCTACAAGCTCTGCCGCAGCTGATCCCCTCCTGCCTAGGAGCCCACCTGCGGTGGCTGCCAGTCCCACCCGCAAACCACCCTACCATAAAGATCATTTCTGTCCTCGTTGTAAGTACAACGAATGGGAGCGCTGTGGAGCGTCTGCGTGCGCCTGGGAGCGCCGAGGAACGCCTGAGCGCTTAGGAACGCTTGGGAGCGTCTGGGACTCCCGGGAACGCCTGGGAGGACCCGGGAGCGTTTGGGAGCGCCTGGGGGCGCCTGGACGCGCTTGGGAGCGTTTGGGAACGCCTGGGAGCGCTTGGGAACGCTGTGAGCGCTTGAAACATCATAGAATTCTGATTGTAAAACACAGATTCTGCGACAGCGGCGCACCTGGTAGGGAAACTCTCGTAGGTGTATGAACGCATGATCAAGAAATATTACTTGTGCAAGGGATTGCAAGGGTATGCGTCCGCGGACGCGCATTTCCACTGTGAAACGATTGGGTTAAGCACGCAGGATCAGGAAATAACTTTTTTTTGTTGCAACGGATGGCGAGGGTTTACAGCGCGCATGATCAGGGAATCGTACTTTTTGTTTGCAAGGGTTGGCGAGGGTTTACAGCACGCATGATCAGGAAATCGTGTGTTTTGCCGGGGATGGCGCCGTCTTACATCCAGGGCTGTCAGGGAATAGTTGTTTTGCAAAGGATTGCAGGGTTCAGGAGTTCGGATGGAATCGGGAGGCGTGGAGCCAGCACTTCCGGAGCGTGGTGGCCAGCATGTCCCAGGATCGGAGCATGAGAGGCTGCCCGAACCCGACACACCTTCAGTCGGGCATGTCCTCCCACGGGAGGAATATTCAAAGATAGTCATACGTGATGTTTAGATAAAACCATTATGGGGTATGTTGGACCATTGTCAAGTGTCCATCTCAAATCCCCCTGTCAGACATTATCTTGCTGAAACATGTTTGGGTACTTTTTACTATTTTTGATATCCCGCCCAGAATACCCCTGTAGGAGGACGTGCCCGATCTGAGACCAGCCAGAGCTCCGCGCGGCGCTCCCGGGCCAGCACCAAGGGGGCCCCCCCGGCAGCGCCGCTGCGGCCGCCCTGTGGCGCGCTCCGCGCGCCATGGGAGAGAGGGTGCAAGGCGCCGATCCAGGAAAGCCGCGCGGCCCTCCGATAGTCTGTGCCTGTGCCTCTTCCTTTCTCAAGGGGAAAGCAAACACACACACACACACACACACACATACACACACAAACACACGCACACACACACACACATTCACACACGCACACACACACACATTCACACACGCACGCACGCACGCACGCACGCACGCACGCACGCACGCACGCACGCACGCACGCACGCACGCACGCACGCACGCACGCACACACACACACACACACACACACACACACACACACACACACACACACACACACACACACACACACACACACGCACGCACACACGCACACGCACACACTTACACACATAAACACACACAGACACAACGGCTCGTCGATGTTCAGGAGAAGATGGGGAGCATGGAGGTGGTGGGGGTGATGAAGAAGAATGGATGATGGGAAGCTGAGAATTCAGAAGGTGTGGGAAAACCTGGGGGATCTTGAGATTTGCGTGCACTTGTTTGCGTCTGGGCGCCCTCCCTTTGCTCCTCTCCCAGGAGCAGCCATGGCCCCCCTGCGAGTCGGAGCCCAGCGAGGCGGCGGAGCCGGCGAGGTGGCCGCCGCCCGCGGCGGAGGAGGGCCCGCCGGCCCTGTCCGTGCGGAAGTTGCTCAGCACCACCGTGGCCGTGGAGAAGCTGTTCAGCGGCGCTCCAAGGAGGAGAAACGCCTTACGCATTGTGATGTTCCAGCCCACTTCTTGGCATCGCTCGGACGTGTGCATTTTTCCTTCGGCGAGGACCATCGAGGAGCATCCTTGATGATTTGGCGAAAAAGCCACGCACGAAACCGAAAAAAACACAGGGAATGGACGTCCGAGCGATGCCCAGACTTTGGCCTTGATCACCACTAAAAATTGCAAGCACCAAGAAAGTGTGCCGAAACTCTTGAAGGCCTTCCCGTGTCGGGCCCTGGGAGGCGATATTCGTTCGACACTGCTTCGATACTCTTCTGGGTACTCGGAATCATTTCTGGGATTTGGCCCTGAAGTAGGATGGGAGCAACACAGCGTATCGGAGGTTGGGGGGTGAGATCGAAGTGGAACGGAGAGACCACCTACCAGGAAGTCGATTTCGGTTTCGTGTTCGTGCGTGCCGTGCGTGCGGGCGAGGCGAAGCTGCGTGGGCGGGCGAGAGGAAAGTCTCCTGTGGCTGAGGCGCGGTCGGACCAAATGTTTGGCGACCCGGCGGTCGGGGCCGCGCGGTGTCCCGCCGGTGTCCCGTCGGTGTCCCGTCGGTGTCCTGCGGTGTCCTGTCGGTGTCCCGTCGTGAGGTCGGTAGTGAGATCAATCGTGAGATCGATAGTGAGATCGATAGTGAGATCGACGTTGAGCAATCTATCGAGGCGATTTAAGCCGTGGCGACGAGCGGGGCCTCAGGAGGCCTCAAACAAAAAAAAACGTCGTCGTCGTTCGCCGCCGTTGGGCAGGTTCCCGGGGGAAGGGGAAGGCACCAAGGCGCCCAATAGCGAAGGGTGACGTAAACAACTCGACACCCAAACTCCCAAGAGCGAGCGGCAACGCAACAATCTCCACTGGCATCGTCAGAACAACAATCACCACTGTTGCCCATTGCTGGGCCCCTCCCCCCCCAACCTCCTTATCACCCGCAGGGTGGTCGTATAGGCACATACACTCTTGGCGCTCTTCTCGGATCCGCGCTGGGCCTCCCCCCCCCGGCGGCGCCTTTGGCGCCGCCCTTGGCGCGCTCCGCGCGCAAGGGAGAAGGGGCCAGCGCAGATCCAAGAGATCCGCGCGGAGCGCCAAAAGTTTGTGTGTTTATGGCGCTTGTTCTTCTTCCAGGCGTCCTGTCGTTGTGCGCGCCGCCCTCGCTCGACGCCGCCGACCAGGTCCACGAGGTCGTGGCGGTGTCCCCCGCGAGGCAAGACGACGAGGAGGACCTCGGCCCCGCGAGTCCGCGGCCGGAGGGGAAGTTCCTCGAGACGGTGGCCCACGAGCTGGACGGCATCCTGGGCCTCTGCAACCAGTGCCACGGGAAGCCGCCCGCTCCGCAGGTCCGAGGCGGGGGTTGATACATGACCACCGCCTGGAGGCTCGATTTTCGTAGACCTCGACAGGCGGTGGATGTGGACACCAATATGTATCCATATCCACCGCCCGCTGGGGCACCAGGCCGTCGGTTCCCAGGCGGTGGATAGGAGGAAGAGGAGGAGGAAAAGGAGGAGGAGGAGGAGAAAGAGGATGAGGATGAGGAGGAGGAGGAGGAGGGAGGAGGGAGGAGGAGGAGGAGGAGGGGGAGGAGGGAGGAGGGAGGAGGGCGGAGGAGGAGGAGGAGGGAGGAGGGAGGAGGGAGGATGGGAGGGGGAGGAAGGAGGAGGGATGAGGAGGAGGAGGAGGAGGTGGAAGGAGGAGGAGGAGGAGGAGGAGGAGGAGGAGGTGGGAGGGGGAGCAGAAAGAGGAGGAGGTGGAGGAGAGGAAGGAGAGGGGAGGGAGGAGGGAGGGGGAGGAGGAGGGAGGAGGGAGGAGGGAGGAGGAGGAGGAGGAGGGAGGAGGGAGAAGGGAGGAGGGAGAAGGAGGAGAAGAAGGGAGGAGGAGGAGGAGGAGGAGGAGGAGGAGGTAGGAGGAGGAGGGGAGAGGAAGGAGGAGGAGGAGGAGGAGGAGGAGGAGGAGGACGAGGAGGAGGAGGAGAGGAGGGAGGAGGAGGAGGAGTAGGAGGAGGAGGAGGAGGAAGAGTTGAAGGAGGAGGAGGAGGAGGTGTGGAAGGAGGAGAAGGAGGATGAGAGGAGGAGGAGGAGGAGGAGAAGGGAGGAGGAGGTGGATCTGGATAGATCCCCGCCTCGCGGCAGGCCCGCGGCGGCCGCGCCGGGCTCGGGGCGCTGCCAGCCCTGGGCCCGCCGTCGGCCCTGACGCCGAGGGCCGCGGCGAGCCAGCGCGTGACGGCGACGGCCAGCGCCGCCGAGGGCGGCGGCGCCCCGGGGCCGCGGCACCCGCTGGCCGTGCACCGGGTGCAGAGCAGGAGTCGAGCAGTGGCCCTAGGCTTAAGTCGGGCCTGTCCCTCTACAGGGGGAAGATTCAAAGATAGTCAAAACATAGTCGTGCGACTGTTGTTTTTAGTGTTTGGGGGCATCTCTTGAGCATTTTTCGGGTATTCTTTATTTTTCGTCCAAAGCCCGACCTAACCTTAGGCCTCCTAGAAGGGGTCGGAGTGGATGGGGTCGGAGGATCGCGCCGCATCGCTGATGCGTCGCCGATGCGGCTCGATGTGCAGCCCGATTTTCCCCACCCCGACGTCGCCGATGTATCGCCGAAGCGGCTCGATCCTCCGACCCCATCTACTTGGACCCCATCAAGGAGGCCTCTAGTGGCGAAGCGTCCTGGCCCGCCTATAGGCCCACCGAAGAATGTTCTAAGAACCGTCTGTGGACTGCGCGAACTGTTCTCAGAACATCCCTGGCTGAGACTGTCTTGTCTTAACACATCGGGTTGATGTTCTAAGAGCTTGGAATTTCTTCTGCGAACATGTTTGGCTTCTGAGAACCTTTAGTGGTAGGCCTACAGGAATGCCAGGACGGCCGGCCCCTGCTCAAAGGAGGATGCCCACGCTGACGCAGCCGGTGGCCCACCACCACCTGAAGAGGCACCGCGTCCTGGGGCCCAGGAAGGGGCTGGCGGTGCATTTCGGGCACGAGAACTGGAGCTCGGAGGAGGAGAACTCTACCCCTGCTGGCGCTTGTCCTCGAGAGCCCCCGTCGCCACGGCTGGACTCTCCTCGAAATGCCGGCCAGAACGCACCCCAGGAGAGGTCCGTAGGGTATCGGCATCGGTACCTAGTTGTCCCCCCAGGAACATGGTCGTGAGCATGATGATCGGCATCAGGCTCTCCATCGGGCGCGCCAGGGGCGAGCGTCGGCGGGAGATGCAGCCCGTGGACTTCTCCATGAAGGAGAAGTTCACGATCGCGCCTCGCTACGCGAACATCTTCGACTCGACGGCCTCACCCAGAGCTATAAAGTACCGGTTCATCGACTACGCGCCGATGGTGTTCCAAAGGATACGATTGAGTTTCGGCATCGACACCGATGAGTATTTGCATTCCGTGGGTCCCGAACAACTTCTCGGAAACATGATACTGGGCAACTTGTCCTCGTTGTCAGAGCAAACCTCCGAGGGGAAGAGCGGCGCGTTTTTCTATTACACTGCCGACGGCAAGTACATGCTGAAAACAGTTTCGAAGGCGGAGTACCGTACATTGAGGCGCATGCTCAGGGAATACTACGACCACTTGCAGAACAATCCTCAGACGATGCTCGTCCGCTTCCTGGGGCTGCACTGCCTCAGCGTGATGGAGCAGCTGAGGGGCACTGAAACCATGCTGCACTCCACGCAAAAGATGTACTTCGTCGTCATGGCCAACATGTTCAACACGCCCGTGGAGATCCACCGTAAGTACGACCTGAAAGGATCCGAACAACAAGCACTGCGTGAACATAAACTTGCGCAGATCCGCGCAGATTCCCTGGATGGGCGCCACGCCCCCCTGGCGGAGTCTCCGGCGCCGCCCATGGCGCGCTCCGCGTGCCAGGGAGAGGGTCCCAGCACCGATCGAGGAAATCTGCGGACCTCCGGAAGCGTATGTTTCTGGGCTCTTTCTCCGATCATGAAGATCGGGAGTGGATAGACCTCCTACCCTGACACGTCGATTAAGGAGTTGGCCGTTTTCGGTTCGCGGGAGGGCCTCGCGGCCGTCATTTTTGCGGGTCCAGGTCCGTCGGTTTCGGTCCCAGGCCGTTGTCACGAAGGGGAGGTTTACTAAAGGGAAGTTTGTCCACCGCCGAGAAGGGGGTCTCATGGAGGGGGGTCCCAGACCTTAGTGGGCCCTGGAAACGACAGGGTCCTGCCCCGTTTCCGGGGCCCACAAAGTCCCAGACCACCGACGTCGTGATGTTTGTCATAACGTGGGTCACCATGTCGGCGGTCGAGACTTGTGGTGACGAGAGGCCAGTCCTGGGCCGCTGCTCGACGGTCCCATCCCCCAGCGGCCGAAGATTTGCGAGCAAATCCCGCGGGGTTGTGTGTGTGTGTGTGTGTGTGTGTGTTCGAGTGTGTGTGTGTGTGTGTGTGTGTATGTGTGTGTGTGTTTGTGTGTGTGTGTGTCAGTGTGTGTCAGTGTGTTCGTCTTTTTTACGCGCATTGCTGCTTGATTAGCATTTGTATGCCCTGCATTTGCTCCATCCGCCAGCGCAGTCACTCTGCCTGGCCGCCGACGCACAAAGTGTGTGTGTGTGTGTGTATGTGTTTGTGCGTGTGTGTGTGTGTGTTCTTACGCCGTGAGCAGTTCTGGAGGAGGGGGAGGAGGAAGAGGAGGCGGAGGAGAGGATCAGAAGGAGGAGGGGAGGAGGAGGCGAATGGAGGGGGGGGGCGAGCTCCTGCTGCCTGTCCCTCTCAGGATCCTGGGTTGGCAGGTCGACCGACCAGGCGAACCCCGAGCAGGCGGTCCTCAAGGACGTGGACTTCCGGGACGCCCAGGAGCAGCTGCTCGTCGGCGCCGACGCGGCGCGGGCGCTGGCCGCGCAGCTGGAGGCGGACACGAAGTTCCTGTGCGAGAGCCAGGCCTCGGGCCTCGACCCCAGACCCCGCCCCGGACCTCCCCAGACCTCCCCGCCCTCCCCATCCTCCCTCCTGCTGCTCCTCCATGCCTCCTCCCTCCCTCCTCCCTCTTGCCTCGTCCCTCTTGCCTCCTCCCTTTCCTCCCCCCTCCTCCTCCTCCTCCTCCTCCTCCTCCTCCTCCCCTCCTCCTCCTCCTCCTCCTCCTCCTCCTCCTCCCTCCTCCTCCTCCTCCTCTCCTCCTCCTCCTCCTCCTCCTCCCTCCTCCTCCTCCCTCCTCCTCCTCCCCTCCTCTCCCCCCCTCCCTCCTCCTCCTCCTCCTCCTCCTCTCTTCCTCCCCGTTCCTGCTCCTCCTCCTCCTCCTCCTCCTCCTCCTCCGCCTCATCCCTCCTGGTCCTGCACCGTCCCCCTCCCCCGGCGGCCCTTCGTGGCATCTTGTCTTGCGACGACCAGGTCTCGAGTGCATTGACAGAGGGCCTCTCGCCAGAGGTGGCTTCCCTGAGATCCAGGCGCTGCAATTTTTTCAACAGACTCAAGCTTTAAGTTGGACCTGTCCCTCTTCAGTAGGAATGTTCAAACATAGCCTGGGGACGATTTATGATTTTTGTTTGATTATGTTTGAGTTGTTCGAACATGTTTTAATTTTCCTCCCAAATCCGCCTGTAGGAGGACTTGCCCGACCCAAATGTAGGGCTCCAGCTGGCATTTGTCACACAGCCCTTGTGCGACAGCCAGGTCTCGGGTGTTGGCAGGGGTGGCCCTGGCCACACCCGGCCACCTTGCAGGGCACGGGGGGGGGCGACAGGCTCGAGGCTGGAGGACTCGGGCGGCTTCGACGGCTCTCGGTGATGATGGTTCTCACCTCGGGATACCTTCGGGAGCTGCGCCTCGAGCGTCCCGTGAGTGCACCTGAAAACATGTGCACGGGTGTTTCCTGGCCCATCCTTAGGGGAACGAATAATGACATAAATATAACAACTCGGAGGTCCGCGCGGGTTTGTGAGACCCGCGCTGAACCCTCCCGGCGGCGCCTCCGGGCTCCCGCGCGCCAGGGAGGGGGGTCCAGCGCCGACTCGAGAAATCCTCGCCGACCTCAGAGTTTTTATGTTTATACCAGTCTTCGTTCCCCTAATCCTGGGAACCCGCCCCAGACATGCTCGTGCCGTACAACATCATGACGAGAGGTTCTCTACTGCTTTCGGCGCCGCTATCGGGGCCGTCACCGGGCCCCGCGATCTTCAAAGGAGGACCCGGGGCCAGCAGCCAGTCCCAGGGAAGGGTTCTAGACCTCCGGCCTGGCGCGCGCCAGGTAGTCGGGCCCAGCAGATCCCCAAAGCCCGCGCGGACGCAGCAGCTGCTCCTCTTGTGCTTACGCAGCTGCTTGCCTATGCAGCCGTTTGCTTGCGCAGCCGTCCCTTCAAGAAAAGACCGAGCCTCTCTGCTCGTGCAGCGCTTGCTCCTCCATCCCTGCAGGGCCTCCTCGCAGGGCCTCAGCTGGGGCATGGGGCCGATCCCTGGCGAGCCCGCCGCCCTGGGCCTCCTCCTCCTCCTCCTCCTCTTTTCCTCCTCCTCACCTCCCGGCAACCCCTGGAGGTCATCGACTACTCCCTGCTGGTCGGGATCCACGAAGTGGACCGGGTGTCCCCAGAGATCAGCTGCGAGAGGGACGGCGGCGTCAGGGACCTCAGGATCGGGGGGGGGGCTCGATTTCGCCAGCACCGGTCCTGGCCAGGCCAGCCCAGGGCCCAGGGCTGGGCCAGGCAGGCGTCGTCACGTGTCGCTGCGGCGACCCCTGTTGGCCTGGCCGAGATCGGTGCTGGTGCACAGCGGGCGTCCTCCTGAGGAGGGCCCCCTCGACCGAGTCGGCGGCGGCCCTGCTGGGCGGGGAGCTGCATGTGGACTCGCTGCCTCTCCACCAGCGCCACCTCGGTGGCATCCTGTCGTCCGACAGGAAGTTCCTGTACTTCATGGGCGTCATCGACATGTTCAAGACGTACGACGCGAAGGCGAAGGTGGGTCGAAGAAGACAGATCGGCGAAAACGAAATGAAACTTTCGGAGCTCGGCGCGGAGTTCCTGGGTCGGCGCTTGCACCCCCTGCCTGGCGAGCCGAGCGCGCAAGGCGGAGCGCGCAAGGCGCCGCCGGGGGGGGGCGCAGCGCCCGTCCGAGGCTCCGCGCGGAGCTCCGGAAGTTGTTGTGCATGCTCTTGCCGTCAGGTGGAGCACCACGCGAAAGCTCTGGTGTACGAGCGTGCGGGCGTGTCGTGCTGCAGCCCCGAGATGTACAGGAGTCGCTTCATGGCGTTCATGAGAACCGCGATGGCTTGAGCGGCTTTTGCGAATTCGTCTGCCTCCTGACAGCGGCACGAAGCCGGTGTCGCAGCAAGGTCCGCAGGGCAACGTCCTGCTCCCACTGCGCGCAGCACTGCGTGGGTTCAATGTGGACTTGCTGTCTCCGCACTTTCTCCGCCTCGTGCTCTCTCTCTCTCGCTCCCTACTGCCTCGGGGGTATTTTTCTCCCATCGCGGCACGGTTGCCACAAGAGCTATCGGAGGACAAGTTCACGCGCTTGCGCCCGGGCCACGCACGTGCTGCTGCTGCGCCCGAACGAGGCACTCGTCCCTGCGGCGGCCCAGCCACAGACGTCGATCGTTTTGTTTATTGGAGAGGCCGCGGGGAGGCCGCAATGAGTGTGGGATGGCGCGCACGGGGCCGAGCAAGTCCATGACTCGACAGCACTCGCAAGCAACGTCGTCCACTTTTTGAGACCCCCCCTTCCGCTGCCAGCATAAATGCGAACTGCAGGGTCCCCTGCGTGGGGGGGTGGCCTTGGGTCGTCCACTCCGTCCACTCTAACTCGAGCAAGGTAAGGGGATGGAGCCTGGATCGCGTCGCTTCAAGCGGCCCCAGAGTTTGCCTGGTTATGGCCCCTGTTTGGGACTGGTTTGGCTTGGTTTGGTTTGGTTTGGCCGGGCGCCCCGCCTGAAGCATCCTGAACAGTTTCCTGGTTTGGCCTCTGGTTTGGCCTGGTTTGGGGCTGCTTTCGCTTGAGACGTCCTCAGAATCTGCTTGGTTTGGTTTCGTGTCGGCGCCTTCGCTTGAGACGCCCTCACAAATTCCCTGGATCAGCTTGGTTTCGGCGTCGTTTGGCCTGAGACGTCCTCACACTTTGCTTGGTTTATTTCGGTGCGGTTTCGCCGCATTTTGCTTACTTTGGCCTCATGTGGGCGCGGTTTCGCTTGAGACGTCCTCACGATTTGCATGGTTTGGCGGCGCTTTCGTCTGAAAGGTCCAGTCATGCGGTGTAAGCTGTGGTGCGAAAACCCTCACTGTCGCAACCTATGTGGGGCACAGTACGTGGTGCAACATATGTGATGGAAGTGTTGTTGGGCACGCTACATGGTGCAGGCCTACATCGTCGCAGGCTATGCAGTGCAAGCTATGTGGTGCAGAACGTGTAGCGAAAGCAGCGTGGTGCTAGCTACGTGGTACAAACCAACATCGTCGCAAGCTGCATGGTGAAACCGATGTGGTGCAAAGTATAAGTGTGCAAGCTGCTCTGTGCAAGCTACGTGGTGCAATCGCACCTATTCTCGAGGTGATGGCCGGGTGCCGCCGAGCCTGTAGTCGGAGAGTGTGGGGGTGAGATCGACGTGAGACGGAGATCCCCCACCTGGAAGTCGGTTCCGGTTTCGTGTCGCGCGTGCGGCGTGCGGGCGAAGCGACGCTGCGTGGGCAGGCGAGCGGAGCGAGCTGGCCGTTGCTAGTGCGAAAGCAGGCCTAAAGATGCTACTCCCCGGTTGGCCCGCGATGGCCCGGGGGCGTCCCACCCGTTTGTGGGAGGTGGCTCGGGGGTGTCCCGATGGTGTCTCGATGGTGTCTCGATGGTGTCTCGATGGCGTCTCGATGGTGTTCCGATGGTGTCTCGATGGTGTCTCGATGTTGTCCCGATGGTGTGCCGATGGTGTACCGATGGTGGTTCGATGGTTGCAGTTGTTTGTCCCCAGGGTGTCCCGATGTTGTCCCATCTTGACAGATAGTGCGGTCGGCCTTGAGACCGATAGTGTGATTGATAAAGAGATAGTGGGATAGAGAGTGGGATCGATCAACGATCCGATAGTTCGATCGATAGTGAAAACAAAAGTGAGATCGATGAACAGAGAGTGAGATCGATAGTGAAATCGATATTGAGGTCGATAGTGAGATCGGTAGCGAGACGTACAGTGAGGCCGATTGTGAAATCGACGAGCAAATATTGGACGGATGGACCACAGTGGTGTCCCGATGGTGTTCCGATTGTAGCCCGATGGTGTCCCGATGGTTGAGGGGCTTCGATGGTGTTACGATGGTGTCGCGATGGTGTCCCGATGGTGTTCCAACCGTGTCCCGATGGTGGCATCTATGTGTCGAATGGGTATGCCGATGGTGTCCCACCGTGGCACAGACAGCGCGGTCGATTGTGAGACAGATAGATCAATGGTGAGATTTGCAGCGAGGTCGACAGACAGATAGTGAGATCGAGAGTGAGATCGGTAGCGGAGCCGATAGTGAGATCGATAGGAGAGATCGATAAGCAGATAGTGAGATCGATTCTGAAATCGATATTGAGGTCGATAGTGAGATCAATAGCGAGACGTACATTGAGGCCGATAGTGAAATCGACAGACAAATAGTGGACGGATAGACCACAATGGTGTTACGATAGTGTCCCGATGGTTGGGGGTTGTTCCGATGGTGTCCCGACGGTGTGCCCGATGGTGTCTCGCTGGTGCCCCGATGGTGCCCTGGTGGTGGCATTTGTTTGTCGACATGGTGTCGACATGCATCGTGACCATGTCAATCGGCATACTACATCGACACCAGCATCGCCATCATGCATCGTCACCAGCTCACGAAGGGCTCACCAGTACCGCCACCATCACAATCATCGCAGTGTCAGTATGTGGCTTCCCCCCACAACCTCCATATCACCCGAAGGGTGGTCGCATATGTAGATGTATTGTATGTTTTTTTTTTTTTTCTCTCTCTCTCTCTCTCTCTCTCTCTCCCTAAATTAATATACGTTCATACACGTTATGTGTCTCTTTAACGCTCGCCCATTCGGTCCCTACCAACTCACTCACTCACCATTCCCTTCTCTCTTGATGTCACTTTGCCAGGGCATCGACGAGGGGATGTTGGAATTTGGTCGTCCCCGTCTGTATCCGCCGCCTCAGGCATGGTTGCAACAGTAATGGCAGGGATGAGCAACCGCACATCCCTCCTCCCCCTCCTGCAAGTCTCCGCCCTTCTGCCGACAAGCAGCGGTGCGACGCCGTAAAGCAGGCGCGCTCGTAGACCCTTGGGCCGGCCGTCACAAAGACCGGCCGAGCAGCGCTGCAACAGACTCGGCAGCACGATCGGGTGTTGCTAGGAGTGCCCCTGGCCCAAGGCGTCCCCAGGATTTTCAAGGAGGCCCACACGGCATCCAGAGCACCCCTCACGATGCCCAAAGGGGCCCCAGGGGCTCCAAGATTGAACGAAGAAATGGGGTCGCCTTGAGCCAGCGGCACTTTTGACAACCCCCGATAGGAACCTGGACGGGCGGCCAAAAGCGCTCTTCGGGCGCTGCGTAGTGGGTGGGCGCGAAAGGAGGAGAGCGAAGGGGCGAAGGCTACAGGAAAGGAGCTCTGAAGGGCCCCTCTTGGAGCCCAGAAGCCAATGGGCACACCGACCCCGTGCTGCCGACGACCAACCCCCGAGCGACGGAACCGTATGTCACACCTCCCTCCACGGGTCGACCTACGGTTCGCATCCCTGCGTTCCCTCAGTGGGCTCCGACGACGCGTCTCCGCGAGCAGCTCTGCACTCCTCCGTTTGACGCCCCCCTTCCCGTGCAGCCGTGAAGCCACGCCCAGGCCCTTCGGAGAGGCGGGGAGGCGAGCGCGCCGCAGGGCGCTCTGGAGGCCCAAAACAGGACGGCGACGGCTGTCCCAGCCGCCCGCGGCCCCGCCGCCGTGCCAGCCCAGCATTCCGGGTGGCGACTGCTCTCTGGCACTGAGCGAGAACGCCACCCGGACAAGGCGGGGCAGGAGATCTCCTCACCATGGGGCGGCAGAGGTGCCCGAGGGGCGCGGGTCCTGAGGTCTCTCGCCGTCTTCGGGCCCGCGGGGCCTTCCACGGGCCCCCCGGACATGTCAGGAACCGACTCGGGAGGAAGATCTCGTCGTCCTTGAGGGAGTGCCTCAGGGCCCAGGACCCGTTTCCCTCAGGACCCGCCTCCCCCATGCCAGTCTCCGCGGGTTCCCTCGACAATAGCATACGAGTGTTGACGAACCAACAACACACACCCATACCCATAGGGGGATCGGAGAGGGCTATGGGTGCGTGTTGTCGGATGGGGGTCCCCGCTCGAACGGGAGCGTTCCCCAGGGTCCGACAACCCGCACCCATACCCATAGCCAGTCCTCCTCCCGAGGACCCCCCTATGGGTATGGGTGCGTTTTGTCCGTTCGTCAAGTGTGCTGGTGCAGTCCCTGATCGGTTCCGCGCAGGGTCGTCGGTTTCGCCGGATGCATTCGGGCGCATTCGAAATGCAGTGCCGCGCGCACCCCGTGGATGGCCCCAGTGGTTTTTGCCAAGTGGCGTTCTGCTGGAGAGAGTTATGCCAATCCTCGATACTCGAAGGGCACGGGAGGCCGTCACGCGTTATGCCTGGTGTCCCCAGGTTTGTTCGAGAGCCATGATGAGGATGACCAGGTTTATGAGAACAATTCGAATGATGAGGAAGATGGTGATGATGATGCTGATGATGATGATGATGATGATGATGATGATGATGATGTTGATGATGATGATGATGATGATGCTGATGCTGATGCTGATGCTGATGCTGATGATGATGACGACGATGACGATGACGAGGAAGATGAGGAGTAGCAGGAGGAGGAGTCGCAGGAGGAGAAGTAGGAAGAAGTAGGCCGTCTCATCTGACACCTTCTGTCTTCGTTTCTTGAGGAGCTCTCATGGAAATTATATGGGTCGCCTTCAGCTGGCTTGGCCTCCTGTGGAGCAGTCTTGGGAGTCTCATGGGGACAGTTGGGCCGTCCTTGATCCCTTCTAGGCCGTCTTGGGGCTCTCCTGGGCCGTCGTGGGGCCCTCTTGGCCGTATGGGGTGTCTAAGCCCGCCTTGGGTCCCTCCGGAAGCCCTCTTGGGCCGTCTTGGAAGGCCCTTGGGTTGTCGTGGAGTTATCTTAGGCCATTTGGGAACCCTTTTGAGGGCCTCTTCGGCCGTCCTGGGGCCATCTTGGAGGCTTCTTGGGCCGTCTTGAGCTGACGGAAGCCCGAACATGTGGGAAACATCTGAGGCAAATCAATTGGTTTGGCTTCTTCAGGCCCTGTTGGGGGTCCTCTTGTGGCCCTTTGGGGCACTCTTGGAGGCATCCTGGGCCGTCTCGAGGCCATGTTGGGCCCTCTGGGACCAGCTTGGGCCGTCTTCGAGGCATCTTGGGCCATCTTGGTTGCCTTGGTTGCCTGCCTCGGCCGTCTGGGAAGCTCGGGACGCGGACCCACAGTTTCCTACAAGGGATCGTGGCCTCCAGAGGGGAGGGGGGATGCAAGGGGGGAGCGGAACCTTGCAAAGATTACAGGAATCATTCGCAGACAGGTTTGGCATTCTGCCAAGCCTCAAAGTGGCAGTCAGCACGGTGGCGGATTCCACCGTGCAAGAGAGGTCCAAAACAGCAGCGTTGCATGAGAACAGATTGTGATAGTTTTCTTCTTCATCGTTTTGCCGATCCGCGCGGGCCCTCGCCCCCCCCCCTCACCCCCGACGGAGTAGATCTTGGCTGTTCTGGACGCCTGTTTCAAGCAGGTGGACGGGTTCTCCACGGGATTCCCCAATGGGAGAGCACTGTTCCAGACAGGCGCACACAGCAGAGGTCCGGAGCCAGACCCCCACCCCTTCTCCCATCCCCCCCCTCTTCCGCCCAAGGCCGAAACACCGAAGAAGAAAACGTCCACCATGGTGAGTCAAGATCAAGGTCCACCTCCTCCTCTTCCTCCTCCTCCTCCTCCTCCTGCTCCTCCTCCCCCTCCTCCTCCTCCTCCTCCTCCTCCTCCTCCTCCTCCCCTTCATCCTCCTCCTGTTCCTCCTTTTCCTCCTCCCCTCCTCCTCCTCCTCCTCCTCCTCTCCTCCTGCCTCCTCCTCCTCCCTCCTCCTCCTCCCCCTCCTCCTCCTCCTCCTCCTCCTCCTCCTCCTCCTCCTCCTCCTCCTCCCTCCTCCTCCTCCTCCCCCTCCTCTCCTCCCCACTCCTCCTCCTCCCTCCTCCTCCTCCTCCTTCTCCTCCTCCCCCTCCTCCTCCTCCTCCTCCTCCTCCTCCTCCTCCTCCTCCTCCTCCCCCTCCCTCAAGTTCTCGGCCCGAGAGCATTTTGTCCTCGGCCAGCCCTCGCCTCCCCGTGGCACTTGAGGGACACCGAGTGGTACAGTGTGTTCACACGACTGTAACCCTTGGTTGACGAAGAAGGGCATACATCTCCTTTCCTTTTTTTTCCACACACGCATGGCAGCACGCTGGTGGAGCCGTTGTCGCGGCTGCGGACAGCATGAATGGAATGACATCCTCGAGCTGAATGGCAGGTCTTGCTCCCGGTGTCATCGTACAGTACGACTCCATGTCAGCCGTTCCAAGTCCCCAGGAACCAAGCGTATTAGTTTCGAGGATCAGAAGGCACCTCAGGGCGACCCATGCGTCGCCCCGAAGACCATCCTGAAGTCGAACTCTGCCGTCAGTGATGTCGATTCCGGAGCAATGGAGCACCTAGCCAGCGCTATCAAAGCCACCCAAGACCCCACCATCAATAATGCCCTGCAGCTCGAGCGTGCGAAGCTGGTGAGCCTCCGAGTTCAGAGGGCGGCTGATCAGGACACAGCCGCCGAGGCGGTCCGCAAGGCCGACGCGGCCTGGCGCGACGCTGACACTAAGCACTCCCAGGCGGTGGCATCGGTGACACGACTGAGAGGACTACTCTCTGCAGCGGAGACCAGAGAGCAGGCGGCAGCGGTGCACCTCGCCAACGCTGCGGCAGTGAAGCAGGCAGCCGCCCGCCGACTGGCGCAAGCCGAGGGTGTTGTCCAGGGCGGCACCTCCTCCAAGCTGTTCCAGCTCTCCTGGGGCGAGAGCCTCTTCGCCGACGCCGCGGCTGCCGAGGAGTTCGACGCGGCCGAGAAGCAGCGCATGGCCTCGCTCGAGGCGCAGCTCAAGGAGGCCAAGGCCAACCTGTGCAACCGCGAGGAGGAGATCCGTGGCTGGCTCGACCGCGCTGCAGAACTCCGCAAGGCGATCGAGGGTCGCAAGCAGAAGAAGCGCAAGGTGAACGGCCAGGACGAGCCCGCGCCCACCCCCGCCGCCGACCAACCTCCCCCTGCTGGGGCAGAGCCAGCTGCAGCGGCAGCGGCGGCAGCGGGCAGCCCCCCTGATGCAGCGGCCCGTGCCGCTGCAGTCCAGGCAGAGGCAGCGAAGCTCTCGGCTGCCAAGTTCGCCGCCGCCGAGGCCCTGAAGCAGGCTCAGGTGAATGGCAAAGGCCATGCTCCCGACTCTGCGAAGTCTAGGGGTAAGGGCTTCGCGTCAGACAATGCTGAGTGATCGGCTGCGGCGAGGTGCTCGGCTCAGTCTGGACCGCCGAGTGCACTCATGCAGCCGCCATCATCTTCAGGTCCAGCAACCACCTCTACGTCATCTACAGTGCAGGATATGGAATCGTCCGATGCTTTGGGGGTCATCACTGATTCAACTAAGGATACTTGCACATCTCTACTTGTTGGTAATATTACATGTATGAGTCAGAGGATCTGGCAGTCTTTGCAGTCTCAGAAGTCACGGTACGACATGTTCGCCTTGGTGGAAACTCATGTTGACCGACCTCCCGCGCGGAAATGGGACCAGTCCGCCCGCGCTGCGGGGTTGAGGTTTTTCGCCAATCCTGCCCGTCCGCGACGGCACGACCATGTGATTGCTTCTGGACAGGTGGAGCGTGCCAACGAGGGCGGCGAATGGGTCCTCAGCAAGCGCCACATGCAGGTGCACAGCTTCGACGGCCTTTGCCCCGCCCAAGTTCTTCGCGCTGGTGAAGGTTGGGACCTCGACGGCATGATGCCCGTTGCCCTACGCCTCTCATGCTACACGCTCATACTGTTCTACGGGCTGAGTTCCATGGGGGTTACTTGCCCATATTTACCTCGATACCAGCGCCTAGGCGCATTCTGCGCAGCCTCCAGCTGGCCTGGGTGGTCATCGGGGACTTCAACATCCCTGCGGGGGCCATGCAGAAGTCAGAGTTCCTTGGTCGTGTTGGTGGGCACCTTTTGGCGCCTGCCGTCCAGTACACGTGCGACGCGGGCGTGCGCGGCAACATCTTGGACTACGTGCTCTGCAGTTCGGCTGCGATACCCTACGTGCTCCAGGTGAGGCCTGCGATGTCCACTGGCTGGAAGACGCACCTGGGGATTGCGCTGGACCCCCGCCAGTCGGGCCGCCAGCTCCTGACCAGGACTCTCCGGCTGGCGAGGCCAGGCAAGGGGCCCACGCCAGGGTCCAAGTCCAGCCTAGCTCGAGCGCAGCGCAACCTCGCTCGCCAGGAGGCCGCAGAAAAAAAAAAAAAAAAAAAAAAAAAAAAAAAAAAAAAAAGTCTTTTGTTCGGAGCCTCTCTTAGTGATGCAACCACCTCGGGCCCTCAGGTTTCGCACGCAGGCGAATCCACAGACGTCGGCGACGAGATTGGCGTTGCGTCCTTCTGTTCTGAAGAGGATCCGTGGGCAGATGAGTTCAATTTCACCCCTTCCGAGTCTCGTGGGGGCGCTAGTACTTCAAGTTTCACAGGGCCCAGTCTTGGTGCCGAGGCGACCTCTCCTGCGGCGCGTCCTGAGGACCCTTTGGGGGCCTCGCGGGCGGTGGGTGCCGGTTTGGGGGTGGTCCTGGGGGTGCCTCTTGGGTCTGCTGCGGCTGTGGCCTCTGGGTCGTCTGTGGACCTGGGCACCAGCCTTGGGGAGGCGTCGCTGGGGGCCCCTCATCGCACCGAGACGGACGGGGCCCTCCAGTCCTCCCAGTCACCCAGCCACAGTGCACAGTCAGCCATGCCCTCTTATAGCATACCATCTTCTCTTTGGGAGGCCCATCGGGCCCGACTAGGTTTTGGCAGCTTTTCCCCTTCTCCTCTTCCTCCCTACATCGAGAAGTCCGCGGTCTACCAGATCGACCCCATAGGTTGCCAGCTCCTCAGCGGGCTGCGCGCGCCTTGGGTCGGGACCATGGAGGCCGCCAGCTTGGAGCACCACAATGAGGACCCCTCCCCGAAGGTTTCCCGCATGTTGGCCCCCAAGTTCGAGGTCCACGAAGTTCATGGAAATTCCAAGTATCGCGAGGCCCCCTGAGTGACATCGTAGCGAACTGGCGGGCACGTTTGCACATTGTCCGGGGGCGCTTACACACACACACACACACACCGTTCCCGTCGCAACGGACAGTTACAGAGACAATTGTTGGAACGTGCCTGTCGGGACCTTGTTGACGACCATCCTGAGCAGACCCACGCCATCATTCGTGGAGGTCTCGAGCTCAGCTGGTCTGAATGATTGGCAGCCCTCCGCAGTGTCGATACGCTTCCAGTGGCAAGGATCGCATCTCTGCACATTCTCTCGCACCGTCTGGCCTTGCGAAGTCAGCGCAGGGCGACGGCCTCTTCGCTCAAGGAGGTTCGCGAGTGGGCGAGCACCACTCCAGCTCTGGGTACGTTACATCGTTCTGCGCGTCAAGATCCCCTGCCTCCGCTCGAAGCCATGAATGAGCAGGGTGCGGTTCTGCGCCACCCCATGGGCATCCTGGACTGGAAGTCTCGGAGCTGGAGGGCCTCATGGGCCCCTGAGGTTCTGGATCCTGAGGCGACCCTCAGGGGAGTTCTTGGAGTTGTTCGTGATGCTGTGAGAGACAATCCCGAGCCCCTTCCTCCTCTCAGTGTTCATGATCTACGGGTTGCTCATCGGGGAATGAAGAGCAAAACTGGTCCGGGGGTGGATCGTGCATCCCCTGGGGATCTGGAACGACTTCCAGACGTGGGGCTCCAGAGGCTAGCCGACCTCCTCAATTGCGCTGAGAGCATCCTCATGTGGCCTGCACAGGCCCTTCTTGTCATAGGGAAATTGCTTCCGAAGAAAACCTCGGGGGACCGCATCATAGGTCTCATCGCGATGATCGGTCGGGTTTGGAGCAAAGCCCGCGAGCCTTGGGTCCAGTAGTGGACCTCCGACGCCGAACCCTCCTGGGATGCTGCGGCCCGTGGGAACTCTCCGCTGCAGGAAGCTTTCCGTCGGCTTTTGGACGAGGAGACAGCAGCTGTACTCGGGGCCCCGTATGTGCACAGCTTGGTTGATCTTGAGCAATATGATGACACGATGTTCTGGCTCAAACTTGTACGTGCTGCAGTCCGTTTGGGATTCCCTCCGGCGGTCCTCTACCTTGAGGTACTTCAATGTGCCTGTCCACGTACGCTGAATCATATTTCAGCTTTTTCTGGACCTATTGAGGTTACCAGGTCCATCGTGCAGGGTCTCAGAGGAGGGACCAGATATGCACGTATCATGAATCTTTTCCTGATGGAGAAGGTTTGCACGGCACATCCCAGGTTCAGTCGTCGCCTCTGGCTCGATGATCTTTCCCAGTCGATCAAGGGTTCTCATCGCCAGATCAGGAAGGACATGGTCAAGTGCCTGTCCGACATCGCGGTCGCCCTGAAGGCCCAGGGCTTACGGATCGCCAGCAAGCCGGTTATCACCAGCAGTCACCACCCCGTCGCGGTCGCCATCTCGAGGGCCCTGCGACGGAAAGGTGTTATGGTTCACGCAGTTCTCCAGTGCAGCTACCTGGGAATCGATCTCAGTGGTGGCCGCCGTCAGGCAAGATCACAGCGGCTCAAGAGGACCGCCAAGCATGTACAGCGACATCGGCGAGCACGACGTTATACGCATACGTTGCATAACTTTCAGGTTACATCGCGCCTTGAGACCCAAGGCGGACAGGCAGTGGGCAGCTATGGATATCAATTACACGGTGGTTTTGGGCAGTACCTCGCAGCCCATCGGAGGAAGTTGGGCACGGCTTGCTATTCGAGAATGCGTGGCCGATGCCTCACTTCCCTCTTGGCCATACGTACACCAGGTCAGGACCCAGCACAGCGTTCCGCTCGAGGTACGTTTGCTCTTTGGCTCCAGCAGTTGCGCGATTGCCCTCAGACCAGGCCTGCAGCGAAGCAGGCATGGAGTCGCGTCTATGACAAACTCAGTACCATGGATCCGTCACGGAGGTTAAGGCATGTGCGTGGTCCATTATCAGTTATTCTTACATATATGTTATCATTTTGGTGGATCCCGCGAGGACCTACTGATTGGCATTTACCACTATCAGATCACAACTGGTCTTTCCCCGATGAAGGGTTCACAGGTAATCGTTTCCTGGATACCTTTGATGGGTTTCTGTTGGATGTGGACACTGCATCTATGACACCTCATTTGCGCGCCGCCTCTGGTCATTTCGATGGTGAGGGCCTGCAGGATGGAGCTGATGTGTTTTCTCTCAGGCGCTTGCTTGATCAGTTGAGCCCACCATCTCCATCGGAGGCATGTGGTCTAGAGCGAGACAAGGTCTCCTGAAGGCTGATGGTGCGAGGACAGACGGTGCCCAGGTGGATCCCGCATTGCTATGCCCTCGTTGCCACGAAGCGGTGGAGGATTCGCTGCATCGCGCGTGGCTGTGTTCGTGCAATACTGGATCACCGATATTCGAGGTTAGCAATGATCCTGTTCCCTCTGCCGCGTCCCAGAGCGAACCCCATGCGTGCTTCTGGCTACGAGGCATGATACCAAGTACATGGACAGCCACACCGTTGCACATTCTATCTGATGATTGGGAGTCTTTTGGTTTAGATCGCCCAGTGGGACCAGGCTGCATTACGCCCAACCCAGATGGATCTGAGTTGATTATATTTGGTGATTCCAGCGGAGGTGCAGATACAGCGGGCCCTCGGTTGAGACGGGTCGCGCTAGGAGCGTGTGCTTTGGAGACTTTCTACCCCCCGCGCGTTGCCTCATGTGTGACTGGTGGGTTGGCGGGGTTACGACAGTCAGTATCTCGAGGCGAACTCAAAGCTTTCTGGCTTGTACTGTGGTGTTGCAGTGGCCCCCTACGGTACGTCACCGACTGCGAGCCAGTGTTCCTAGGGTGGATCTCCAGGAAGTATAGGTCCCCAAGCGGGGTCGATGCAGATATATGGGCGTGTATTCAGATTTTGTCGGCTTCTAGGATTGAGGACGACGTCCAAGTTGAGGTTGTCCGCTCTCATCTCGACGGCGAGGCGATCGTGAACAATCGTGTGAGAAGATGGAAGGTTATAGGAAGCACTATCATTGACGAGATCGTTGGTGCGAAGGCCGAGGAGCTGAGAGTCCCGTCCAGTATCAGGCACCAGATTCATGAGACCGAGAGGAAAGCGTTTCTCGTCAGGCACCGCCTGCTGCTCGCAGGCCTCCAGGGCGTCCAGGCGGAAGGAGATTGCGAGGCGGAGGAGTCAGGAAAGTGAGGGCTCCCCTCCTCCCCCCCTCTCCCTCCCCCCGTGCCTGTGCCGCCTGCACCTAGCACCAGCACCTTTTTTTGCCACGTCGCACCTGTTGGACGACAGTGGTCGGAAGTGCAAGCGTTGTTTGGGGTCGGCCTCCAAGGATCGCCTCGAGACCTGGAAGAAGACCCCGTGTTTTAAGCCCGTGCATATAAATTGGGATTTCCACACTGTTCCTTTCGGGCACAGGCTGCATGTGGCTGGGGACTGGGTGCGCGAATCTCACACCATGAACCTCAGCACCGAATTAGGCCTCTGGTTATGTGGGACCTGTGGGGCTTTCGCGAGCCGTCAGAACATCAAGTTGCGTAAGGACTGTGAACGAGCCACGCCGATTGGGGAGGGTTATTTGAAATCCATCCGCCTAGGTCTGTGGCCTAAGTCATTTTCCAAGGCTGAGAAGGCGAGGCGCTCTACAGAACTGAGCCACCCCACCCCCTCGGCTTAAGGGCTCCCTTTTCCTTCACTTAGTGACGACATTATCATTATCATTCTCCTCCTCCCCCTCCTCCTCCTCCTCCTCCTCCTCCTCTCCTACTCTTCCTCCTCCCACGTCCTCCTCCTCCTCCTCCCCCTCTCCCCTCCTCCTTCCTCGACCCCTCTTTCCTCCTCCTCCCCCTCCTCCTCCTCCTCGCTCCTCCATCCTCCTCCTCCTCCTCCTCCTCCTCCTCCTCCCCTTCCTCCTCCTCCTTCCTCCCCCTCTCCTTCCTTCTCCTCCTCCCCCTCATTCCTCCTCATCCTCTCCTCTTGCTCCTCCTCCTGCCTCCTCCTCCTACCTCCTTTTCCTCTCCCGTCCCCCTCCCCCGCCCCCTCCCGGAATGGCCCGTGCTGCAGGCGCGAACATCGAGCACGGCACGGCACGGCGCGCGCGCGCGGGCACGGCACGCCTCGGGAAACAGTTGCCGCACACCCAAACAGCCCG
>CAUYUJ010010828.1:0-25000 GCA_963575745.1 Prorocentrum cordatum | reverse complement strand
TCGAAGGCGTGCGGAGGAGAGCCGGCAGGCGCAGCGAGGGGCGCCGCTGCTAAAACAGGGCTAGGATCGGGATAAATCGCTCCAGAGCGTTCCGGAGCGCTCTCAGAGCGTTCCGGAACGCTCTGGAGCGGCCGCGGCGCCCAATACATCCTCCAAACCCGCCGATTCTCAGAGATTTCGAGTTATCCCGATCCGATTTTGTCCCGATCTTCGCGTCGTTTTAGCTGCCCTTGCGGGGCGGGGAGGCGGAGGCTGCACCGACCGACCTCACCCACAGTGCTCGGAGCAGCACGTGGGGGAAACAATGCACGACTGGTCGTATCTGCTCTGGGCTGGGGACGAACAGGATCGTCCAGCGTGCTGAAACTCCCTCCGGCCTGCGAGCCGCAGCCCCTGACCCAGACCGAAAGGGAACGAACAAAAACCGCAGCTGGCCGCGCCTGGCCGCCTTCGCGGGCGGGCAAGCGTTGCCCCCCGGAGCTGCGCAGATGCAGTGTGCGCGAGCATGGCGGCCTTCAACTTTCTCATCAAGTCTCACTTCATGATGCTGCTGGTGGTTTCGCGGGCCGTTTGGCACCACACTCAATGAAAAAGCCAGCATTCACGTCATCAGCGTTCACTTTGCTGTGTTATTGGTGATGCGCAGACTGCTCCTGATTCATGCGTCCTCATTTTGTTCAGGGCTTCTGCTTCGCAGGCGGGAAGAGCTGAGTAACATGAACACCATTGCTCGCATAATTGTGTTGCATGCAGTAGGGTGAAGGCTATCTTCCGTATCGTGGCACCCTGGCTTTGGAGCTGTATCTTATTTTCTGTGGCTGATAGGTCGTCTCGGCGCTCGGGGAACTCTGAGTAGGAAGCTGTGTGGGGTTGGATGTTGATACTGCTTTGCAACTGTTCTGATTCCGATTCCGAGTCATCTTCCCTCCTCCTGATCCTGCTCCCTCCCTCCCTTCCTCCTCCCTCCTCCCTCGACCCCCCCCTCCCCCTCCGCCGCCTTCATGCTCCTCCTCCTCCTCCTCCTCCTCCTCCTCCGCTTCCTCCTCTTCCTCCTCCTCCTCCTCCTCCTCCTCCTCCTCCCTCCCCCTGCGCGTCCTCTTCTCTCCCGCTGCTCCTCCTCAGACTCATCCCCCTACTCCGCACACCCTCCTCCCCTCCTCCGCCCTCCTCGTGCGCCCCCTCGTCCTCCCCCCCTTTCGGCGAATCTCAAAAAACGCCTTCGCCAAAGCAGGCACCTGCGACTTGAAATCTGAATGCGAATACTTTACCAGCCTGGAACATATCCCTATCCCTATGCTGGGCACCTCCTCATCACGATGCCAACCTTAGGGATTCCCTAATTCCCAACCATCCTGTGGTGTTGGGTCCTCGTTTTGAAGAGACGGTGCCCCGCGTCTCCTTCCTCCTCTCCTCCTCCGCCTCCTCTCCCCTCCTATCATCCTCATCGTCATCATCATCAGCATCAGCATCATCATCATCATCGTCATCATCATCATCATTATCATCATCATTATCATCATCATCGTCCTCCATAGGGAGCTCCACCTAAGGTCCACGTGGCGCAGCTCGCATGGCGCCACCGTCCCTATTTGGCACACCCCTCACACGCTTCGTGGCCCCATAGGGAGCTCCATTTACGGTCCAAGTGGCGCAGCTCGCATGGCGCCACCGCCCCATTTTGGGACACCCCTCACACGTTTCGTGGCCCCTCAGGGAGCTTCACCTGAGGTCCAAGTGGCGCAGCTCGCATGGCGCCACCGCCCCATTTTGGCACACCCCTCACAGATTTCGTGGCCCCTCAGGGAGCTCCTTTTTGGCACACCCCTCACACGTTTCGTGGCCCCATAGGGAGCTCCACTCAAGGTCCACGTGGCGCAGCTCGCATGGCGCCACCGTCCCTTTTTGGCACACCCCTCACACGTTTCGTGGCCCCATAGGGAGCTCCATTCACGGTCCAAGTGGCGCAGCTGCATGGGCCACGCCCATTTTGGGACGCCCTCACAAGTTTCGTGGCCTCTGGGCGGCTCCACCTGAGGCCAAGTGCCCAGGCTCGCATGGCGCCACCGCCTCTTTTTTGGCACACCTCACACGTTTCGTGGCCCTCAGGGGAGCTGCCCTAAGGTCCCATTGGTGCATGAGAGCTCCACCTAAGGTCCACGTGGCGCAGCTCGCATGGCGCCACCGTCCCTTTTTCGCACACCCCTCACACGTTTCGTGGCCCCATAGGGAGCTCCATTTACGGTCCAAGTGGCGCAGCTCGCATGGCGCCACCGCCCCATTTTGGCACACCCCTCACACGTTTCGAGGCCCCTCAGGGAGCTCCACCTGAGGTCCAAGTGGCGCAGCTCGCATGGCGCCACCGCCCCATTTTGGCACACCCCTCACAGATTTCGTGGCCCCTCAGGGAGCTCCTTTTGGCACACCCCTCACACGTTTCGTGGCCCCATAGGGAGCTCCACCCAAGGTCCACGTGGCGCAGCTCGCATGGCGCCACCGCCCCTTTTTGGCACACCCCTCACACGCCTCGTGGCCCCATAGGGAGCTCCATTTACGGTCCAAGTGGCGCAGCTCGCATGGCGCCACCGCCCCATTTTGGCACACCCCTCACACGTTTCGTGGCCCCTCAGGGAGCTCCACCGGAGGTCCAAGTGGCGCAGCTCGCATGGCGCCACCGCCCCTTTTTGGCACACCCCTCACACGTTTCGTGGCCCCTCAGGGAGCTGCACCTAAGGTCCCAGTGATGCAGTTCGCATGGCACCCCTTCACACGTTTCGTGGCCCCACAGGGAGCTCCATCTCAGGTCCAAATGGCGCACTCCACATGGCGCCGCATACCCACTTTGGCACACCCCTCACACGTTTCGTGGTCCCATAGGGAGGGAGGAGGAGGAGGAGGAGGAGGAGGAGGAGGAGGAGGAGGAGGAGGAGGAGGAGGAGGAGGAAGAGGAGGAGGAGGAGGAGCAGGAGGAGGAGGAAGAAGGACCGCCCTGGCCGCTGTCGCCGCCGCCGATGCCGCCGTCGCCGCCGTCGGCGCCGCCGTCGGCGTCATGCTCGCGGCCCCACAGGCGAACGGGAGAGAGGGTCCCCTCCCCCTCCTCCTCCTTTCCCTCCTCCTCGCTTCCTTCTCTTTGTTGCCCGCGCGCATCATCATTGTCCATGCTTGTTGAGTCCACTTAGCTGTGAAGCCATCCATTGCAAAGAATCCGAACCATCGCGGCGTGTGGCCTGGCCCCATAGGGAGCGCCACCGAAGAAGGTACTCACAATTGCGGCACTCGTAACTGCATATGGTTGGGTCTTTCGCCAGGATAATTTTTTCAGGGCGAATCCCTAAGATTGTCATCGCCTTCTGGCGTGTCAATCTTAGGGATAGGGATACGTTCGAGGCTGGCAAATACTCTGGGGGCTCGTCTCGAGCCGACTCCGATCTCCGCAGGGTTGCCCCTGGGCTACCATCCTCCCGTGGTGCGCCCAGCTAGTTGGCAAGAAACATCTCGACGGACTTGTTGCTGACTTTTGCTCGGTTGAAACTTATGTTCTCGAAACTCAACAATTCGTTTGAGCACCAATATTTTTCCCCATGATACTCGATCTTGTTGCCGCTCGTCGTCTCAATCTCAGCTCGATCGGGTGTCTATTACTGCCAAAAAGCGTTAGTGCGTCGCCCCGCCTCTCCACGGACACAGAGACAACGGACACCCTCCTCCCCCTGCTCCTCCTCCCCTCCTCCGCCCTCCTCGTGCGCATCCTCATGCTCCTCCCCTTTAGTAGGCAAATCCAAAAAAACGCCTCCGCCAAGGCAGGCACCTGCGACTGAAACAAAATCCGAAGGCGCACACTCTGGGGGCTCGTCTCGAGCCGACCCCGATCTCCGCAGGGTTGCCCCCGGGCCACCATCCTCCCGTGGTGCGCCCAGAAAGCGTCGCCCCGCCTCTCCGCAGACACGGAGACAACCGCACACGCACGAGCTCGTGGGGATCCCCGCGCGGGCGGGCTCCCTGGGCCGGCGCCCGGAGGGGGCGGAGCGCCGACCAGGAAGCAGCCGCGCGGACCTCCAGCAGCTCTTTGCCGCTCTCCCTCTCTTCGAACGTGGTGCCTCCTCCTCGACCTCCTCCCCCTCGACCTCCTCGACCTCCTCCTCCTCCTCGACCTCCTCGACCTCCTCCTCCTCGACTCTGTACGTCGCCCCACTCCTCCTCGACCCCCTCCTCCCCCATGCGCTCTTGCGCCGCGCGTAGCTGTGCATGCACCGCACCGTGTGGATGCCCCTCCGCGCGAAGGACTCCGGGTCGTCGAGGGGATACCGGAACCAGTCCGTGATAAAGAATGCCGTGGCGGCGTACCTCAAGAGGGCAAAACCAGTCAGCATTGGATCGGTAAATCGAAATGCGCAATGCGCGTGCATGGGCACGCGCATTCCGATTCCAATCGATCGAAATCGATCGATTGGAATCGGAATGCGCAATGCGCGTCGTCTCGCGCTGCATCCGCACAAGGGTCAAAATCGAATAGGATCGGCTGCGCCAGGATGCACAACGACGCTATGCAATCACTGGGGCACATCGGATCGTCGGAATAGAAACGTATCGAACCAGCCGGAATTGATGTCGAGACGGATCACTCGGTCGATCAGACCATAAAGGGACCCTGGAGGGCCGCGCTTGCTGTACACACCTGCAGCAGCCTTGGCCATGCCATGTTCAAGCACTTCTCGGACCGTCTTGAGCGACGCCAGGTGCCCTCTTGGGTGTATCGTCCCCTGTCATCTTGTACGTATGTGGAGCGTCTTGCGCAATCTCGGAGGCTCTGCGCACCGAGAAGCCGATATATAAACATGTGTATATCGGAAGCTGGCGAATGAGATCGCAAGAAAACATAATTAGATCCCCCCGTCGGGACATCGGTTTCGGTGTCCTGCCGTGCGTGCGGGCGAGACGAAGCTGGGCGGGCGGGCGAGAAGACTGATCCCGCCCCCGCTAGGGCGAGCCCGAGCTCAATGACTCTCCGCCCCCAAGTTGACCGGCGGTGGCCCGCGGGGGTATCCCTCCGGTGTCCTGAGGTGTCCCGTGGCGCCGCGCAGTGTCCCACGGTTTCCGTGGTGGTCCGTTGAGGTCGGTAGTGAGATCGATAGTGCGATCGATCGTGAGATCGATTGATTGAGATCAATAGTAGTGAGATCGATCGTGGGACTGATGGTGCGATCGAAAGTGAGATCGACGGTGAGGTCGATGGATACTGAGACCGATGCGGTGTCCCGTGGGGTCCCGTGGCGCAGTGTCTCGCGGTGTCCCGTGGCGGCCTTGGAGGCCGATAGTGAGATCGACGGTAAGACCGATAGTGAGATTGATCAACAAGTAGTGAGATCGGTAGTGAGATCGATAGCGGGGTCGGTAGCGAGATCGATAGCGAGGCCTGCAGGGAGGCCGATAGTGAGATCGACAGCCACGTACTGGAGGGATGGATCATAATGGTGTCCCGATGGTGTCCAGATGGTGGCCAATATTTGTCCCCAGGGTGTCCCGATGGTGTCTCATCGCAGCTGTAATCAGTTCGTCCCCCCCCCCAAACCTCTTATCACTTGAAGAGTGGTCGTGTGCGTATATGTTATATCTCAACATACATGTACGCACAGACGCAATTCGATTGATCCTCTGACCTTACTCATTGATGATCCCGGATTGCGAATGTGCCTGTCTAAAGTTCTCCCAGAGCCGTGTCGCGCCGTCTTCAGGATGCCTTGGGCCCCTCTATGGCGCGGTGAGGGTCCGCAAGGGCTGCCTTGGCGCGGTCTGGGGGCCTTCGTTGGCTGTCGTGGGGCTCTCTTGGGCTGTTTTGTTTGGAGCTCCTCTGGGGCCCTCTCGGGGCGTCCTCTGCGGCCCTCTCGGGGCGGATTCGGGCCCTCTCGGACTGTCTTCAAGTCTTCAGCCTCTCTCGGGCCGTCTTGGCCCCCTCTCGAGGCCTTCTTGGGCGGCAGTTGGGCCATCTTGGGGCGATCCTGTGGTCTTTTTTGGGCCGTGGAAGTAACTGTGATCTTGGAAGTTCTGAACACCAAGACGGCGAACCGCCAGAAGCAATAATGTGTGTCATGGGAGCCTCTAGGGGTCCTCGCCGTCTTGCGGCCATCTTTGGGTCGTCTTTGGCCGAATTTGAGCTGCCTTCTGCCGTGTTGATGCCGTCTCTGGCCCTCTGGGGGGCGCCGGCGCGGCAGCAAGGCGTGCTGGATCATCCTTCTTCATTCTTTATGTATATGCATATCTCCGCCACCGTGCCCCTGCACAACGTGGACGTGTCTCCTTAGCCCCAAGTCATTCCCGGAGTTCCCGGCCTGTCTCCCGGGGCTTCCCGCGTCTTGTCGCACAACATCTTCGGTCACAGCAACGCTCAAAGTTAGGCCAAGAGGGCCCCAACAGGCCCCCAAGACGATCCGAGAGGGCCCCGAGTCGCCGAAAGATCGCTCCAAGACGCCCAAGATGACCTCAAGACGGCCCAAGGTTCACCCAAGACGCCCCAAGAGGCCTCAGAGAGGCCTCCTCAGAGAGCCCAAAGGGCAACCATTTCCGATATTCTTCAGCTGTCTCACGGATTTGGGCGTTCTCGCCTGTTCGGCTTCCCGAAGCTCCAAGACGGCCCAAGAGACCCAAAAGGTCCTCAAGATCGCCACAAGACTGCCAAAGAGGCCTCCAAGAGGCTCCCAGGACGGCCCGGCCCTGGAGGCCTCCAACACGGCCGGCCCGGAAAGCGGCTTTCAGAGGGAGCTCAGACGGGGGAACCAAACGAACAGTTCGAGCCCTTGGCCCCGAGAGGCCCCTAGGATGCCGCCAACGGGCCCCCGGAAGGCCCCCAGAGGCCCCCAGGAGGCTCCTGAGAGGCTCCAAACTGCCCTCAAGAGGCCCCCGAGCGCGCGCCGAAGAGACCCCGAGAAGCATGCCTGAGGACTCTGACCCACAACCCAGGCCCGGTGGCAGGATAGCCGAAGGCCACTGGATAGAGGAACTGCTTGTACAGTAGGGGCTCAACCACAACAAACCTTCCACAAGAAACCCAACCCTGAGACCCAGGACGCGCATTGATTTTCAGTGCGGGAGCGTCGCGCTTTACATAGCAGAAATATCCAAACCCAAGAAACCCAGAGCACCCTGGATGCACGCAGGGTGTTTCTTGGCATGGTTTCCACTGCATGCAACTTGGCACTGGTAGTTATTCCCTGGTGCCTCCGGTTCGAATTCAAGGGGCTCTGCGCGTAGCCGGCGTGGTGAAGCACCTCTGCAAACCGGGCGATGGTGAAGCCCTGCACGAGGGCGGCGGTGAGCGCCAGGAATGCCCGGCCGAGGTTCTCCAGCCACAGGGCCTGCCCGCGCCGGACGAGGTCCCAGTCCACCCAGCCGGGCTCCGGCGACTGCGGCGGGGTCCCAGCGCAGGCCATGACCTCCCAGGGAGCTGGAGGCGCACATGGCTGGATTCACACTCGGGGAACCCTCGGATGCCACGCGGTGGATACACACTGCCTATGAGCCCAGCGGTCCCGCCATGGAAGGGTCGAGCGCTGGAACGACGTCTGGCCACATGTGAACGACGAGCAAACAAGCGGGTCTTACGCAAGACGGCATAGCGCCCTTACGCGGCGGCTCACGCGGGCCTCCAGCGCGGCACGCCACACTGAAGACGAAGGCACGCACGCGCGACCACGCGCGGGCAGCTTACGCGCCAATGTCGGCGCAGTCGAAAATTTGTTTTTGCCAACGCCCGTGTACAGTCGGGGCGTTGACCTAAGGAACTCAAAATAAGGAACGAGGCCGCTTTTTTCCATGAGTTAAACTTCGATTTCATAAGGAAAACCTGAGGCAAGCTGCGAAACACTTAAGGAACGCGGAGCCTCTCCGGAACGAAAAGGGTTCCTTCTTCAGGGCCCCGACTGTACCCAGTCCTCGCCAAGGCCAGCCACGCCACGCGTAGCTGGCTGCCCGGTGCGCCGAAAGCACCTGCACACCACTGCCGCGCCCAGCCAGGGCCGCCCCGGACGTGCGACCACGACGGGATGTCAGCTCGAGGCCTGAACGACCCTCCTCCCTGCTCCTCCTCCTCCTCCTCCTCCTCCTCCTCCTCCTCCTCCTCCTCCTCCTCCTCCTCCTCCCCTCTTCCCTCCTCATCCTTCCATGACTCTCCTCCTCCCCGGACCTGGGGGATTCAATGGAATCGCGGAACAACCAAGACTTTTCCTCCGCCTCATCTTCCTCGTCCTCGTCCTCCCCCCCCTCCTCCTCCTCTCCTCTCTCCTCCTCCTCCTCCTCCTCCTCCTCCTCCTCTTCCTCCTCCTCCTCCTTCTCCTCTTCTCCTTCTTCCTCCTCCTCCTCCTCCTCGTCCCACCCCTCCTCCTCATCGTTGCCATTCACCTTTGCGGTTTTCAGGGTTCCTAGGATTCCTGGTCGCCTGGGTTATGGATTCTGCTCCCCCCTGGAAATTTATGTTTGAAAGGAGTGGTTTCAAACATTTTGAAGTTTCATTTTTCCTTCAACCAAAAATCTGGGAGGTCTGGGGTTCTCGCGATTCCTGGTCGCCTGGGCTGCGGATTCTGGGGCCTCTGGTCGAGTTCCGGGAAGAGACCATACAGGATCTCAAAGTCCACGACAAATCCTTCCAAAACGGCCAAGATAGCCTCCAAGACGGTCCCAAGACGCCCAATATTGACCAAGATGGCCTCAGAGAAGAATCCAAGACGGTCAAGATGGCCCCAAGAGGCCCCAAGATAATCCCAATATGGCCTCCAAGACGGTCCCAAGATGCCGCCAAGACCGCCCAAATGGCCCAATAGAGCTCAAGAGTGCCTCAAGAGGCTCTCAAGAGGCCTCCTCCTCCCTCTCCTTTTTCCTCCCCCTCCTCCTCCTCTTCCTCCTCCCCCACGTGCTCCCCGAAGGCCTTCCAAACCGACTCGGGGAACACGTGGTCAGATAGCTTGGCCAAGCTCTAACCCAAAGTTCTGCAACATAGGCGCTTTCAGAAAGGCAAGGGGCGGCGGTGATTCGCCGCAGGCGTCTTCGATCCGCCGCCCTTGTTGGCTTGCCATAGGGGTGCCCGGCGTGCTAGACCCTACTGGTTTTGGTTTCGGCTCTTTTTCCAAACGAACTCTCCCCTGGGGCTCTGGCCCGTCCCACCAGCCACACGGAAGCCGCCCAATTCTCAGAAAGATTCTCCCAAGACGGCTCAAGATGCTCAATAAGATCGCCAAGATGGTCCAAGATGGCCGAGATGCCTCGAAGATGGCCAGGATGGCCTCCAAGAGGGCTAAGATGGCCACAAGATGCCACTAAGACGACCCAAGATGGCCCAAGAGGCTCCCAAGAGGCCTCCAGGATGGCCCAAGAGGCCTCCAAGATGCCCTCCAGGAAGGCCCGAAGAGGTCAAAATCATTGATTGTCCTTTGGTTTTTGGAGGTTGTTGGCTGTTGCGCTTCTTCGGCTTTCCGACGGCCCAAGATGGCCCAAGAGTGCCCGAAGGTCACCCCATGATCGCCCAAGAGGCCTCCAAGATGGCTCTATAACGGCCCAAGAGGCCCTCAAGACGGCCCCAAGAGGGCCCCAAGACGGCCCAAGAGGCCTCCAAGATGCCCTAGATGGTCTCCAGGACGGTCCTGAAGCGCCCAAAGAGAGTCCCCAGTCGGCCCAAAGAGGCCTCCAAGACGGCTTCCGAGGGCGTCAGACGGGTCAGGAGGCCACCAAGACGGCTCAACATGGCTCGAAGATGGCCCAAGACGCCCCAAGAGGCCCCCAAGAGGTCTCCAAGACGGCCCAAGAGGCCTCCAAGAGGGTCTCCAGGAAGGCCCGGAGAGTCCAAACTAATTGATTGTCCATATGGTTCTCAAGGTTTTTGGCATTAGCTTCTGTTCGGCCTTCCGAGGGCCCGAGACGGCCCAAGAGCCCCCAAAGATCGCCCCCGAATCGCCCTGGAGGCCTCCAAGAGGGCCCCGGAACTGCCCAAGAGGCCCCCAAGACGATCCCAAAGAGGGCCCCAAGACGGCCCAAGAGGCCTCCAAAACCCCGGGCATGGCCCCCCCACACGTGGCCCAGCCGGACGTGGCTCGGCCTGGGGGGGCCAGCAAACGGGGCACGCGGCCCCTCGGAACAACCACGTCCACGCCGCGGGCCCACGCGCAGCCCCGGCCGGACGGGCACGCCGGCCCGCGTCGCGCCAGCGAGCGTCGGCTGCGACAGGCTCGCCGCGATGACGTCGGCGCTGGTCCAGGACACCGCGCGGATCCTTCAGCCTTGAACGGTCGGCGCTTGCCGATCGCGAGGTCGTTCAACATTTGGGGGCGGCCAAGAGGGGGGCGTCCAAGAGGGAGGGCCGCAAATCATGGCGGGCGGCATGTGCGCGGCCCAGGGGAGACCAAGGACGTGACGAAATAAGAAGAGGCGCCGTGAACTCTGAGGAACTATCATGGCCGACGCCATGATATCCACCCCCCTAGTCATCACCACCCTCCTGGCTGCCCCCGAAACATCGAACGGTTTAAGGCCACCAACGGCGTTCAGCCTGGAACGCCCGTGGCCGGGTCGCCGCCGCGTCAACGCGGCACAAACCGACTGCATTCTGCCGCACAACGCGTCAACGTCGCTGCCGCGTCAACGCGCCAACGTCGCCGTCGCGTCAACGCGGCCCGAGGTGGTCTAACGAGTTCTTCTGTCCCCTTCCAAAAACCATCCCTTCGGGGAGGATGCCCCTCCCAATCTATGTTAACAGATTTTCAAATGGTTCGGCGAGGTCTCAGGCCGCTGCCTTCTCAGAGCGTTCTGGAAGGCTCTGAGAGCGTCGAGGCACGCGCCAGAACGGATTTACCCTCGTCCCAGCCCCGTCCGATTCCAGGCGGATTAATTCGGCAAAGAAAACACGCCATACAAACAAACTCTAGGCGCTCCGCGCGGATTTCTTGGATCTGCGCTGGACCCCCCCTCCCCGGCGTGCGGACCGCGCCAGAGGCGGCACCAGAGGCGCCGCCGGGGGGGCTCAGAGTCAAAAGTTTGTGCCTATGGCGTGTTATTTTTCTTCCTCGAGAAACACCTCAGCGCCGATCGGGCTCGCAGGCGTCGGGCTCGCCAGCGGCCGCAGACAGACGCCCCCCCTGGCAGGGAGCGACCGAGCCGGCGCCGCGGTGGGCGGCGCAGGGCGCCACGGCGGCGTCGGGCAGCTCGTCCACGGCCGCGTCCCCTGCGGAGGCGGGCGGGCTGCGGGGCGGAGGCGGGTATCGAGGCGCCCAGGGCACAGTCAGCACGGATAGCAAGGATGTCCACGGACGGGACAATCAACAGTTCTAGCAAGGAGCTCCTCCTTCCCCTCCTCCTCAGGTCCTCCTCCTCCTCCTCCCTCATTCCACCTCCTCATCCTCTCCTCCTCCCCCTCCTCGACCTCCCTCTCTCCTCTCCCTCCTCCTCCTCCTTTCCTCCTCCTCCTTCCTCCTCCTCCTCTCCTCCTCCTTCTCCTCCTCCCCTCCTCCTCCTCCTCCTCCTCCTCGACCTCCTCCTCCTCCTCCTCCTTCCTCCCCTCTCCTCCTCCTCCTCCTCCTCCTCCTCCCCTCCTCTCCTCCTCCCTCCCCTCCTCCTCCTACTCCTCCCCCCTCCTCTCCTCCTCCTCCTCCTCTCCTCCTCCTCCTCCTCCTCTCCTCCCTCCTCCCTCCTCCTCCTCCCCTCCCCAGAGATACTGATTGCAAAGACAGTCAGGGATGCAAGGGCCCTGGAAGGCCATGCCAACACTCTTCGAGCGGGGCGCGGCCCGCGAGAGGGGCCGAGGATGAGCCGGAGGGAAAGGATGCAGGGGTGGCCTCGGACAGTCGCTCATCCTTGCTCTCAACGTTTGAAGGGGCCCTGGGACACACAAATAAGTGAACACAGATAACAGGATTCCCCATAGTTTCCCATATGTTATGGGGTTTTCTCTTCCCCGCCACTTCCCATATTTCCCCACATCCTGAGTGGGGTTCTTGTTTTCCCAGAACATCCTCTCCTCCTCCTCCTCCTCCTCCTCCTCCTCCTCCTCCTCCTCCTCCTCCTCCTCCCGCTTCCTCCACCATCCCATACTGTATCATACCATACCAATACCATGCCACTCCATACCATACCTTACCATACCATACCATGCATCCACCATCCCATACCATACCATGCCTTTCCTCACACCATGTTATTTATCAGGTTTCGTGCCCCTCCCACCCCTCCAGGGAGGCCCCGCCTGAGCGAGCAGGGTATTCGCACACCATGTTATTTATCAGGTTTCGTGCCCCTCCCACCCCTCCAGGGAGGCCCCGCCTGAGCGAGCAGGGTATTCGCACACCATGTTATTTATCAGGTTTCGTGCCCCTCCCACCCCTCCAGGGAGGCCCCGCCTGAGCGAGGCAGGGTATTCGCACACCATGTTATTTATCAGGTTTCGTGCCCCTCCCACCCCTCCAGGGAGGCCCCGCCTGAGCGAGCAGGTATTCGCACCACCATGTTATTTATCAGGTTTCGTGCCCCTCCCACCCCTCCAGGGAGGCCCCCGCCTGAGCGAGCAGGGTATTCGCACACCATGTTATTTATCAGTTTCGTGCCCCTCCCACCCCTCCGGGGAGGACCCGCCTGAGCGGGCAGGGTATTCGCACACCATGTTATTTATCAGGTTTCGTGCCCCTCCCACCCCTCCAGAGGGGCCCCGCCTGAGCGAGCAGGGTATTCGCACACCATTTTATTTATCGGTTTCGTGCCCCTCCCACCCCTCCAGGGGGCCCCGCCTGAGCGAGCAGGGTATTCGCACACCATGTTATTTATCCGGTTTCGTGCCCCTCCCACCTCTCCAGGGAGGCCCCGCCTGAGAGAGCAGGGTATCCGCACACCATGTTATTTATCAAGTTTCGTGCCCCTCCCACCCCTCCAGGGAGTCCCCGCCTGAGCGATCAGGGTATTCGCACACCATGATATTTATCAGGTTTCCTGCCCCACCCATCCCTCCAGGGAGGGCCCGCCTGAGCGAGCAGGGTATTCGCACACCATGCTATTTATCAAGTTTCGTGCCCCTCCTACCCCTCCAGGGAGGCCCCACCAGAGCGGGAAGGGTGTTCGCACACCATGTTATGTATCAGGTATCCTGCCCATCCCAGCCCTCCAGGGAGGCCCCGCCTGAGCGAGCAGGGTATTCGCACACAATGTTATTTATAAGTTTTCGTGCCTCTCCCACCCCTCCAGGGAGGCCCAGCCTGAGCAAGCAAGGTATTCACACACCATGTTATTTATCAGGTGTCGTGCCCCTCCCACCTCTCCAGGGAGGCCCCGCCTGAGCGAGCTGGGTATTCGCACACCATGTTATTTATCTGGTTTCGTGCCCCTCCCACCCCTCCAGGGAGGCCCCACCAGAGCGGGCAGGGTATTCGCACACCATATTATTTATCAAGTTTCGTGCCCCTCCCCCCCTCCAGGGAGGCCCCACCAGAGCGGGCAGGGTATCCACACACCATGTTATTTATCAGGTTTCGCGCCCCTCCCAACATTCCAGGGAGGCCCCGCCAGAGCGGGCAGGGTATTCGCACACCATATGATTTATCAGGTTTCATGCCCCTCCCACCCCTCCAGGGAGGCCCCACCAGAGCGGGCAGGGTGTTCGCACACCATATTATTTATCAGGTTTCGTGCCCCTCCCGCTACTCCAGGGAGGCCCCGCCAGAGCGGGCAGGGTATTCGCACGCCATATTTTATTATTAGGTTTCGTGCCGTTCCCGCCCCTCCAGGGAGGCCCCACCAGAGCGGGCAGGGTATTCGCACACCATATTATTTATCAGGTGTCGTGCCCCTCCCACCCCTCCAGGGAGGCCCCACCAGAGCGGGCAGGGTATCCGTACACCATGTTATTTATCAGGTTTCGTGCCCCTCCCACCCCTCCAGGGAGGCCCCACCAGAGCGGGCAGGGTGTTCGCACACCATATTATTTATCAGGTTTCGTGCCCCTCCCGCCACTCCAGGGAGGCCCCACCAGAGCGCAGACAAGAAGCAATGGAACCCCGTAACATCTTTATGTGGGGAACTCCGTTAGCATAAATTTCCCACATTTTCTTAGGAATTGTCAATTAATTGTGCCTGTGTTTTTTCCCCTCCTGAAAGTTGCCTGCACGAGAACGGTACCCATGCTCCGCACCCCTCCTTTATCGCGATTCGCGTGGCTTGGCTAAGGCAGGTTCGCGTCGCGTCGACCCCGGCGCTGGTGCCTGACACCGCGGGGATCCTTCGACCTTGAACGATCGGCCGTTCCATAAACGCCGGACAGTTCAACGAAGGACGCCGTTTCAGAAAGGCGACCAGGGTACAAGAACGGCACCCGTGCACCGTACTCCGACTTTCTTACATGAGCGACGCCAGAAAACGGGGTCGTCTGCGCCGACATCGGCGCGCAAGCTGCCCGCATAAGGTCGCGCGTAAGCGCCCCTGGTCTCCAAAGTAGCGTGCCGCGCCGGCGGCCCGCGTAAGCCACCGCGTAGGGTCTCTGAGTCATCTCTCGTAAGACCCGTTTTTGATCGTCGTCCACGTGACGCTCAGTTTGTTGTGCGGGGCCCTCCCAGGGCCCCAAACCTGCTCGATTCGCGGCACAAGCCACAACGGAAGGTTCTTGGCCGTCTTCGGCTTCCGCGGGCCTAGGGAAAGGGCCGGGTCATTTGGGGCCCCTTGCCAGTCCCTCTCGAAATCTCGACAGCGAACCGAGGGCTTTCAGTGGATCAAGGGCACCGTCGCCAAAATAAGATCACCAAGATCAACATCTCGCATCCAGGGCATTTTGAGGCGGCACCGTCTCCAAGCATGAGTTTGCGGCAGTAATGAGCATGACAGTACCTTGTTTAGACTCCCTTCAGGCCCAAGCAAGGTACTGTCATGCTCCGCGGTAGGTGCATAGTCTGTTGGCTGTGGGCGGCCGACGAATTGTGCACCGTAGGGCATTCCCGGGTCGAGGATCGGAGACGCCTCGTGAGACGCCAGTACGTTGCGGTGCACACGAGTCTTCCGCAGACAATGTAGAAGCCTCCTAGATGGGGTCGGGGAATCGCGCCGCATCCCCAATACATCGGCGATGCATCGGCGATGCATCGGTGATGCATCGGCGATGCGCCGGCGATGCATAGTCGGCGTAGGCGATGCATCGGCGACGTTGACGCTAAGCAAATCGGGCTCCACAGGGAGCTGCATCGGCGATGCATCGGCGATGCGGCGCGAACCTCCGACCCCATCTTCTCCGACTCCATCTAGGATTAGGTCTGGCATGTCCTCCTACATGCGGGTTTTGAAAGAGTGTTAAAAATTATCCCGGCAAAGCAACCTAACAGCGATGTGTAGGAGCATATCTGGAAGCATTCCCCTTCAGATTCAGATGAGAATCCAATTGTAGAATTCTGCTGTTCTCGCAGTCGTAGCCGCATTCGCGATGACAGTCGCAGTGGCAACGGCAGTCGCAGTCACAGCCTCAGCCTCAGCCTGCCTCAGCCTCAGCCTCAGCCTCAGCCTCAGCCTGCCTCAGCCTCAGCCTCAGCCTGCTTCAGCCTCAGCCTCAGTCTGCCTTCAGCCTCGGCCTCAGCCTCAGCCTGCCTCAGCCTCAGCCTGCATCAGCCTCAGCCTCAGCCTCAGCCTGCCTCAGCATCAGCCTGCTTCAGCCTCAGCCTCAGCCTGCCTCAGCCTCAGCCTCAGTCTGCTTCAGCCTCAGCCTCATTCTGCCTTCAGCCTCGGCCTCAGCCTCAGCCTGCCTCAGCCTCAGCCTGCCTCGGCCGCAGCATCAGCCTGCCTCAGCATTCAAAATGTGGCCCAGGAATGGAGTTCTGGAAACTAGAAGAACACGAAGTGGCCTACAGTTGGCTCCGGGCATTCAAAATCATGCCCAGGAATGGAGTTCTGGGAACTTGAAGAGCACGAAGTGGCCTACAGTTGGCTCCAGGCATCCAAAATGTGGCCCGGGAATGGAGTTCAGGGACTCGAAGACCACGGAAGGCCTACAGGTTGGCTCCGGGCATCCAAAATTTGTCCCTGGGGGGGGGTGCGAGGTGAGGGGGTGGGGGGGGGGGGTGGGGGGGGGGGGGTACCGGGAAAAAATGGAGTTCTGGGAACTCGAAGACCACGAAGTGGCCTACAGTTGGCTCCGGGCATCCAAAATGTACGCCGGGAATGGAGTTCTGGGAAGTCGAAGAGCACGAAGTGGCCTACAGTTAGCTCCGGGCATCCAAACTGTACGCCGGGAATGGAGTTCTAGCAGCGCCAAGAGCGATTTTGCGAGGATGTCCCAAGCGATTTGGGCTTCGACGGCAGCCGCGCCGGGTCCCGCCCCGGGTCCCGCCCCGACCCCCCTGAGGAGTCATGATGCTCAATTTTGACCCCACTAGAAACCTATCAGTCTTCGCTGTTAGGTAAACATACAAGATATTCCAAGATTGACAAAAATGGTAGAAAACAAATCCCCATACTTCTTTTTGACTATTTTTGAGCGTTCCCCCTGTAAGGGGTACACGGCCGACTTGCAAATCCAGGAGGCCGCGACAAGGGCAGCCTTGAAATCACAGACCCCCTCGGGCCCTGCAACGTTCCGGGCGGGCGCTTTGTTTTGCTATGTCTATCTGGCCATCGCTCGGACGTCCATTCCCTGTGCTTTTTTCGGTTCCGTGCGTGGCTTTTTCGCCAAATGATCAAGGAGGCTCCTCGATGGCCCTCGCCGTGGGAAAAATGCACACGTCCGGGCCATGCCAAGCTATTTGAGGCCCTCGCTGGGCACAGGACCCTTAGACATCGGGGCGTCCAGGAGGGGGGGGCGCAACTCATGGCCCGCGGCACGTTCGCGGCCCGGGGGAAGGGGGGGGGCTGGGGACGCATTGAAACTTTTTTGATCCGCGGGTCGAGAGCGCACCTCTTCCGGTCGAAGCTAAGCGGGCCGCGCACAGCTTTGATTAACAAAGGGGGGGGGCAGAAGGAGGGGCCTCACGTCAGGACGCATTGAAACAGGAAGGGAGGAAGGGCGCCATGAACTCTGGAGAGGTAGCATGGCCCCCGCCATGCTATCCCCTCCCCCCCACAATCATCACCGCCCCTCTTGGCCGCCCCGGGATTTTTAGGGCCCTCGCGGGGCCCCGGGACCGTCAACAAAACGACTCCGGACGAGACGCCGGCCCCGGAGACGGGTCGAAACCTCTGGGGACTGGCGTCGCGAGCAAAATCATGACGTCGGGGGGGTTGGGATCCTGGCGGCGCCATTTTTCCACACTGGGCGATGTCGCCTCATGTTGGGACCCGGAGCCTTCAGTGGGACCCTGGAAACGACAAGGCCGTTTTTGTTAGCGGTTCCGTTCTGCCGTTTTCGTTGCCGGTTCCGTCGCCGTGTTCTTTTTCCGTTTCCGGCCCCGCGGCTCCAATCCCGTAGTCGTATTTTTCCCGTTTCCACTTCCAGAACACATTATTTTTGGAAGCCGTACAAAAGCGGCCCTGCCGCTTCCGGGGCCTACTAAGCAAGGGGCCCCCACAGATCCATCCAGCTCGAGAGATGCCACCTAAAAAAAGGGGGTCCAGGGATGCCAGTGGAATTTTGTCGGAGCGCGTTCGTCATTGACTTCAAGCACTTTGACGTGCACGGGATTTTGCCCCACGCCCCCCCCCCACTCCGCCGCCTTATGAAACAATGCAGGGCCGAAGCGGCGCGCAGACATCACATGTCTGGGAAGTCCAGACGGAGTAAGCCCAGACGGAGGCCGAGCACTCCGTGTGGACTTTCTTCGCATGGACGTAGCCATCAGGAGAAGCGAAATGCAAAAGAGCAAGCCCAGACGGAGACCGAGAACTCCGTATAGACTCACTCCGCATGGACTTGGAACTTGGTTTGTATGTTCTGGGATAGCGGCCGTCACCAGCCCCGCGCTCCGCCCCCAGATGACGTCACGTTCCGCGCCGGCGGCGTCCGGGAATGCCCAGGAGTGACCGAGGCCAAGAAGGAGCAGCATGTAGGCGGCGATCCGCACCACAGCGCCTGTGTACACCACAGTGCTCGCGTGCACCACAGCACCTGTGTACACCGCAACAGCCGTGTGCAACGCAGCGCCAATATACACCACAGTGCTTGCGTGCACCACAGCGCCAGTGAACACCACGGCAAATGTGTACACCGCAGCAACCATGTGCAACACAGCGTCTGTGTACACCATCGTGCTTACGTGCACAGCAGCGCTTGTGCACACCACGCCGCCTCTGTACACCATAGCATCCTCGTGCAACGTAGCGCTGGTGTACACCACAGCACCTGCGGGCACACGACATGTGGAAGCAGGGTGAGGATCTGCTGCGGGCAGCTAAACACCACGCAAGGGAAATGCTGATAGTAGAATGCGATGTTTTTCCCTCCTCCCTCCTCCTTCTCCCCCTCCTGATCGTCCTCCTCCTCCTCTTTCCTCCTCCCCCTCCTCCTTTTCCTCCTCCTCCTCCTCCTCCCTTCCCTCCTCCTCCTCCTTTTCCTCCTCCCCCTCCTCCTTTTCCTCCTCGCTCATCCTCCCCCCCGTCGTGCGGGTCGGCGCTATAGCGCACGTGCGCATCTCAGCGTGCACCGCAGAATGGTCTTATTAATCAGTTCACTTGGTTCTCCGACGGCCAATTCTGCGGGAGCCTTCTGGACGCAGATGGGGAGCGTTAGGACCATGCGCGGGAACTCGGGAGGACTCGTTGATTCCAGCGGCGCTCCTTTTTCCAGTCGGATTCCTGTCCGAATCCTATAGGAAACAAATGTTTTCTGCGTAATCCACAGGAGATCTACTTTGCCATACATATTCCCTCAAACTGTCTATATACAACATCGGTGCTTTGTTGCACACGGCTGCTGAGGTGCGCACACAGGCGCCGTGGTGTACACAGGTGCTGTGGTACACGCAGGCACTGTGGTGTTCACTGGTGCTGTGTTGCACACGGTTGCTGTGGTGTACGCAAGCGTTGTGGTGAACACAAGCGCTGTGGTGCACGCCAGCACCGTGGTACACACTGGCGCTGTGTTGCACGCGGCTGCTGTATACACACGCAGTGTGGTGTACACAGGCGCTGTGGTGCACGCAGGCACTGTGGTTTACACAGGCGCTGTGGTCCAGATCGCAACATACATGCTGCTGCTACCCGATCTCGGTCATTCCCAAGCATTTCCAGACGCCGCTGGCGCGAAACGTGACGTCATCGGCATCCTTCCCCCCCCCGAAGTCGGTGACGGCCGTCATCGCCCTGCAACAACAACAAAAACACGCACTTAGCCCCCTATCAGGAGAGGCCAAGTGCAGAAGGAGCAAACCCAAACGGAGACCGAACACTTGTATGGACTTCGCATCCTCCCATTCTCCGGCCCCGGGACCATCAGATTTGGTTTCCGGCAAGATCGATCGAGACCGATTTTGCCTCAACTCTAGGATCGGTCGCGAACGATTTGGAGTGCCGATTGGTCGCTACCGATCGCGACCGGACAAAAGTACGGTGTCCAACAGTCCGGGTGGGAAGGGGTCGGGCACTCCAGGGCCGCACATCGGGAAGACAGATCTATCGGAGGATTCCTGGGATTTGCGGTGGAAGTCCGTGCCATCTTGGAGTACTGCTCCTCCTCCCCTTCCCCCTGCTCCTCCTCCTCCTTCTCCTCCTCTTCCTCCTCCTCCTCCTCCTCCTCCTCCTCCTCCTCCTCCTCCTCCCCATGTGGGACCTGCTCTACACGATGGACGTACCGTAGACGGATCTACCCTTTCAACCACCTTGCACTGCGCCCAACGCAACGACCGCGTTGTGTACCGACGTGTCCAACAGCATCACATCCACAACAACCCAGCCATCCGACGTCCCGATTCTGTGACGGCGTGGCCACCCAGGGATCTGCACCCCTTCCAGGGGACCCGTCCTTCATCCCCGGCCGTTTTCTGACGGTCCCGGGGTCCAGGGAGGGCCTCCGAAGGCCGAACACGGCCAAAGACCATTCGCCCTGCTTCTTTCACGGCGGGAGTAGGGGATCGACTACAGAACTGACCAACCCCGAATGGATTCCTCCGTCGACGTTTGTAGGTCTGTAGATTCGACGGAGAATCGAATCAAGTCTGGGCCATCTCAATCCTGTGGTCGATCTCCTACTCGAACGGCTCGAGGACGCCTGAGATCGACGACGGCGCTGCCGTCCTCAGCCGTGCCCCCAGAAGCAGAAAAAACAGCTGCACTAGCAGGAGCGTGTGGCGCCCCGCTCGGATGTCTTGGCTCTGCGCTGGAACCCCTCCACGGCGAGGGGCTTCAGCGCAGATCGGGTCGGGCAAAAGGGGGGGATAGTAAAGGGGGGGTTTGAGAATCAGCTCACGTAGCTGATTTTCCCGGCGCCTCCAGGCGCCAGAGGCGGCTATGTATCGAGGAATGGGCCCCTCGGTGGGGCCGAAACCAGCTGCATGCAGCAAATTTCGTAACCCCTCCCTTTCCCAGTCCCCCCCTTTCGCCCGGCCCGAGCAGAGCCAAGACATCCGAGCGGAGCGCCACCAGTTCACGCTTGTGCAGTTGCTTCTCCTTCTTCTGGTGGAACGGCTGAGCACGGCAACCTCGCCGTCGACCGATGGCCGCCTTTAAGTCGGGCCCCTCCTCCTACAGGGGGACCTTCGACGAAAAATAAGAACAAATACATCAAAAAGAACCCAAAATGAATCCAAACATGGTCTGGGGACTATTTCTGGGGGTACTCTTCAAACTGTTGGGGGTACTTTTGGGGTATTTTTTATTTTTTGATCGTCGAAAATCCCCCTGTAGTCGGGCCTGTCCCCCTACAGGGGGATCTTCGACGAAACATAAGAACAAATGCATCAAAAATAACCCAAAATGAATCCAAACATGGTCTGGGGACTTTTTCTGGGGGTATTCTTCAACCTGTTTGGGGTACGTTTTGGGGTATTTTGTTTTATTTCTCGTCGAGAATCCCCCCTGCAAGGGGGAAACACGCCCGACACGAGGCCAGCCCGTCCTTCCTCTCCGACCCCCGCCGCCGACCGATGGCCAGCCCCTCCAGCTGCCGCCGCATGGCGCCCACGTACGGGGGCGGGCGGAGGGAGTGGCGCTGGTCCCACGTGGGCGCGGGGCCGCGCCGCGCCGCCGCCATGGCCCAGGAGGAGGAGGAGGAGGAGGAGGAGGAGGAGGAGGAGGAGGAGGAGGAGGATAGGAAGGAGAGGAGAGGATGGGAGAGGAGGAGGAGGCGATGAGGAGGAGGAGGAGGAGGAAGAGGGAGGATGAGGAGCACGTGGAGGAGAGGAGGGGGAGGAGGAGGAAAAGGAGGAGGAGCCCCCGCGGACGCGCGCGCGCGCGGCGCGCGCGGCGCGCGCGCGGCCGGGCCGGCAGGCCTCCGCCCAAGGAGACCGGAGGCCTGGCGCTCCAAGAGAGAGTCGGAAGGGCGGGCGTGTGGCCGTCTTCGGCCTCCGGGGGGGCCCTCGCCGCCTCGCCCGGGGAGCGGGGCCGTCGACACGAGCGACTCGAGACGAAGCACGGGCCCTGGGGAACCTGCTCAGACTACACCCCCGGCCTTGGAACGACAACAACAACAGCAACAACAACAACAACAACAACAACAACAACAACAACAACAACAACAACAACAACAGTAACAACAGTAACAACAACAACAACAACAACAACAACAACAACAACAACAACAACAACAACAACGACAACGGCTCCCGCCTTATACTTCCTCATGCTGTATTCCAAAAACGCGCTGTCGTGCAGGGCGCCCTCGCAGCTTATGCAGGGATCGCGCTCTCGCGTGGGACCTCCTCGCATTGTATAAAGACACAGCGCCCTCGACACTCAGGATTCTCGCTCTCGATTTGGCTGTACGAGCGAGGTCCTTGGACATCGCGCTATCAAGACTTACGCTTCAGCAGCCCGCCTGCTCGACCTGGCCGCCTGGGCCCGCCTTCCCGACCCGCCCGTCAGGAAGTATCCGCCCGATCTGCCCCTCTGGTTCCCCCTCCTGCTAATTCCTCTCGTGCTCCATCCTTCCCCCTCCCCCGTCAATCCGTGCTCTCTTCCTTTGTTTGTTGGGGCTGCATTAAATGCACGTGGCAACTAAGGAAAACATGCCCCTAACGGGGCACGATCGAAGAATCAAAGAAAAAGAGGGCGCGGACCGAAGGTCCGGAATAAACGTGTTGAGTGGCACGCGAGCCGTTAGAAGCAAACAGTGTTAGAATAATTGTTATTGGTGTTGTTGTTGCAGTTGTTGGTATGTTGCTGCTGCTGTTGCTGGTGTTGTTGCTGCTGCTGCTGTTGATGTTGTTATGGTTGCTGCTGTTGCTGTTGTTGTTGCAGTTGTGGTGGTTGTTGAGCCTTCATTTCTAAAGAAGTATTAATTGATCACCCCCCTCTGGGGCACAATGTTTTTTCAATTGAAGTGCTCCTCCCGGGGCCCGCACCCTGTTTTTTTGTGCCAGGGAGTCCTGGAACTCCTAATCAAATTGTTGGCCCCTGGTTTGCATTAACAACGGCTCCAGTCTGATACTCCGTCACCGTTTATTGAAGAATCGCGCTCTCGCGCGGGACTTCCTCACTATGAATGTAGGAATCGCGCTCTGGCGTAGGACTTCCTCGCAATTTATTCAGACGATGCGCCCTCGGCGCTCAAGAATCACGCTCTCACATTGGCCTCTCCCACGATGTTTGTTGGAATCGCGCTATCGCTCGAAACTCCCTCCGCCTTCTCCACCTAGTCTCCTGGGCCCGCCTGCCCGACCCGCCAGTCAGGGTTTACCCGCCCGATCTGCGCGTCTGGTTCTACAACTTGGTTCCTGCTTCTTGCCCCCATCCTGCTGTGTTTCTCCTTCCCCTTTTCCACCCGTCCTCTTTTCCCCTCTTTCAGGGGCTGCACCAATTACACGCGGCAGATAAGGAAGATATGTCCCCAGGAGGGGGGTGCGATCGAAGACGAGGGGGGCGGACACCGAGGGTTCGGGATACACATGTTGAGTTGCATTCGAGCATGTAAGAGGAAGCAGCATTATAATGATTGGTGGTGGTGGTGGTATTGCTGTTGTTGTTGTGTGGTTGCTGGTGGTATTGCTGCTGTTGATGCTCCTGTTGTTGTGGTTGAACATTCACGGCTGAAGAATTAATACAGTTGATCCCCCATCGTGGGCAAGTTGTGTTTTTGTTCATGTACATGCCCCGTCCAGGGGTTCGCAGCCTGTTTCTTTACAAAGCAAGGGGAATGGGTCAACAAACTGGGCCCCTGGCCCCCGAGTTACAACAACAACGGCTCCCGCCTGATACTTCCTCACAGGTTATTTCCAACATCGCGCCCTTGCGCGGGCATTCCTCACAATGTATGCAAGGATCGCGCTTTCGCGTAGGACCTTCTCACAACTTATGCCGGACACTACGCCCTCGACACTCAGATATCCCGCTCTCGCAATGGATTCACTTATGTTTTACGTGGGAATCGCGCTATCGCTTGAGACTCACGACCTTGCGATTCATGCAAGACTCACGCTTCAACAACCCGCCTGCTCGACCTGGCCGCCTGGGCCCGCCGTCCCGGCCCGCCCGTGAAAATTTACCCGCCCGATGTGCCAGTCTGGTTGTGCCACGTGTTTTCTGTTCCCACCCCCCTCCTGCTACTCCTTGTCTTGCTCTATCCTCCTCATTCCATCTTGTTCTTCCCTTCCATCCGTCCTGTTTTCACCTGCCGTAGGGGCTACATGAAATGCACGCTGCTGGTAAAAAAAAAAATCACCCCCTCAGGGGGCACAATCGAAGACGAAGAGGGCGGGTATCGGTGGTTTGGGGTATACGTATTGCGTGGCACGCGGGCACATAAGAGGGAACAATATTGAGATGATTGTTGGTGTTGCCATTGTTGTGATTGTTATGCTTATTGTGTTTGAAGTGTCCCCCTGCGGTATATATATATATATATATGTATAGATTCCATCACAATGCTCCTCCTGGGGTTCGCACCCGGGTTTTATCAAGGGACAGTTTGGGGTGACGGGGCCCCTGGCCCCCGCATCACAACAACAGCGGCTCCCGCCTGATACTTCCTCGCAGCGTATTCCCAAATCGTGCTCTTGCGCGGAAATTCCTCACTGTTTATACAAGAGCTGCACTCTCGCGTGGGACTTCCTCGCAATGTATTCAGACGCCGCGCCCTCGACATTCAGGAATCACGCACTCGTTGTGAATTTCGTTCATTTTACTTGGGAGTCGCGCCACCGCTCGAAGCTTCCTCGCGATTCATGCAGGACGCACGCTTCAGCAACCCGCCTGCTCGACCTGGCCGCCTGGGCCCACCTTCCCGGCCCGCCCGAGAGGGTCTCCTTGCCCAGTCTGCCCGTGTGGTGCTGCCACGTGCGTTCTGGTCCTATCCCCCTTCTGCTACCTCCCTACATCTTTTCCTTTCCTTCCATCCGTCCTCTCTTCCCCTGCCTAGGGGCTGCACGAAATACACGTTGTTGCAGCTAAGGGAGATATACCCCCACGGGGGGAGCAATCGAAGAAGAAGAGGGCGGGCATCGAGGGTTTAGAATATACGTGTTGAGTGGCACGCGAGCAAGTAGGAGAGAAGGGTCCTAACATGATTGTTGATGCTGTTGTTGTTGCTGCTGTTGCTGCTGCTGCTGTTGTTGTTTTGTCATTGGGGACCAGATTGGGCGCAGCCCCGAAACGCTTGAGCGTGAACCGACTTGTCAAATGAAACTCAGCCGGCGCAGAGGCAAAAGCGCCAGGGCGCCTGTAGGGGGGCCAACAATAATGGTTGTTTCGCAGTTAAGACTCAACAACAATCTTCACCGTAGATCCCCACTTCAGCCACGCGCCCATGGACAATGAATGACCGTGCGGCCCCCTCACTCTGACCAGTGATCCTTCTTCGAAAGCAGCAGGCACTCACGAGTTTTCAGGCCGTTGGATCTATCGGTCTCTGCCCGCCTCTCCTGCTCCCTCCGCCGTCTCCTTCGGAGACCACTCCTGGAGGCCTCGTGCGACAGCTGGAGATCCAATT
>CAUYUJ010010827.1:0-26292 GCA_963575745.1 Prorocentrum cordatum | reverse complement strand
GAGGGAGGAGGGAGGGAGGAGGGCGTCCTTTCGGACGGCGTCCTCTCGGACGACGGTGGCCTCCCACCCCTCCCCCCTGTCCTGCCTTCCTTTTCCGTCTCGCTGCGCCCCTTCGGTGCTGCAGGGCAGGCGTCTGGGACTTTATTGGGAATTGGCAGCCAGCCCGGGCGTGCGCGCGCGCCCGGCCCTCGAGTGGGCCAGGCAGTCAGGCGTCCTCCCAGGCCGCGAGGTGCCTGTGCGCCTCCTGCAGGACGGCCCTCTCCAGCGTGCGCCTCTCCCTGCTCCCCGCGCCGCCCTGCCTCGCCTTCCTCTTCCTGCCGGGCTCGCCTCCGTAGTTCTTCTGGTCGCGCTCCAGCCTGGCCTCCGTCCTTGCTGCAGCGGACAGGAGGATGCTCGCCTTCATCGCGGCGGGGGCCTCCGCCACCCTGGCCTCGTCTGGCTCGTCCTTGTCCTTGTCTGGCTCGTCTGGCTCGTCCTTCTCCTGCTTCTGCTTGCGTGCCCCCGCCTCCCTGGCGAGCCTCCAGGCGGCCTCCTCCGGCGGTCCCTCGAAAACCGCAGTCAGGAAGCCCTCGACCTCCAGGGGCCCAGCGAGGAAGTTCTCCCTCGGGGAAGGAGGCGCCCAGGCGGCCATGCTGGGCGCGCAGGAGGCGCCGCTCGAGCCAGGCGGGCCTCTCTCGGCGACGGGGGCGCCGCTCGAGCCAACGCGGCAGCGGAGTAGGAGGTGCGATTAGGAGCAGGAGGACAGCCCCCTTGCTGCCCGCGCCCTCTCGGACGGCGGGCAGCAACGAGGGAAGGGGGGGGGGGGTCCTTTCGACACCGCGGGGGCGTCCTCCCTCCCCCCTCCCTCCCCCCTCCACCCTCCTCCCTCCCCCTCCTCCCTCCTCCTCCCTCCCTCCCTCCGTCCCTCCCTCCTCCGTCTCCTCCCTCCCTCCTCCTCCCTCCCCCCCCCTCCTTCCCTTCCCCCCTCCCTCCCCCCTCCTCCTGCGTCCCTTCCTCCTATTCCCCCCTCCTCCTCCTCCTTCCCCCCCCCCCCCCTGCCCCCTCCCCCTCCGCTCCCTCGGAGGGAGGAAGGAGGAGGAGGAGGAGGGAGGGGGGGAGGGAGGGAGGGGAGTTCCTCGGGCGCCGTTCCTCCTCCCGCCGCGGCGCGGCCGCGCTTTCGTCGCCGCCGCGGGCGCCGCAGTTTGCAGCTAGTCAGGCAGGCCCCGAGGCAGGGCGCGCCTTTGGCCTCGCAGCGAGGCAGGGCGTCCTCGCAGCCCTTGCAGCGCTGGCTGTGGCGCTTCTCTCCCCTTGCCCTCCCATCCGTCGCCCCCCTCCTCCTCCTCTCCCCTCCTCCTCCTCCTCCTCCTCCTCCTCTCCTCCTCCTCACCTCTCCTCCTCCTCCTCCTCCTCTCTACTCTCCTCCTCTCGCCTCGTTTCCCCACCTCCTCCTCCTCTCCTCCTCCTCCTCCTCCTCCTTGCCCTCTCTCCTTCGCCCCGCCCCCCCCCCCCTCTCCCTCGGCGGCCCCCGTGCCCCTCCGCGGGCTCTCAGGCAGGCAATCAGCCGAGCATCGCCTCCTGCTCGGGCGCCGCCGCGGGCCCGCTGCTCGTCTCGCTGTCTTCCTCGTGCTTCTCCTGGCTGGGCTCCTTCTTCGTCTTGCTCTTGCTGAGCTCCTTCTCCAGGCAGAGCAAGGAAGTGGCGCAGGTCCAGGTCTGCGAGGGGGTCCCGCCCTCCCCTCTCTCTTCCTCCTCTCCTCCTCCTCCCCCTCTCCTGCACCCTCGTCCTCCTCCTCCTCCGCCTCCTCCTCCTCCTCCGCTTCCCCCTCCTCCTCCCTCTTTCGGCCCTCCTCCCCCTTCTCTCCCTTCTCCCCCTTTTCGCTGCTCCTCTCCCTCTCGGCCCTCCGCCTCGTCCTAGTGCCCTTTCTTCCGCCGCCTCCTCCCCCTCGCGGTCGCTGTCCTCCTCCCCCCCTGCTCCTGCTGGCCCTCCTCTGTTGCCTCCTTCCCTTTCCTCCGCCTCTTCCTCGTGGGGCCCTCTCCTTTATTAAATCCCCGCGGATCTCCAGGCAGGAGAGAGGGCATCACACTCCCTTGCTGCACTGCTTCTGGAGGCAGTGCTCGCAGTTCAGGCAGGTGCTCACGACGCCTTCTGGCGTCGTCGTCGTCGTCCTCCTCCTCCTCCTCCTCCTCCTCCTGCTCGCCCTCCCCCTCGTCCGCCTTCCGCTCCCTCGTGCTCGCGCAGCCAGTCAGAGGGGTGGGCCAGCTCCCTCGACCCCCTGTGCTCGGGGAAGGCGAGCCGGCGGCTGACGCCCTCGGTCTGCGCCACGAGCTCAGTCAGGAGCCTCTTCCGCTGGGAACCTCCGTACTCGACCCAGTGCATGCCCTGTCGGAACGAGGAATATCGACACCGACAAAAAAAGGAAACACAAATGGTCCAGACAGGGGGGAGAGAGCTCCCTGGCGCTCTGCGCTCTCCCGCCTCTCCCCCACCCCCGCCCCCCGGACTGGTCCATTTGCGTTTCTTTTTTTGTGTCATCGCGTCGCTTCCTCGTCCGCGAGCCTGCTGCAGCGCCACCCCGCTCCCTGGCTCGTACTCCACCAGCCAGCCGCGGTTGTCGAAGACATTCGCGCCGTTGACAGTCAGCTCAGCCATGGCTGCCTGTCGAAATCGTCGTCGTCCTCCTCCTCCTGGTTTTCCTCGCCCTCCTGCTCCTCCTCCTGCTTCTGCTCCTCCTTCTCCTCCCCCTCCTCCTCGTCCTCGCTCCTCCTCCTCCTCCTCCTCCCCCTCCTCCTCCTCCTCCTCGTCCTCCTCCTCGTCCTCCCCCTCCTCCGCCTCCTCCTCCTCCTCCTCCTTTCCTCCTCTCCTCGTCCTCCGCCTCCGCCCCCTCCTCCTCCTCCTCTTCCTCTCTCTCCTCCTCGCGGTCGTCGTCGGCCTCGGGCTGGGCGTCTGCCTGGGAGAGGCAGCCAGGCAGGGAGGAGTAGGCGAGCCTCGAGCCAAGAGGACAGCGGAGCAGTCGGAGGCGTAGGAGCAGGAGGGGGGGAGCCCTCCTGCTGCCCGCGCCCTTTCGGACGGCGGGCAGCAAAGGGGCGGAGAGAGGCGGCACGCGCCCTTTCGGACGTCCGCGGGGGGCAGGAGCAGGAGGAGGAGGAGGAGGAGGACGAGGAGGAGGAGGAGGAGGAGGTAGTGGTGGTCGTCGTAATCGTAGAAGTAGCACTAATAGTAGTAGAAGTAGTAGTTGTAGTAGTAGCAGTAGTAGTTGTAGTAGTAGTACTAGTAGGAGCAGTAGTAGTGGTAGTGTTGTAGTATTAGTAGTATTAGTAGTATTAGTAGTATTAGTAGTATTAGTAGTAGTAGTAGTAGTAGTAGTAGTAGTAGTAGTAGTGGTAGTAGTAGTAGTATTCGTAGTCGTTGTAGTAGTAGTCGTAGTAGTCGTAGTAGTAGTAGTAGTGGTAGTAGTAGTAGTAGTAGTACTACTACTAGTAGTAGTAGTAGTAGTCGTAGTAGTAGTAGTAGTAGTAGTAGTAGTAGTAGTAGTAGTAGTACTGGTAGGAGTCGCACAAGTAGTGGTGTTCGTAGTGTCAGTAGTAGTAGTAGTAGTAGTAGTAGTAGTAGTAGTAGTAGTAGTAGGAGTAGTAGTTTTAGTAGTAGTGATAGTAGTAGAAGTAGTACTAGTAGTAGCACTCGGTGCATTACTAATAGTAGAAGTAGTAATAGTAGCCGGGGGCGGAGGGAAGGAGGAGCAGGGGGGGGCGATTAAAAACGTAATGTTGTAGCCGACGCTGGCCGCCCATTCGGACGGCGTCCTCTCGGACGTAGCAGCAGGGAAAGGGGGGCGGCAAGCGCCCTCTCGGACGCAGCAGCAGAGAAGGGGGAGTAGGGGGGGCGATTAAAAGAAAACACGTTTCTTTAGCCGACGGTGGCCGTGCTCTCGGAAGGCGTCCTGTCGGACGCCGCAGGGCAGGCAGGGAGCAGTCCTTTTTGTGTCCTGCGCGCGGCGCCCGTTCCTCATAGACCCGTTCGGCAAGGCAGGCGGACAGGGAGCCTTCAGAGGCACATGCGGTTCCGCACCTCGTTCAGGCGAGCCAGGCGGAACTTCTGGTCGCACCTCGCTGCCCACCTGCCCAAGCCGAGGCGGCGCCTGCACATCTCCTTGGCGAAGTGCAAGAGCCAGAAGCCGCACTGCGCGCCCTGCTGGTAGCGCAGGTTGCTCCTCGGAGGCAGCGGGCCCTCCGCTCCGAGCCAGGCAGCCAAGCAGGTTGCCGCCGCGCGACACCCTGCGTGCTCGGTCTTCAGGGAGTCGAAGTAAGTCAGGACCCAGTCCGGCTCGCCTCCGATGACCTTCCTGTCGGCCTGCCGCAGCAGCAGCTTGACCGCCTCCTTCCTGGCGCGCGCTGGAAGGCGGTGCGCAGCGGCTCCACAGCTATCCCCGGGAGTCCGTGGGAGTGCTGTGGATCCGAAGGCGCCGCCTTCCAACGCGCGGTCCTGTCCGCCAGCTTGCGCGCCAGGCCCGGGTCGCAGGCCGCGCAGCGAGTGTTCCTGCAGCTCGAGCACTGCCCAGGCAGCCCAGTCAGCGGTCTTTCTGGTGGGCTCTCTCTGTCTCCTGCTGCGGCCTCCTCCGGTGCCCTGTCCCAGCTCTTGGGGCCCCTCTCCAGCGACAGGAGAGCCCAGTGCTCGGGGGCGTAGACAGGCACCAGCACGCATCGGGCCCGCTCCAGGAGGTCCCTGCACTGCCATTGCATCTCCACCTCCTCTGCGTTGTGCGTCCCAGCCAGCGCCGCGGCGTTCGTCGTCGAGACCTGCCAGGCAGGGAGCCAGACCGTGTCAGGCGGCAGGAGGCGCCAGAAGACCTCGAAGGCTCCTGCGTCGACCTCGTCCCAGGAGAGCTCCGAGTCCCCTCTGCCCTCAGGCAGGCGGAGAGCGTGCGTCGCGCGCCACGCTTGCCTGGCCTGCTCCGCCTGCACTCGCGGCAGCTCAGTCAGAGCCCTCCGGCTCCTCCGGCGGCGCCATGGGCAGCTTCTGCAGATGCTCCAAGCCCAGCGTCACGCTCTCCTGTCTATGCGTCTTCTGGAAGGTCAGCACAGAAGTGTAGGTAGCCGTCCCTTCGCGGGGACGCAGGGGCACGGATGCTGGCCTGCCCCCCCCTTTCCCCGCCCGCCCTCGCCCCGCCCCCTCCCAGCCTCCGCGCGCGCACGTCGAAGTGAATCCAGCCGCGGCGACGAGATGTTCTGGGAGCAGAAGGGGGGCCAATGGCACCCGTGCGTCCGCCGATCCTCTGGGGTGCTCTGAGCTCGGTGGAGCCAGCGCCGTTGCGCTGCCGTAGTCCCCCGCGCGCGTCTGCGGCTTCACTGTCTGGCTCTCCGCGCGCACCCAGTCCCCGGCAGCGAGCGGGAGAGCGGAGGCTGCAGCTGCCGCCTCCGCTCTCTGAGCCGCCCCCTCGCGGGCCTCCTCCCGCTGCCTCTCTTCGTGCTGCGCCTGGGCTTCTGCTGCTGCTCGCGCCTCCTCGGCAGCGCTCCTCTGCTGGTCCTCCGTCGCGCGGCCCCCGAGAGGCTCCGTCTGGGCGGCGTCCGTTGCTTCTCCCAGCCAGTCGTCTTCCTCGCCTTCCTCTCGCCAGGCCCCCGCCTGCCCTGTCCTCCGCGCCGCCTCCGCAGCCTCTCGCGCGGCCTTCCTGGCCCGCTCCGCGGCGAGGCCCGCTTCCTTGCTGCTTCTCTTCAAGGCGGCCTCCCTGGCCTTCGCCTCCTTCTCCGCGCTGGCCCTCTCCGCGGCCAGTTTCTCCAGGGGCTCCTTGGCAGCCAGGCCCAGCTTCGCGACCTCTTCCGTGAGATCCCGCAGCGCTGGCAGCCTCCCTGGCTCTGGCGGGTCCGCCTTCCCAGCCAGAGCCTTCCCCTTGGCCTTCCCCTTTGCATTCCCCTGGCCTCGGCTGCGCCTCTGCGGCACCTGGGGGGCGCAGCCCTGTCGTAGGAGCTGCAGGGCCTGGGACAGCTTCGTGCGTACCTCCTGCCTCCGCCTGTTCCCGTCTTTCACTCGCCTGGTGATTCGCTCGCGCTGCGCCGAAGTCAGGTGCAACCGCCTGTTGGCTGCCTTCCTCTTCGCCCTCGTCCTCAGCGCGCCTGTCTCGGCGCCTGCGTCGGCCTTCCGCAGGGCTGCCTGCGCTTGCTTCTTCCTCTTTAGGCGGCCCTTCCCGGGGCGGCGTTCCTTCGCCTTCGCCTTCGCCTTCGCTTTCCCACTCGCTGGGACGAGCGCGCGGAGGGCAGCGGCCGCCCCGACCCGCTGTCTGAGCGCAGTGAGTTCCTTCCGTCTCTTCTTCGTCGCCGCTTTCTTCAGCTGGCGCCCGTGCGCTTTCGTGGCCTGCGCCTTCGCTCTCTTGCCTGCCTCGGTCGTCGCCTTCTTACCGTAGATCTTTGCACAGGCCCGTCATGATCAGCTGCCGTCGGTCTCTCGGGCGCAGGCTGCCCGCGAGCAGGTCGCTGCCGCCTTCCAGGTCAGCCAGCGCCAACGCCTCTCCAGTCGGGCCCGTCGCGCGGATGTCTCCTGCTGGCCTCGCTCCTACCTCCGCCTCCTCCGCGGCCTGCGTGAAAGCTGGGGCAGCCCGCGCGTCGAGGATCTTGCAGAAGTCCAGGCAGGGGTCGCTCCAGTCGAGCTCCGAGGCGCTCGCGTCGGCCGCCGCCGCCGCTGCCGCCCCGACCGCGTCAGAGACAGTGGCTGCGAGTTGCCTCGCCCCCTCCTTCTGCCTGTCCCTGAGCCCACAGGTCACTTGGCATACTTGTTGGGGAACTAGGGTGAAAAGCGAACTTTTTAGGAAAAAAATGGAACTGCGCCATAAAAAGAGAACTACAAAAAGGCAAAAAAGGTAAAACAGGTAACTTTTTACGCGTGCGGGTTGTCGGCGTTTTGCGTGACTGCGCAGGGTGGACTATCAAAAGTGCGCACATCTAGGAAAAGATGGCGCGGGCGCGCGGCGCCCGCGGTCACTTCGGCAGCGCGATCGCGCCATTGCGCGCGGAACGACACCGCCTGCGCGCAGTCTCTTGTTTCGACGCGTGGCCGCGCAATGCGCGCCCGACGCGCGACGCGCATGCGCGGGGCGGTGGGCGACGAGAGAGGGTCGGCGGAGGCGCCGCAGATTTGGCCGTTCACTGGTAACTCTCGCGCGGCAGCTCCTGCTGTTTAACGGGCCAGGGCCGATCGGCGCGACGCGAGAAATCGGAGGGAGGGGGAGGAGCGACGAGGAATATGCCGAGGGAGGCGGTTCGCACTGTAGGGCGACATTCCCCCGCGCGGCGACGGGCTCTGATCGGGCGGAACGGCGGCGCGCTAGCATGTGCGGCGCGCCTGCGGGCGTCCGCAAAGTTCCCGAAACTTCCCGCAAACGCCCCGAACACTTCCCGCGAAGTTCCCGAACCTTCCCGCAAACATCCCGCAAACTTCCCGCACGCTTCCTGTAACATCCCGTGGATTTCCCGCCCATTTCCCGCGTTGTTCCCTCGAGCGCGCCGTGATATCCCGTCGGTTGGTTTGTAATGTTATTGTTGTGTTATGCTGTTTTGGCGTTGTGCCACAGCCGATGCGTGGCAGCATGGTGAGGCGGCGCGCGCGACGCCGCGATGTTGCGCAGCGTGCTTAGCCGTGAATGTTGCGACATTGTGCAGCGCAGCTGGCGGGTGGCAAATGTTGCAAGATAGTGAAGCACGTTTTATTGTGGGTCAGTATCACGCGGATACGTCGCACAACTTGCTTGCCTTCGCATGATGCGTAGATATACATATATATATATATACATATATATATGCTTGCATATATACACATAAATATATACATATATCTTTATATGATGGTCAACGTCGTGCGTGGAATGAGTCCCGTGGTGTATGAGCGCGGAACCTCATACCATAACGGCGTACAACGCTGCATCTTAACATTTCGCGGCATAGCGTTGCGGATTGTTTTTTTGGGGGCGGATCAGAAATTGCGTAGCAGTGGGCGCGGATGGAGTCTAGCACAGCAGGGCATCGCATGGCATAACATCGCGATTGGTGTACCTCCATCTTATCCGTCTTTCTCGCGTTGTGTATCTCTCGTTATCACACACACACACACACTCTCTCTCTCTCACTCTCTTTATATTTGTTAATTTCCTTCCATTGCCATCCGTTTCCCCCTCTGTAGTCTCGACCCCTTTGAGATACGTGTATCTTCATGTCGTTCGATCGCTCGGTGGTTTTTTTCTCCAGCTGCAGGCGCCTCCACCGTGCCTGGTCTTCGTTTGGCAGAGCCATGGGGTCGGCCTCCCGAGGGGGCGGATGGGTCGGACACGCCCGCGCCTGCACTCTCAGAATGCAGGGCATGAGTTTCGAGCGTGCCCGAGAATCACGCCCCCCCCCCTCCCCCCCCCTCGGAACCCTCGCCCATCGCCCTACCGCCTCGTGCGCGCAAGACCGATGCGTACATCTATCGCCGCCTGGCCCTAGGTGAACGGCCAGTGTTGCAACCAGGCCGTCTTGGGAGATGTGTTTTCATGAGTGTGCGTGCCCCCCCTCCTAACCCTCCCTCCCTCCCCGTCCCCACCTCCACCTTGGTCTACAACGCCACTTCCAATGCATTCCCTCCCCCCTCCCCCGTCATCTTCACCCCATTCCCACATCCTCCCTTCATCCTCCCATTCACCCCCCATATCCTCGGTCAGTGGCGATCGCTGCATATTTTCGTACACCTCCCTGTGGAATGACGTAATCCCGTCCGCCATTACATATGAAACCCCTGCCTCAATGGAATGGTCAATGTGGTACTCGTATTCGTGGTTCCGACCCGAGGGGCATCGCAAACGGGCCAGGCCACGGATGCTCGAGTAGCTAGATTTATGTGTGGATGCTGTTTGTTTGGTTGTGTTGTTGTTGTTGTTGCTGTTGGTGTTGTTGTTGTTGTTGCTGGTGTTGTTGGTATATATCGCTCTCTCTCTCTCTCTCTGTGGTTGTGCATGCCTGTATGCGTATCTCGCTCTATATCTCTCTCTCTTTCTCTCGAGCTCTAGTTCCCCATTTTTTCATATTCATATGCATCAGCTTGCCCCCTCCGTCTCTCATCGGTGCCTCTCCTACTTGGGCCCAGCTCGTACATCGGCCGACATTGGAACTCGTCACCACGTGGCCCATGGCCCTGCCACGTGCAGCACCTGGCAGGGCCATGGGCCACGTGGCAGAATAACCTGAGCGTCGTCTCTGGACGGGGCTCGAACGGCGGCCTCGATTGGCCCGCGCTGCCGCAACCCCTCGACCCCGCACGGCCACAGAGACGGGACCCATGGAGGAGCAGGGTGCGGAATGACGCGGTCGGCGTGGGGGACATAGAAGGGTTGGGGAGTGGCGTGCGGCGAAGAGAGCCTTGGGTCAACTTGCCGCAAGTCGCAACAGTCCGTGTCGCACCAACCAGCGTCGAGCCAGTTTGCTCAACTGGTGCATGTGCGGCCAAACGCCGCTTCAACAAAGGGCACGTGTGAAACTAATGCGGCCTAGCGCCGCTCCAGTGGAAGAGGGCGGGAAGGATGAGGTTGATGACGGGGGGGATGAGGAGATGCAGGGGAAGGTTGATGAGAGACGGCCTACGGATTCATGGTGTTGGGACGTGTGTGTAGATGTGGTCGTATAGTCGGGTGCCACGGCTTCAGGGCGGGATACAGGCACATGCCCAGACACATGCATATGCAATGCAATGCGGTGTTGGTCGGATGCCGTGTACACACATATCGTATATTATCACATGTATTTTGTGTACACAAGCCCGCATGCATGTTTGTGCACCTAGTGCACCAGCCACCACGCACAATAGGAGTTACGACAGTACGGCGTGTCATGGTACCCATGTCTCATTACTACATACATTTGGAATACAAGCCCGCTGACTCGGCACGCGTGTTCGCTAACACGTCCACTCATGCGCGAAGCGCAATCCACATTCACACTGCTGCAAACGGGTGCCCCTTGCAAACCAGCGGAAGCAATCGAACTCTATCGAATATCGACCTTTCCCAGGTCGATCGGTGAGACGAGGCTGCCACGCCAGCCAGAATCAGATTCAACGATTCGTCATGGAATGTAGAATAATATTTTGGATTGCCGCACAATGGTATGCGGAGTGCCATGTGCACAAACAAATGACATTTTGGTATGTCGCCAACACCAGCGTCCTGCATGAGTGTGAGATGACGCACGCACAGGTCAAGCAAACGCTGGCATACATTGTGTGAGACGGTTTGGGGTGATGCCCGTAAAATGTTCATATATTCCAAAAGCGCTCTACCTGCTGCCCACAAAATCGGGCCCGTGTCGAACTTGTGCTTTTCTGTTTCGCAAAACCGAACCGCCCATTTCAGCAGCGCGCCAGTTTCAGCAGCCTTCGTCTTCAATAAGATTGAACCGGGCCCCCCAATCATTCCAACAGTAAGGGTGCTCAATTGAGCGTTCAATGGGATCTCGCCATGTTGACTGCACCATGTTTTGTAATTATTGAACATGAACTTCAACGCTTCTTCTTTTAACCCATCGCTACCGCAACCAAGGCCCCAGATGTTGGCGTTGATAGCGCCCCACAACGTTGCGTGAACAAATCGTGAGCACACCCCTAAGTATACAGTGTGCAAGGTGTCGATGTGCAACGTTACTTCTGGACTAGTTCCAATGTCACGCGAAAACAATGGATTTCGATGATGCGTTCTATCCCCAAGACGCCCCCTGTTGTCTTTGTTTTTTCTACAAAAAAATACATACAAATGGGGTTGGAATCTCCTCGAACGCACCCGTGTCTGGAACGTCGTCAGACGGTTCCAACCTGTCAAATCGTTTCAGTCCCAGCGCTGGCACATCGCACGCCAAATACCGACCTTGCACCGAACGGTTCCTGTCGAACTGCAAACCACCAATGTCCAGCAGAAGACCCCGCACGCGATCATCTGTCACGTTGATCGTTATCTCGCAGCGCTCACACGCGCCATCATATCTGATCTGAGGCTCGCCCCACGCATTATCATACAAACATACACCGTCGTATTCGTAGAGCCTGTCTTTGGTTGCTGCACACCAGATGCAAGGGTGATGGTGAGACGACCACGTTGGCATCCCCAGGGTCTGCGTCTTTGATCTGGCATAGCAAAAATCTAGCTGTCATGCGTGGGCAAGCGTCAAACAACTCTTTGCTCTTACACTCGTTCGGCCATGGCGCCTTATCCCAGCGGAGCATCGGGCGTAGACCGACAACTGCGGCAGCCAATGACCAGTGAATGTATGCGAAAATGGGCCGATATGTACACCAGCCCCTGCACCCGCAATGGCACACCTGCTGCTTGGAGACAACGGCCACAAGGTGTCTCTTAAGCGTCCGTAGGTTGAACACTGTTATCCCAAGCACCGTATCACTTCTCCCAGGGCCGATCGCACGAGTGTACTTCACGCCATCGAGGTACAATGCGATCGGAAACGTTCGCCGACCATCGCCATCGATGACACGGAACGGGTGGTTCCGATATACCCCCGACCATTCTTCTGGCGGTGGAAACGGTATCCCCGCTGGTGTCTCGTCGATCTTCACCACTTCGGCATTCAACACCTCGTGCGGTGGCGAAACCACAATTTGTTTAATTTCCCTCCGACCGCGCCGATAAACTGGCACTGACAGATGGTGGTACTCAGGTGCTGCTTCAGATTCAGGGAGAACCGACCGAAGGTGCTGAGCAAACTTTCCTGTCTGAGCGGTTGGCGGGTGGGCGTATTGCGAAATGTTCCCTCCTATCACACCTGCTTGCGTTGCAAAATGGCACGTTAAACAGAAAGCGTTCGCATACAGCGCTCCACTTGCGTATTGTGAAAGCAGATGCTCCTCCAACGCAAGAGCTCCGTGCTGGCTGTCCTCTGTCTGGCCGCGCTCCCACTCGCGAAGGTCCCAAGCTCGCGAGCGAACAACACTCGCTGTAAACCTGCTGCGCCTCCGCTTGCGAAACGCTACCATGTGAGCTAAACGGCTACGGAAACAAGGGCCAGGGTGTTGTCATTTGTTTTGGGGTTTGCCCCTTTTTCTCAGACCAGTATGATATAGGGGGCGAGCCCGACAATTCGGGGTGGGGGGGGGGCTCTCATGCCATCATCAGCTTGTCAAGCTGGCGATCCGTGGTGAGGATCAGACTTGTTGTGTTGATGCGTTGTTGCTGTTGTTGCGGCTGTTGTCGTTGTGGTTGTTGTTGTTTCTTTGTTGTTGTTGTTGGTGGTGGTGTTGTTGTTGTTCTTGTTGTTGTTGATGTGGTTGTTGTTGTTGTTGTTGGTGTTGGTGTTGTTTGTTGCCGTCGCCCCACCTGCGACCCACCCCGCGACCCACCCCGCGACCCACACCGCGACCCGCGACCCAACCCGCGACCCACCCCGCGACACACCTTGCGACCCACCCCGCGACCCATCCGCGACCCACCCCGCGACCCACCCGCGACCCACCCGCGACCCACCCACGACCCACCCCACGACCCACCCCGCGACCCACCCGCGACCCACCCCGCGACCCACCCGCGACCCACTTGCGACCCACCCGCGACCCACCCGTGACCCACCCGCGACCTACCCCGCGACCCACCTGCGACCCACCCGCGACCCATCTGCGACCCAACAGCAACCCAGTTGCGACCCATGTGCGACCCATCCGCGGCACACTCGCTACTTACCCACATTGGTTTAACGAAAAAATCGGCACCTGCGACGGGCTCGTTGCATAATGTGTGAGACTTGGGCGCCTGCGGCGGTTGTCTCCAGAGTCTCGCAGACTGCCGACGTCCCCGCCGAGCCCTCACTCTCATCCGCATCTGCGGAGTCCGACGTACATGTTTACACACATGCGCATCTGCCAGTTTGCCCCGACCACGACGAGGATGACGACGACGTCGACCACCATGACTAGGACGAGGGCGAGGACAACGACGACGACGACAACGACGACGACGACAGTGACGATTCAGGTGCGTTAGTAGCTAACGTAATCTAAGAGTATTTAGGGGTTGCCCTGGCACGTCGCAAATATTTAAATCGTACATGCTGCGACTATTCCACGCACTGATTATGGCTGAGCCTCGGGTCTCCACTCGTGCGATCCTGCACCCCTCCCCCGTGCAGCAGACGTTCGAGGCTTGGTGTGGCGAGGCGCGGTCACGTCTGGCACTAAACGCCAACTGTGCGATGGCAATCTTGGGCGTCGGAGGTCGGAGGCGAGGTCCGAAGGCGAGATGGGGGGAAGCGACTGGGGAACTAGTAAAAGGAAAAAAGGGGGTAATGATATGAGGGGATGAGCACGCGTAGGAACGCAGGGACGGGGAGTAAGGCGTGTAGAAATTGGAAACTGGCTCGCATTACTCTTCCGTGGCGGTGATGAGCTGTGGTCAAGGTGATGCAATCTGCCAGAATAACTCCGAGCTTTGTGAGCACGTCCAACGAGATCACACGATAGCTGCCCGCTCGTCACCCACAATGTGTCCAGAACTGCGCGTCGAGCATACTCGCGGGCGCACACATCCACAAGTTGCATTAGCACTGTCTGGGGAAATCCAAAAAAAAGATTTTTTTCTAGCCGTCGTGACCCCAAACCTTCACCGTCCAGTAAACTTCCCGAAACTTCCCGAAACTTCCCGCAAACTTCCCGCAAACTTCCCGTCGGCGGCTCGGAAACGCACACATCTGAAAGTTCCCGAAACTTCCCGGAAACTTCCCGGAAACTTCCCGGCCAAAACTGTGAGGATGTATTGGACGGGAGCCCGAGTTTCCCGAAGCTTCCCGGAAACTTCCCGGAAACTTCCCGGAAATTTCCCGGGGTATTTCTGCGTGCTGTTTCCGTCCACGCGGGGTCAAATCAGGCTGCGATTCGCGCAGCTTGACCGAAATGCGGGCGCCAACTATGCAACTGATCGAGCAATGCCCTCACTGCCTTGACATTTTGCTCCCCTAGCACCAGACAAACGTTCCAGCAACGAACTCCTGGCCTGGCAGATTGGCACACGGCCGTCATCTCAGACAACAGTGCTGCATTAACCAGGCGACTGCGCAAAAAACACAACCTTGAGACGTGTGCACGTGCGCTTCCCTGTCACAAGTTACCCCGAAACCTCTCTCACAGAAGTTACACAGCAACTCATTTTCCAAAAGGTTGCTGTCGTTCGTGCACCCCGACCCCCATCAGCTAGTCGGAGTCGGAGTAGGCCGTGTCCCTGATGCGCTTGCTCTGGGACCCGAGCTCATCCAGCGCAGATGTCATCTGGTTGCACTTGTTCATCTCCGAGTGGAAGTCCACGCCGTCGCCGAACGCGAGCGTGGAGCCCAGTGACACTGCGCTCTTGATCTCCTCGTACTGGTTCACGACCTTGTCCACCTGATCAATCGAGCGCTTGAGCTTGCTGCGGAACTTCTCCGACCGAGCCCAGTCCATGGATGGTTGCGTGTCGATCCTCTCGAGCAGATTCCTCGCGACGTTCATCGCCATGCCGTAGCGCAGGGTGACGTCTGTGGCGTGCTTGGCCAGCGACTTGGCGGTGGGTGGCGGTGAAGCCTTGGCGGCCTTGCTCTTGCCCTTCGGCTGTGCCTTGCCTTTGGCCTTGGCCTTGCCGTTGTGAGGCTTGGCCTTGCCCTTGGCTGTGACTGGAGTCGGCGTATCACAGCTGTGCAGGGCTGGTGCAGGCGTCGGTGCAGGCGTCGGTGCAGGCGTCGGTGCAGGCGTCGGTGCGCCGCTCCCGCTGCTCCCGCTGCCACGCGCCATGTTCCGCTCCTCCTCATGAGAAGCCCACTCGTCACGTGTGCCATGGCGCTCCTCGTCGATCCGCTTCTTGAACTCGATCCGATTCGAGTCGGAGTTGATCCTCACGAACCTGGGCCCCTTCTTCATCGCGTTGAGCGCGATGCTCCTGCATCCTGCCATCACAGCTCGGCTCGGGAACGCACCACCTCCTTGCTCCTGGACGAGCATGTCGAAGTTGAACCAGCGGTAGATGGCCTGCTCGCTCTTGATGGTCTTCTGCACCCTCGTGCGGTAGTCCTCGGGGATGCAGTTTGGAATGCGCAATTGTGTCCCGTCGCCGCCCTCCTCCTCAAACTCATCCTCTCCCTCCTACACCTCCTCCTCCTCCTACTCCTACTCCTCCTCCTCCTCCTCTTCCTCCTCCTCCTCCTCCTCCTCGTCTTACTCATTATACTATTCTTCCTTATCCTCCTCAGCCTCATCCTCATCACCGTCGTCCTCCTCGTCCTCATCATTCTCCAGTTGGACTGTGATTGTAGTTATGACCCCATCTCCGTGTCGGTGTCGTACTTCTTCATCGCCCACTGAGACCGCCGCGATGCCTTCTCGTCGCGGTCGAGAGCGTCGTACCGCTGCTTCTCCTCACTGTTGTTCAGGAGCCATAGGTAGAAGCGCTTGTACATTGGCGTGCCTGACTCCACTCGAAAGCCCTCGCCAGCGATCGCCTCGAGGACTGGGTCACGTTCATCGTCGAGCTTCTGCCTCAGCGCCGCCATCTCAGCAGACTCAACTGCATCATCTGGTGCATCAGGCGTCGTGCCCTCGGCGGGCTGCGAGGCCATCATCAGCCTGAACGCCTGGGTGAGCTCCGTCTCAGTGCACAGCATGTCGGTCTGCACGGAGCAGTGCATGGGGTTGGCGGCGGTGCCCATGTTAGCCTGGACGACACAAGCAGGCGAACCAGGAAGGCGATACATGGAAGAATAGTGGGAACATTAATTAATAATTGCACGCCACATGGCCTGCATGACGGGCCGCATGCGCGCCGTCTCCGCGCACTCGACCTCCAGCGCCTTCGCCATCCCCTCGAACTTGGTGCCGATCAGCTCGTTGAACTCGATACCCTCGCCCGTGGCCTGTCGGCGGATGGTAGTGGGGCAATGAGGCGTCGGGCCACCCCCATCTCATCCTCCCCAACCGAGTGGGGGTGGGAATGAACTGGGAACACCGATGCGAACATAACGAGGTGGGTCAACGGGGGGGGGTTGGCCAGCATGATAGGACGAAGTTGGTGTGTGCGGGGGGGGGGTTCAGCATAATGCGAAAGCAATGCAATGTTCTGTTAGTTTTTTTCTGGGCGCGCCGTAACCTGAACGGTCCATGTTTGACAAACGTCTGGCAGCTTCCTTCGAGCTAGCCTTCGCACGATCGTGAGCGCTTCCCGAAACTTCCCGAAACTTCCCGAAATGTCCCGTCCCCGTCCCGTAAACATGTTGCGGGTTTCCTCAGACGTCCTTCAGACCCCCTGTGCGCCCACAGCCCGATCTTTGCGGATGTGAGTTGCCGATGCCATACGTATATACAACAGGCTATTAATCGAACATGGGCGGTGCCTCAATGGTCGGCCTCAGGGGTGGGCTCCCCTCTAAAACTGCACCCGCCTTCCAGCGAGGCGGCGCGGTGCGATTGCCGTCGGGAACCTTGCCGTCGAGCACCACGTGGTCCGCGCCGATGGCGCCGTCGCTGGGCGCGGCCGCTGACGAGCTGCCGCCAGCTGGCGTAGGCGAACTGGCCGATGCTGGCCTCTTCACGACCTTGGACTTCATCGTCTTCATGTAGTTGTACTTGATCTTCTCCTTGTTCTCGTGCACCTGCTCCCTCGTCAGCGCGCCGTCGCAGTAGCGCTTCGCCAGGTCGTTCGCCCACGTAGCAGCGTAGAGCTCCAAGTCCTTCAGCTCTGAGGGGGGCTGACCTGCCTCCTGCCACCACTGGGTGTCGCCCTGCGTGAGCTGGTCCTGACCGTGGACACGGGCGGCGATGAGCCTCTGCTCGGGCTTCCCCTTGGGCCTGTTCCAGCGGAAGAAGCACCGCGCTCTGTTGCCATCCTTGTCCGCGCCGTCGAACAGGTCGATGCCGTCCGGGTTCGACGTCTTGCTGGGGATGGTCTTGGCACCTGTCGCATCGTGACCATCAGGGGCCTTGACAACTCCGTGGATCGCGCCCCACCTCTTCACTGTCATCTGCGGAACCTCCCTCCTCATGCCATCAGCCCACACCGCGATGACCGCATCCTCGGGATTGGCACCGTGTGGTCGTTCAGTTCGAATTGCCATCTCTGGTGGCGCGCTGGTCGGAACAGTCGTGGACTTCCTTGCAGCGAGCCGTGATTCCTTGTCCCAGCTGAACACGTAGGCCGTCTCGTGATCGCCATCGAACGTGGCGCTGGGCTTCTTCATGAGGGCGGCGTCGGAGCTGGCGGGCTTGCCCACGACCACGTCCTTGGCAGCTGGCTTGCCTCTCCGTGCCTTCTTCGCGACTGGTGGCTCCTCGTCCTCGTCGTCCTCCTCGGGTTCGCACACGTGCTCCTCCTCTTCTCCTTCTTCATCATTGCCGTTGTCCTCGCCAGCACCACCTCCGCGGTCACCAAATAGAGCAACGAACCATTGTGGTGGGGAAGCCCGTCCGCGATACACAGCGATGTGCCTGCACATGGTTCGGAACCGTCGGCCTGTCGTCTCACTCCATTCGGTCAGCTCCGCAGCGTCTCGGAACGATATGTGGTTGGTCTCGGCAACGCTGCGCAGCGACGGCTCCACGTCGCTCTTGTTGAAGTGCAGGTCGTCACTGAACTCCTCTGCCGAGCTGCGATAAAAAACGCATTGTGTTAGTGTTACCCCCCATGTGACCACATTAATGAACGCGATGACGGGTGGAGATCATCGCGGCGATAATGATATGGACTAACGAGACGATAATGGTTGCATTGATGTTGGCGATGACGATGATGACGATGATGATGAGGCTCAGCATGATGGTGATATTGATGTTGATGTCATTGGATATGTGTGGGGGGGGGGGGGCTGGTGCACAATTAGAGGGGGGGCTATGACGGGAACGTTTGAATCGCAGTGTCCGTCAGCAGCGCATTGAACAGCGGAGCCTGCTCTCGAATCTGTCGCTTGTCGATCTGCGATTGCTTGATGTTCTCACCGTATGTGATCCACGTGGCTTTTCTCACGAACTTGGAAAAGATGCTCGTGAGCTGCTGACGTTTGGTATCAGACATGCTGCTCGTGTGCAGCCATCGCACTCGGACCGAACAGCTACGTACATAGGGTTATGACGTAGGTGGTCAGGCCAGGGCGGTGCACGAGACGGACGGCGACGGCTCTGACGACGAACCACAAAGAATGCGAAGACGGGCAGGAGGAGGAGGAGGAGGATGCGAAGCACGGGGGCGAGGAGGAGGAGGAGGAGGAGGAGGAGGAGGAGGATATGAGGAGGCGGATGAGGAGGAGGAAACTAATGAGGAGGAGGATGCGAAGGAGCAAGAGGAAGACGGCCCATGGAACCATTACACGCAACACCCCAAAATTGCGGATACGAGCGAGGGTGACGTCGGCAGTCCGCGAGATTCTGGAGAAGCCCGCCGCAGGCGCCAAACTTTCACAACATATACAACGAGCGATCACTAGGCGCACATTTGTTCGTTAAAAAATGTGGGTAGGTCGCGGGTGGGTCGCACATGTGTCGCGGGTGGGTCGTTGTTGGGTCGCGGGTGGGTCGCGGGTGGGCCGCGGGCGGGTCGCAGGGATTTTCGCGGGTGGGTGGGTGGGTAGCGGGTGGGTCGCGGGTGGGTCGCGGGGTGGGTCGCGGGGCGGTCGCGGGGTGGGTCGCGGGGCGGTCGCGGGGTGGGTCGCGGGTGGGTCGCGGGGTGTGTCGCAGGTGGGTCGCGGGGTGGGTCGCGGGGCGGGTCGCGGGGCGGGTCGCGGGGTGGGTCGCGGGGCGGGTCGCGGGGTGGGTCGCCCGTGCGACGACGACAACACACAACGCCAGCCTAACACCGCAACAAGCAGAATCCACACCACGGATCCCCATTCCAGCTACGAGCCCACGGACAATGAATGGCCGTTCGGCCTTCTCATTCTGACTACTACCACTGCCGCTACCACTACCACCACCACTGCAGCTACGATGAACACTAACAATGTCACACAGTAGCAGAGGTAGTAGCGAACACTAGTGGCCGTGGCCTTGGCAGGACTAGTGGTCGTGGTAGTGGCAGTGGTAGTTGCAGGTGCGTAGTGTCAGTCTACTTATATACCCTTGTACCCGCTTCGGGCCTGCCGATCGGGATCTGCGGCGGCCACTGAATGGTCGCCGTGCTCAACTAGTGCAGCAGCTGACCGCCTGAAGTCCTGGTCTCGCCAACGTGCCATGCCCATTCTCATCCTCCACCGCACCTCGGAATTCCGTTCACCTCCCACCCGTTGGTCGGCTCTTTGTTATGGCTTCGTGATTTGGCGGTGGGGGTTTCACGTTCGAACGCGGCCTGATCCAACGCGACAGGGCTGTGGATCTGGGCGCGCTCGAACGTGGAATTCCCGCCGCCAAGTCACACACGCGCGCGAATGGGCCGAGCAACGGGCTGAAGGCGAACGGAATTCGGATGATTGTCGACGTGGAGGGGGCGAGGGGGGAACAGTGCAGGACGGGGAGGGGGAGGGGGGGCGACCGACGATGTAAGTGGGTGGGTTGGGCACAGACGGGCCCGTATGTTTTTTCTCCATCCCCCCCATGCATCATTCAATTTCTCCCATTGGATCCTCCTCGATCTGCGAAGCGGTCGGCGGCGGCAGCGCGTCTGGGAGCGAGGGGGCGGTCTGGGAGTCTCGAGCGGTCAGCTGCGTGGACTCGGTGACGTCGGCCCGCTCGGCGGCCGCGGCGGCCGCCGCAGCGGGCGCCGCAGCGGGCGCGGAGGGCTCCTGGAGGGGCGCCTCGTCGGACGAGATGGTCTCACGATCAGCGGGCTCGGCAACCTCTGGAGGCAACCAAACTCAAACACTCGGGACCATCGTGGGGGAACCTGGGGCCATTGATTTTGAATCGCACCTGTTGGTGCGGAGCGTCAGCCACGGACTGCGTAAATGGGGCCCACCCCGCAGGCAGCGTTCGTTGACCCTTCTCCGTCGGTGTCGGACTCCTCTGGTCCATCTTGAGCTGTTTCTGTTAGCCGTGTTTAGGGATGAGGAATGAGCAGTGTTTCTGCTAGCCGTGTTTATGTTAGCCATGTTTATGTTAGCAGTGTTTCTGTTAGCCGTGTTTTTGTTAGCCGTGTTATAGGAATCAACAGGGCTCAGGGAATTGCAAACGGTGTCCTGGGAGCTCGGAGCTGGTTGCGACATGCCTCCAGCTGCGCGTGGACGCGTCCGAGGGTCGGGGATCGCCTGGGCGATGAGGCTTCGAACCAGAGCGGCGGCGCCAGCAGAGGGGGAGCCGCGCCAGTAGACAGGTATGGGAGACTATGGATAGGGAGAACGGATGGGGAGGAAAAGAGGGCGGCGGTGTGGATGGAGAAGATTTGGGCATTCCTGGAAACCTTTGTCTGGATTCCTATGGATCCCGCGGACATCCCGAACCTTCCCGAAACTTCCCGAAAGTTCCCGACAACTTCCCGCAATCTTCCCGCGATCTTCCCGAAACTTCCCGAAACTTCCCGAAAACTTCCCGCAATCTTCCCGCAATCTTCCCGCGATCGTCCCGCAACTTCCCGAAACTTCCCGAAACCCCCCCGCGAACTTCCCGCGCACTTCCCGCAAACTTCCCGCAAACGTCCCGTAAACGTCCCGCGACCTGCCCGCGACCCGCCTTCCTGCACATTATATCGTTATCTGTAGACATGCAACGACACTGACCAATATAGAAAAGGTGAAAAGGTGAAAAGGTGAAAAGGTAACTGAAAAAAGGTGAAAAGGTGAAAGGCGAACTTGCGGGTAAAAAGGTAACAAAATACTAGTTACCCAAAAAGTGTGCTAAGTGACCTGTGGGAGGTCGGCGAGCTGCTTCCAGTCGGGCCGCGCCGGCGTCGCGAGGTTGAGCTCCCTCCCCCGCTGTTCCAACGCGGAGGCAGGCAGCCTGGAGGAGCCCAGAGGGAACGCATCCCACTCGGGGCCGTCGGCGAGTCGGAGGCCAAGGCCCGCCACCCTGGGCGCGGCAGCCAGGGCTCCGCTCATGCGGAGGCCCCTGACGACGCCCTCGCACTCTCTGTTGCCCTCCTCGCAAGCAAGGTGCATAGCCAGGACCGCGTGCACGAGGGCGAGGCCAGACGCTGCCATGCTGGGCGCCTCTCCGGTAGCCAGGGCGACCTGCCTGGCGGCAGCGCGCACGCGACTGACCCCTCTCCTGAGCCTGCTTGCCCAGCTTGCTGAAGCGGATGTCAGTCAGCTGCAGTCGCGGGGTCTGCTTGGGGCCGATGGTGTGCATGATCTGCCGCTTCAGCCAGTGCCTTTCTCGCACCGTCTCCGCGTGCTCCGCCGCGAGCGAGTCCGCCTGGGGCGGGCGCGACGGGAGCGGGGGGCGGGAGGGGGGCGGGGGCCGAGGCCGAGGACGAGGACGACGATGTCAGGGACTTGTGTGCCGCAGTCGAGACCCTCGTCCTCCTCCTCCAACTCCAACTCCAACTCCACCTCAAACTCAAACTCAAACTCTTCCTCCTCCTCCTCCGCCTCCTCCTCCTCCTCTTCCTCCTCCTCCTCCTCCTCCGCCTCCGCCTCCGCCTCCGCCTCCTCCTCCTCCCCCTCCTCCTCCTCCTCCTCCTTCTCCTCCTCCTACTCCTTCCTCTTTTCCCTCCCCTCCTCCGCCTCGCCTCCGCCTCCGCCTCCTCCTCCTCCTCTTCCTTCCTCCCCCCCCCTCTTCCTCCTGCTTCCCCCCCCCTCTTCTTTCTCCTACTCCTCCTCCATTTCCGTCTCCCTTTCCTCCGTCCCCCGCCCTTTTCCTCTCATCTCCTCCTCCTTCCTTTCCCTCCCTCTTCCCCCTCCTCCTGCCTCTCCTTCCCCCCTCTCCTTCCCTCCTCCTCCTCCTACTCCTCCCTCCTCCTCCCTCCTCCTCCTCCCCCTCCCCTACCGCCTCCTCTTCCTCCTCCTCCTCCTCCCTCCTCCTCCTCCTTCTCCTCCCACCCCTCCTCCTCCTCCTCCTCCTCCTCCTCCTCCTCCTCCCCCATCCGTGCCCCCCGCCTGGATCAAGGAGTTCTCTGGCGCCAGGTCGGCGAGCCAGCAGCAGATCAGCTCGTCCTGCGCGGCCTCCGGGCGCAGCCAGATCAGGACCTTGTCGGTGTCGAAGTACGCCGGGTGCGCCGTCCGAAGTGCCACCCAGCCAGAGCCCAGCTTCGTGCGCTGCCCTGCCTTCCTCTGGACCCGCACCCCCTTGAAGAAGAACTCCTCGCCCTGCAGCCAGCGCCCGTCTGCGCATATATTCTCCAGCCTGGCTGGCTGCGTCGCAGGCACGAGCAGGATGCTAGGCAGGATGCGCCCTTGAGGGAGCTGGCCTGCCTCGAGGTTGAAAAGGCCGTCGAGCTGCTGCCTGCAGATCCAGGTCAATCTCGCCCTGTCCTTCCTCGTGCTGCCGAGTGCGTCACAGGCGTCCTGCCAGTCGGTGCAGAGAGCGCCGGCGCCTTTCTCTCCCGCCTTGTGCTTCAGGGTCGCCTGCCTGCGCTCGCCCAGCTTCTCAGCAGGCACCGGGGCCTTGCCGACGGAGAAGTCGAGGTAGACGGGCACAGCGTCCCAGAAGAGGCAGGCGATGTCTGACCTCCCCCTGTCGAAGAGCTCGGGCTGGTCCACAAAGGCAGACAGCTGCTTCACGTCCCTGGAGTTCGCGACGCCCAGGAGGAAGTCCCAGCTCTGCAAGGAGAGCAGGCAGGCCAGGTTTGCCCCTGCAGGGAGCATGGGCAGGACGTTGCTGGGCGTGCGGAGGTGCAGCTGCGAGTGGAAGCACAGCTTCTGCCTCCTGTACCTCCTGGTGCCCTTCTTCTCGGCGAGTTCCGCTAGGTGCGCAGTCAGTGCGGCGAGCCTGTCCTGCTCGGCCTGCGCCAGCTCTGCCCCCTCGGCGGCCCTGGCCTGCAGGTCCCAAGCTTCCTCCTCAAGGAGCAGCGTGAACTCGTCGAGCAGGTCGAAGTCAGACAGGGAGACCCCCAGCATCAGCAAACTCCTGGCCCACTGGCTGACGGCCTCTTCCTGTTCAGGCCAGTCCGCAGACTTGGTTCTCTTCCTGCACCCCTCCTTGCCCATCCGGACACCCCTGTCCTTGGACTGAAAGCGGGACCAGCCAGGCGTTGCCGCGGCGCTCCTTCGCCTGCTCGCCTGCTCTGCGGCTCGTCCAGTCCAAGCCTTTGCTCTCCTCTGCTCGTCGTCGCTCAGGTAGCGCTTCAACGCCGTCTGGGCGTAGCCTGTTTCTGCAGTCAGCCTCTCCCGGAAACGGGCAGGCCTCGCTCCAGCGAGCGCCTGCTGCGCGAGCTCGTCGGCCAGTCTCTTCATCTCGAGCTTCCTGGCCGGCGTCGGTGGTTCCAGGTTCGCCACGCCGCCGGCTTTCCTGGCCTCGACGACCTTCCTCGGGGCATTCTTGCCCGCCACGCCAGGCGGGATCGCTCCCCTGCCTGGCGGCCCCCCCCTCTCCGGGAGCAAGGCGAGGGCTCCTTCCTCGCCCCCTCTGGCGGCCGCGTCGTCCAGCGCAGCCAGCGCGCCAGGCGCCTGGGAAGGTTTCAGCCTGCTGGCGGGCGTGGCAGGCTCGCTCGGGCCGGGCGTGGCAGGCTCTCGCGGCCGCTGCAGAGGCGAGAGCGTCAGGGCGCCGCCGCTCGCAGGTGGCAGCGCCCCCTGCTCGCTGTCGCGTGCCGCCTTGGCTCTTCTCTCGGTAGCCTGCAACGAGAGAGCCATTCGCTTCTGGGCCCTCGCGCGCCCCAGCTCTCTGGCGGACTTCGGCTTGGGTCCGCGCGCGCCGCCAGCCAGCAAGAGCGGCGCGCAGCTCGCGGGGGGCGGCGCCGCCTGTGGGAAAAAAGTCAGCCAAGGGCGTCTGCTTGAAGCCGTCGCCTGGCCCCAGCATCCGTCGCAGCTGGTCCTGCGCGCGCTGCGCCTCTGCCTCTGCTGCCTCCGTGGCGGCGGCGGCGGCCGACCCCAGCGTGCCAGGCAGGTTCGCGACCCCCTGCTGAGCAGGCGCGTCCTTGTCGTCGCTGCTCTCCACCAGGAAGGCCCCGCCTGGTCCCTCGCCTCGCCCTGCCGTCGCTGCCTCGCCTGCCTCCTTGTCGTGGCCAGGCAGCTGCGGGGGGCGCGAGGGGAGTTCGCCCCCCTCGTCGGGCTGCGCGGCGTCGCCGCCCAAGCCTGCCAGAGCTTCTTGGCCTGCGTCCTCGGCCTCGCCCCCCCCCCCCCCCTCGGCCTGCGTCCTCGGCGGCCCTCTCCTCCGAGGCCTCGAGCTCCTCTGCCTCGGCCCCAAGCTGGGGCGGGCAGCGCGCCAGGGGTCCTCCTTCGTCTGCGTCCTCGGCGTCGCTCTCCCTGCTCGTGTCGGCCTCGCCCTCCTGTCCTCCTCGGCCTGCGTCCTCGGCCCTGTTCGTGTCGGCCTCGTCTGCCTCCTCGCTTGCGCCCTCCGTCCCTGCGCTCTCTGCGCCCTCGTCTGCCTCCTGGCTGTCCTGTCCTGTCTGCTCCGCGGGCTGGGCAGCCCGCGAAGCAGACTCCACTGCCTTGTGGGCCTGCCAGGCCTGCGCGCCGCTGCGTCGGAAGGCAACCCAGGCCTCGGCCGCCTCGGAGGAGTGAGACTCCGCTCCCCTGGCGGGTTCTTCCGCGGCTCCTCGCAGGGGGGGGCAAGCCCCCTCCAGTCAGGCGGAGAACCCAGCCGCCCGTCGGCCGCGCGGGCGGCTCGCCGCGCGCAGGTCCTCGCGCAGGCCGGGTGAGCCAACCGATGCAGTCAGGGCCCCTCCGCTGACCCGCCACGCCGCAGGCCACGGAGGGCGGGGCCAGGCGCCGCGCCAGAGCCCTCTCGAGCCGCACAGCCGCGGCGAGAGTGCGGACGGAGAGGAGGCGACGTCGGTCGCACGTCCGCGCGCGGGCGTCCTTGCGGGCGACCGCGCGCGGACGTGCGATCCTTCAGCCTCGAACGCCGCGCAGGAAACGCAGTCCGCGCGCGGGCGCCCTTGTGGGCGACCGCGCGCGGACGTGCGATCCGTCAGCCTCCAACACCGCACAGGAAACGCAGGAAATGATGATGCTGATGATGATGATGATGATGACGATGATGACACGGCGCGGCACAGCACGGGGCATCCTGCGCGACACGGCACTGCACCACACGGCACGACGCAGCAACAGAACACGACGCCGCAGGCGACCGCACGGACGCGCGACACCACTTGGGCGGGAGCGAATCACTTGAATTGTTTCTCGTGGCCATCACAGCATGTGTCCACGCGACGAGCGAACGAACAAACGCTGGAGGGAAGGAGAAAGGGGGGAACGATTAAAAAATCAGTTTCGGGCCGCAGCCCTCCTCCCTCCTCCCTCCTCCCTCCCACCTCCCTCCTCCCGCCCTGCCTCGCCCCCCCACCCCCCCCCTCCCTCCTCACTGAACCCTAGGGAGGAAGGAGGAGAGGAGGGGGCCTCTCCCTTCCTCCCTCCCCCCTCCTCCCTCCCCCCCTCCTCCCTCCCTCCTCCCTCCTCCCTCCTCCCTCCTCCGTCCCTCCCCCCTCCTTCCCCCCTTCCTCCTCCTTGGGAAAATCAATAATCTTCAGGGGGAAAGGGGGGGGGGCGATTAAAAAATCAGTTTCGGCCCCCAGATTCTAGTAGTACGCCCAACTCTTCACGGATAGGGCCCCCCGGGGGAGGGGGTGGGGTGAGGTATTTTTTAATCATATGCACACTTTAGGGAGAAAGAGTTCGTGCAAAATCACGGGTAGACGTTCCAATGTTATGGAAATTTGCGCGGCTGGGAGCTTTCGCGCCGCCGCCGCCCAAAGGACGGCTGTTGCAAGGAATGATGGCGGGCATTTGTCCAACTACCCCGCCGCCGCCCGCTGGGCATGCGCTTTGATGTAGCGCGGCGAACACCGCAGTCACTTCGACTTATTATTTGTGCAACAACTATCACCCTTGCCCACCAGAGTGTATTTGTTGCAATGGATTATGGCCGGGTAGTTGCTGGCACTAACCAACAACTACCCGGCCGCCGCCCACTCGGATTGCATTGTTATAGAGCACGGCGGTCACCGACGTCACTTCGACATATTATTTGTGCAACAACTACCCACCCATGTCCACCAGAGTGTATTTCTTGTCACGTAAGATTGCCGGGTACTTGGGTAGTTGCAGATGTTAAAAGAAACGGAAAGGGTGGCCTTCTTGTTCTTTTAGAAAAATGCAACTTGCCAAGTACCCGGCAATAATCCGTGACCAAAAATACACCCCGGTGGACATGGGTGGGTAGTTGTTGTACAAAAAATATGTCGAAGTGACGTCGGTGACCGACGTGCTATAAAAAAATGCAGTCCGAGTGGGCGGCGGCCGGGTAGTTGTTGGTTAGTACCAACAACAACCCGGCCA
>CAUYUJ010010826.1:0-20000 GCA_963575745.1 Prorocentrum cordatum | reverse complement strand
CAGGTGCGCGGGAGGTCCTGCGCTTCGCACACCAGCCTGCCCAGCGCCTCCAGCGCGAAGGCGCAAAGCCCCGCGCAGGGGCAGCGGCGGCGCCCGCGCTGCTCCGCCGCTGCCGCCGCAGCTCCGTCGCGCCAAGCCTGGCCCCGCCCCGCCAGCGCCGCAGCCCCGCTGGCCGCGGTCGCCACCACGATGTCAACGCACGCGGCGCCCCACCAGGCCCGCGCAGGCGACGCCCAGACGCGCCGCCACCAGGCGGCCACATGGAGGGCCCTGTCCCAAGCGGGGGCGACGTGCTCGGCGCCCACGCCGCTCGCCCCGCGCTTCTTGAGCAAGTTCGCGAGCCAATCGCGGAGGGCGTTGCGGCGCGCCTGCGCGCCCGCGCCGGCGCGGCAGCCCAGGAGGCGCGTCGGGGCGCGCGCGCAAGGTCCGCTCCGCAGAGCGGCCCGTCGGATCGGCGCCGGCAGGCGGCGCAAGCGCCCGCGGGCCTCGGCGGCCAGAGGCGCAGCGCCAGCGCCGGCAGGTAGCGCTCGCCCGCCAGGCGGCGGTCGCCCTACGCGGGCGGGAGGAGCCAGCTGCCAGCTCCCTTCCCGCTCGCCGAGCGCAGCAGGGCCGCTTGCACCAGCGAGAGCGCTGCCAGGAAGTTCTCTTGCCCTGGCACCGTTCGTGGCGCGCGAGCGCCTTCTGCGCCTTCGACCCGAAGCATGGGCTCCGCCGCGGCACTGAGCCACTCGCCAGCGCCGAGCCAGAGCGCCTTGCCAGCCTGCTCCGCGGCGCCCCAGAGGACGGGCAGCTCGAGACGAAGGCGCCCAAGCTGGCTTCGCCCAGCCCCCGCCGGACGCCCGCCAGGCAGCCGAGCCGCGAGCCAACGGGGGCGACGAGCCTGCACTGGGCCACGCCGCGCACGCCTGGCCCCCCCCTCCGACCGAGGAAGAACGAGCTGCCACCGCGCATTCGGCGGCAGAGGTCGCCCGAGCAGGCTCTCCAGGCCCCCAGGTGTCCCGCCACCTCGTCGTCGAATTCCCGACGCCACTCCTCGCCGAGAAGGCGAGCCCGCGCGCGGCGCTGCGCCGCCCCGTTCGCGAACGCCCCGACGAGGACCGCCTCGTCCTGCCCCTTGAGCCCGCGCGCCCAGAGGCCGCGCAGCTTCCCGAGGCAGGCGGCCAAGCGCTCGGTCGGCGCCGCCGGGGCCGCCGTTCACGCGAAGCTGACCCCCGCCAGGTCGGCGCCGAGCCCCCCCGCCGCCGCTCCGACGCGCACGAGCGCCAGGAGCGCCCCGCGGCAGCGCATTTGCGGCGCGACCTTCCCGGCCAGGCACGCCAGGAGCGGCAGGCACCACGGGTTCCACACCACACTTGCGTCTTCGCCGCGTTCACCCATAGGCCCACCCGGGAGAAGGCGGCGGGAGCGGCGGCGCATGCTGCCCCCAATGCCGCCGGCGCGACCCTGAGGTAGCTGTCGCCGAGTAGGCAATGAAGCCAGCAAGCGCGCCTCGGGGTCGACGGCGGCCGCCGCCTCGAGGGCGACGCACGCGTCCGCCACGGCGACGGCGAAGACGGCGGGGAACAGGGGGCAGCCTTGGTCAAGGCCGCGCTCCGCGCGCAGCGGCTCGACTCCCCCTTCCTGCAGATGGGCGCCGTGCGTGACGGCACCTCCGTGCCACGCAGCCGTCGCTCCAGCCAGCTCAGGGAGCTTCCCCGCCACTGCCCGCAGCACGGCGTCCGAGTCGGCCTCGTTGAAGGCGCTCGAAACATCCAGCATGAGCAAAGCACTGCCCGGCGACTTCTCCACAGCGCCGGCGACCGCACGCTGCTTGACCTCAATGCCGCTCTTCCGGGTCACGCCGAACTGCCAGGATCCGACCGCCGCGGCGACGGTCGTCTCGTTGGCGCCAGTGGCAGCTTTGCCCGCCATGCGCCAGAGGGTCTCGCCGCACGCTAATGGGCGGATGCCCGCGGGTGGCTTCCGCAAGGGCAGAAGCCTTCCCCCGAGCATGGCCCAGGCCGCTCGCTCCGGCATCTGGCCACGCACGATCAGCTCCAAGACCTTCGCGACGACATCTGGCCCGTCGGGGCGCTCACGGACCGTCGCCCAGTGCTCGAGCCGCACCCCTGTCTGGCCTGGCCCCGAGTGCCTCGGGAACTTGTTCAAAATTCCGGCAATTCTGGTCGCCGCTCACCCTCCCAGGCCGCGGCGGCCACCTGGGGCGCGGGGCCGCGGGGGCCGGGCGCGGCGGGGAACGTCGGGGCCAGTTGGTTCGCCACGCCCGCGCCTGTGGCCAGCCTGTTCTGCCTGGCCGCTGCCGCAGCCGCCTGGCTGACCTCGCCCAACATGATGGGCTCGTGCACGCGGAGAGCCTAGGCCTCCATACTGCGCTGCGGCTGCGCCACACCCGCGCCCCTCTCGCTTGGGCGCTCGGTCTCAGCCCACGAATTCGCAAGCCCCCTCGTCGCCTGGCTGGGCAACCACGGCGCGGCACGCGGCCGCCAGGATGTCGCCGACGGTCGTGTCCAGGCTCGGCTGGACGGCGGCACACGTCGGCACCGGTGCCCTGAGCGCTGCGCGCACGTCGAATCAAGACCACCAGGCACCGCCAGGCAGTTCCCCTGCTCCAGCGGCTGCGGTGTGGCGCGGCGGGACGTCGTGGACTGTCGCGTCTTCCCTCGCCTCCTCGGCGCTGGGCGGCGGGTCCAGAACGACGCGCGCCAGCGCCCGCCTCTGGGCATCCTCCGGCAGCGCGGCCAATCCCTGCACACTGCCTTGGGGAATGCTTCCCCGAATACAATGCGGGTGGCGGAAGTCCCGGTCGGGGTGCGCCGTGCTCGCAAGCCGCGCCTCCTCAAGCTCGAACCCCGAGCAGCACAAAACGCACACTGCCACTCGCTTGCGTCGAGGCTGGAGGCTGGAGGCTGGCTCCTCCTCCTCTTCCTCTTCCTCCTCCTCCTCCTCCTCCTCTTCCTCCTCCTCCTCCTCCTCCTCCTTCACCTCCACTTCCTCCTCCTCCTCCTCCTCCTCCTCCTCCTCCTCCTCCTCCTCCTCCTCCTCCTCTTCCTCTTCCTCCTCCTCCTCCTCCTCCTCTTCCTCCTCCTCCTCCTCCTCCTCCTTCACCTCCACTTCCTCCTCCTCCTCCTCCTCCTCCTCCTCCTGCATGTTACCGGCCGCATTCTCTCCACCGGAAGGAGAGCGAGCTACACGGCGGAGGTCAGCTCGCCACGTCGACCGAGCGCCCGGCCTCGAGGGAATCAGAGGTCCTCTCGACGAGCAGAAAAAGGCATTCGGTAGGTTCGTGCGGCGTCGGCGCGCGCAGAGGTTTTAACATCGCGTCGATCATTCAGCCTTCGACCGATCGCGGCCCCGATCGTTCAGGGTTGATTTCCGTCGGGTCCTGTGGCGTTACCCTCCTTGTATCATGCGAAATCCAACCTTGGACGCCTTCGCCGGCGTCGCCGGCGCGCCATCGCCGCGCGAACCTACCGTAAACAACACTTCTTGCGGGTCCGCGCGGATTTCTTAAATCGGCGCTGGATTCCCGTCCACGGCGCGCGCAGCGCGCCAGAGGAGGCGCTGGAGGCGCTGCCGGGGAAGCTCCAGCGCTGATGCAAGAAATCCGCGCGGAGCTCAGGCAAATTACGTTTCTGTTAATGTTGTTCCTTCTGCGATCCTGGTCCGCCGCCCCGAGGGTGGCAGGGGGGGCCTTGTTGCCGCCATCGTGCTCCACGTTGTCCTCGCCGCCGTCCTCCTTCCAGAGGCCGTCCTCCTCATTCTGGCCCACGGGGAGAGAGTAGCCCAGCTGCGCCGAACCGGCCTTCGGCATCCACACCTGGGGAGAGATAGAGAGAGGGAAAAGAAAACGGCATGCGGTCAACCCGTAGAATAAGGGCGCACGATAAGGATGCAAGGGCTTCGGAAGGCCATGTCCACACTTTGCGAGCGGGGCGCGGCCAGCGATGGGCAAAAGGGGAAGGATGCAAGGGTAACCTTGGGAAGTCGCTCACCCTGATTATGCGGGTTGACTGCGAGCACAAACGTTCGGAGCTCCGCGCAGATTTCTTGCATCGGCGCTGGGCTCCCCCCTGGTAGATCCAGCGCCGATTTGAGAAATCCGCACGGACCTCCGAAAATGTATCTTCGTGCCGTTTTTTACCTTCCAATACCCACATGGCGACGACGACCATGCACGCGAAGTTGACCTGTGAAAGGCCGCCGTCGGCGAAGTACTGGTACTTCCAGGACACCTGCAGGGAGCCCATGCTGTCCAGGAGCTGGAGCAGCGCCACCAGCACGGACGCAGCTAGCGAGCAGATCAGGGCGACGGTAAAGCGGGAGACGGCTTTCAGCTGCTCATCCAAGCTGCGGTCCTTCAAATGTCTGGAGAGTCTTGCGAGAGACGAGAAGATCCAAGCGAAGATCATGATGTTGACGACGAACGAACCAACAGCCGTGAGGGTCATGAAATTGAAGGAGATCTGGAACGTCTGCCGGTGCACCATGGCCCCCTCACGCAGGTAGCTGATGACCACCCAGACGACCCCGAAGAGGCCCATCTTGAGCAGCATCCAGTCATCCACGACTTCCTCTGTCATCCTCCAGCCCTGCGCGATCACCAGGATGAAAGTGTAGGAGGTGTAGCACGTCAGCGTCGTGAGCATTACCAGAACGCACACGATAGCGTCCGAAGAGTCCCCAGACAGGTTCATGGTGTAGAGGTGGACAGTCCAGCACACGCACTCCAGCAGCTTAAGCCCGATCACTAGGCCTACGATCGCGTGAATGGCAATCAACTCCTGCATCCAAGTCAAGCAGAGACCGCCCCAAATGATCGCCAGGGCCATATACACTACCGTGGTGTAGCCGTAGAATGTCATCTTGTGGTACTCTGTGCCGGACATGTAGCCGAACGGGTTCCTCACAGCGACCTGGCCAGACACCTCGGCCAGGGAGACGTTTCCGCAATTGGACATAATCAAGAAGTACACACCTGTCTTGTTGAGGCTCTTGTGCAGGAACTGACTCTTGGTGAAACCGACGGTGTTCATGTGCATGACGGTGCCCTCACTGGACAGCTGGTCACCAATGCAGAGTGGGCCCTTGGCAATGTGGCTGTCGTAGTCTTCTTTACTGATCAAGGAAAGCTGGAGGCTCGCATAGTTCTCGAGGTCCACGTCCCCCTTGTTCGGGTCAGTGGAATGCGCCTGCAAACCCTTAAACTCGACAAACGGGCCGTCATCAGCCTTGGCGGGCGGTCCGTCGGGAGGAGCGTAGACAGTGAAGGCCGAGAGGCCCTGGAGCGAGTAAGCGCTTGGGATAGGGCGCTTCTCTAGCTTGAAGGTCTCTCCAGAAGATAACCAGAAAGCCTGCCCGAAAGTGACGAGCAGTGCGAATGTTCTCGCAGGCGGCATGGCTGCTCCTCGGCTAGATGCCCGCAAAGCTTCAGAATGCGAGCTGCACACCTCGAGCCCAAATGCATGTATGAACGCGTCAGGCCTCTGTCGGAGCCATGTGAAGAGCTGTGTAGCACATATGCAAAGTACGTTTCACCCCAAGTTGTCGTATTTGCGAAGGTCAAACTAGCACACTGGATATTATACACATGGATACACATATTATGTGAGTCCAGAATCATGTTCCCCATACCATACAATGTACACCACAACACCAACAATGTTGAATCCCTTATTGGCAGCAGCGGTTTTTCTACATTGAACACACATGTATGGTATCTCGTTCTGCTCAAACGGATATGTGCCCAAAAGCTCTCATCTACGCATTTCTCGGCATCTGTCCCCCAACTCTGCCCAAGCCATTCTTGGTTCGACTTTGACCGCCGAGGGCTCACTATCTCTCCGCGGCCCTTCGCTCAACCGCTCGGCAAATCAAGTCAAGGCCTCCCAGCCGAGCGTCCTGCTGGCTGGCCACTACCCGCTCGAGAAGCGACCCGAGGCCGGTAACCTGCAGGAGCTGGCGCGCCGCCAGGCCGAGGCTGATCCTCCGCATGCTGACTTGCAGATCCGTGGTCGATTCTCCATGTGTCTTTCCTTCTCGGTGGTGGACAGAGCTCCAAGAAGCTACCCCTACTGAAACCGAAGAGAAAGGGCAAAAATGGATAAGCAGAGAGACCCGAGACAGCGCGGCGACACGCCAAGGGCCCAAGCGCAGGCGGAGCAATCCTCCTGGGCACCGCCATCAGAAAATGCAATGATGTTGTACGGGTGTGGCTAAGCGCCACGCTCCTCTCTCCACGATGTCCTTCGATACATCGTCAAGTTATACAAGAAATCTGCCAAGACATGGATATCTGAACTGACCCACATCACCGAATCATCCCGGTCGCGCGGAGGCAGCCATTCGCAACTTAAAATGTCACACAGCACGGGTTGCATTCGCTGCCCAAGAGAACACCCCAGGATGCCATAGTGCCCCCAAGAGACCCTAAGACGCTCTCAGAGACACGCAAGAGGCACCCAAGACGCCTCGATAGGGCCACAACGCGTCTCAAAAGTCATCGCGGAAGATCCTCCACGCACTCTGTCGCCCCCATGACCCCCCGCCTTCTCCTCCTCCTCCTCCTCCTCCTCCTCCTCCTCCTCCTCCTCCTCATCCCCCTCCTCCTCCTCTTCCTTCTCCTCCTCCTCCTCCTCATTCATTCATTCATTCATTCATTCATTCGTACATTACATTAAGGGCAGAGTCAGGACGCCCATGCTCTGGAAAAGTACAGAAAATAGCGGGACCAGGGCCGTGAGACGGGTCTTCGACGACCTCGTCGACCCAGTAGACGGAGGCCGCATGTACAAGGAACTGATGGGTAACGTCCAGCTCGACAGGGTCGGCGAGACCCCAGCGGCCAAGATCACGCGACTCCAGAAAGTACTGGGAGGGGTCTTCAGCTGCGTCTGGCACGCCTACACACGAAAGCACCCAGCGGGACCCAAAGGCAAGGCAAAAAGCGACCCCGCGCGGAATTCAGAGGCAACCTGCCGCGAGTTCCTGGACGCCTGGAAGCGCCGCGGGTACGACGCCTACGAGATGGACCGGCGGCTCGACCTTCAGGTCGACTGGGACCGGGAACTCGCCAAATTGACGGGGAGCCAGGGCAAAGGCACCCTCCAGCCTAAGGGCCGAGCGACAAGCTCCCAGCAGCACTGTGACTGGGACAGCTGGTCCTGGTCCCAAGCCTGGGACGACGGCGACTGGCAGACGGGGGGCAAGAGAGGCGGTGACCACAGCGGCGACGGGAGGGGCGACAAGCGCTCCCGCACATGGCGGTGACCCAGAGGTTCCCGGCAACCAGTGGCCAACAGACACTCCCTGGCAGCACTCACTGCTTCTCCCCTCCCCCCGCGGCATCTCCCCCGCAGCGGCCTCCTGCCGCCTTCAGGACCCCCACCCCTCCCAGCATTGCGGGCGCGCCCGCCCGTGTTTCACACCAGACGCAGCCCGCCGCGCACGCGCGCCTTGGTCGCTGTGGTTCTTGCAGAAAGTGCCGCCTTCAGCTGCTCCCGGTACCCTAGTATGCCGACCAGCTGCGGGCCACAGTGGGCCACACGGCATGGGGGAGCGACGACCCCCTGTCCGGAGGGCGAGCCCAACAACTGACAGAAGTCTCGCAGAGGTCTACCACTGCGGCGACGGGGGAGACGACACACGCTCCCGCACTTGGTGAGGGTCCCTCTGTAATCGGCAAACCAGTGGCCGTTAACCACTCCCTGGTTGCGCTGTCTGCCCAGCTCCCGCCGCCCCCCGCCCTTGGGATCCTGGCTGCGGCCAGCTGCCATTACTGACATGTGGACGGCCGCTGGGGCCGGGGTCCCCCGTCCCGCACGGCCCGTGGGACTCCAACATTGCGGGTCTGCCCGCCCGCGTTTCACGCGTCGGTCGCTGTGGTTTCTTGCAGACAGCGCCGCCTTCAGCTGCTCTCTGGCACCCTGGTATGCCGACCCACGGTGGGACACAGCGGGCCACACTGTTCGGGGGCGTCACGCCTTCCCTGCCCGGAGGACTGGCTCAGCGGCTGAGGAGGGCCCACGTGGGTCTTTCACTGCGGCGACGGACGAGGCGACATACGCTCCCGCACTTGGTGACGTTCCCTCTGCAATCGGCAAATCAGTGGCCGTTTGTCACTCCCTGGTAACGCTTTCTGCCCAGCTCCCGCCGCCCCCCGCCCTTGGGATTCTGGCAGCGGCCAGCTGATAATACTGGCTCGTGGACGACCGCTGGGGCCGTGGTCCACCTGCCCTGTCTGGCCCTCGGCCCTCTGTAGCTGTTTTCACCACACCGGCGCGCTCCAGCCCCCGCGCCCCCTGGTTCCCACCGTGCTGGTGCGGCTCTCCCCCACGGTTGGGATACCAGCCCCGCTCCTCCCTTCCCCCCTGCTCATGTGGCTGTCCTGTCCCAGGGCTTGGGGCTCCCGAATGCACGTGGTACAGCCTGTGCGCTCCCGGCTGCCGGCGACCGCGTCGATTCGCGTTACGGTCCCTGGCGGCGCCGCCCACCCACGGCCACCTCTTGCTATCTCAAGCCGTCGTTGAGGCGTAGACCTCCATGGTCGGGCAGCCCTCAGTCGTCGGTAATAGCTTGAGAGTGCGCGTGGCCTCCCATGGTCCAGTAGTTCAGGCGCCGACGGTGTCGAGTTCCTCCATCGTTCCCCTGGCTGCCTCGCCCGTGTCCGGCGTTTTCCGCGCCCGGGCGCTCGCAGGATCAGCACTCCTCTCCGGGGCTTCGGTGTGCGACTTTGGTGGCGCCACCCTGTGCACCAATTTGGGCCCTGTCGGGCACCCCTGGCTGTCCCCCCTGCGTACCGACTGGCACCTCCCTGGTCGCACCCTGGCAGAGCGCCGCGCCATTTTGGCTGCGTCCCAACTGCGGTTGGTTAATTCGCTGCAGCTCAATTCACACCTGGTGACCCTGCTCTCAAGACGTCGCACGCTTGCAGCCCCCTGGCAGCCCGGCAGCTTGCAGCCCCCGCCCCCGGCTCCTCTTGCTGCCCCGGCGCTGAGGCACCCGCCGCTGTAGGTCCTGCTCTGCTCCGCGCTGGGTAATTAGGCCCCCGCGCGGCCCGCTCGGACCGTACTCGCCGTCGGCGCTCTGGCCTGCGGCTGCTGACAAAAAAAATATCCCCACCAGCTCATCCAGGAACGACGCCCAAGCGCGCTGAGGTGATCAGGGAAGTGTGGGGGGCCCTCTTGGGCTCTTGATGGGCCCATAACATGGGTGACGATGACGACGACGATGCTGCTAACTACGGTGGCGAGTGGAGGATGAAAAGGTGAATGGGCGGACGAGGGGGGGGAGGGGCCGTGGAGGTGGATGGAGGGAGGGGGGGGGGCATATTCTCGCCCAGTGTCGATCCCATCCAAGCAAAACTTCATGAACGGAGCGGAAGGACCCGAAGGGAAGGGCATCGCACTAAATCCCACCAGCCCTCTGGGCGTGGGTGGTCTAGAGGTCTAGAGCGTTGCCTCTTCCAGCTTCGAAATCAACCCCATCTCCCTTCCCTCTTACCTGGGGCCCTGAGCCAAAACTACGACGCTTGAGCCAACACTACGACGAAGAGGCCCTATTAGGGCCTTCTTGGGCCCCTCCTGGGGTCCTTTTGGGGTCTTCTGAAGACCGCGACGGGTCGTCACAGAAAGAGGCCCTGCGTGACAATCCCAAGCGGGGCCCTCTTGGAGCCCTCTTGGGCCCTCTTGGGGTCCTTGGTGCCATCGTGGGGCCCTCTTAGGGCCCCCTTGGCGCCCTCATGGCGCCCTTCTTCGGCCTCCTACAGACAGCGAGGGGTTGTCACGGGAAGGGGCCCTGCGCGGCAACCCCAGGGGGCCCTCTTGGATCCCTCTCGGGCCCTCTTGGGGCCCTCTTGGTGCCCTATTCGGCCCTCTTGGGCCCCTCCTGGTGTCCTTTCGGGGTCTTCTAAAGACCGCAAGAGGCTGTCACAGGAAGAGGCCCTGCGTGACAACCCCAGGGGGCCCTCGCGGGGCCCTATTGGGGCCCTCTCGGGGCCCTCTTGGGCCCCTCTTGGGGCCCTGTTAGGGCCCTCTGGGAGCCATCTTATAAGCCAACCAAGGGCCCAAGCGGGCTCCAAGAGGGCCCCGGGAGGGCCACAAGAGGGCTCCAAGACGCGGCCCAGAGACCACTGGGAGGTCTCATCCAAACGCGCCGTTCGATGAGACCTACTAGCGGTGTCTCGGGCCCATCTTGGGCCCCTCTTGGGGCCCTCCTAGGGCCCCCACCATCCGCAGCAATCTGGGCTACTCAAGCCATTGGATTGACCGAGGCGAGCCAGACAGGCGGAGACGGACTTGTTGCGCGCGCCCCCCCCCCCTCCCCGCGCGATATCCCCTCGACGTCGCGCGGCGCTTCGGCCAGCCAATCCATGATGGCTAGACTGCAAGGCAATCCAAGCTCAGCTACGTTGCAAACAAATACAGCGGCGCATCTGGGCATGCCACGCCTAGCTAAGCCACGCCGCAACCCAGCCCCACCAACGTTAATCCCAGCAGAGCTGACCAGGCGGACATGCGCTCGAGCTCAGGAGGTGAACACAGCGAAGCTGTATGTCATCACCCTATTTGGTGGCACTGCGCATCAGCAACGCCATGACGCGCCCCCCGCAGGGAGTTGGCAGATCTGCTGAACAGCAACAGACAGCAAGGGGATATCAGCGGCAGAGGCAGCGATAAGCGAGAGGAGGTGGCTAGGGTCGGACAGGCGCCAGACACAAAAAAAACTTGAGCCTGCGTTTCGAGAACTCCGACATGCGCCAGACCAACGAGAACCAACTACAGCGCCTGCGTCTCGGGAACTCCAGGGCCTGGAAATGCGCGTGTGTCGCCGACCCCCTTGGCACGGTCCCTGGGACCCTGCTGGCTGGTAAATCACACCAGCCTTCTGGGCGTCGGTGGTTTAGAGAGCGCCCTCGTCCACCCCATCCTTCTTCCCCCTTCGGGGAGGGTTTGCCCCTCCCCCAGTTTGAAGGGGGCTGGAAGGCCCGGCCAGCAGCTTCGCCTCAGGCGAAGCCAAGCTCCAGCTCCGCTGTATCGTAGTAACGATAGCGCCAGTATGAAAGGAGATGCCATCCCAAGCAATAGGAAGATCCTTTTGGTCTCGATAGCGAGTGCGCTCCTCGCAGTGAGGCGCGATCAAATTTGGGCGGCCGGTCGCTTGGGCCGACGCGGCCGCGGGAGCACGCTCGCATCCACTCCCTGCGCCCCTCAGCTCGCTTTAGAGTCGGGGGGGGGGAGGGGGGGGGCGAAGCGCGAGCCCGTCGCTCCTACACAGCAGGCGTAGCAGCTAACCTACACAAGGACAGAAAAGGAAGCGACCCAAAGGAAGGTGGACCCGCTAGCAAGTTGCCTCGCCTGTGTATGACGCACTTACCAGGCGGCGTCAGAACTTGATGTCTGGCCGGCCCGATATGGGGCATGTCTCTGCAGGCCATGTTTGAAAGTCTGTATGCCTCCCATGACTTGTAGGGGCATTTCTCTGTCGATGCCCCCCTCGGCGTGGCCATCCGCAGTCATATCGCGGGCATCTCGCCGCTGAATGCTTTGCACGATTCCACGCTCCATCACCTGTCGCATCCAGCTGATGTGTCCTAATAGGGCACACTCAGTCGGCTTATTCAAGTATTTGCTTGACAAGGACTTAAAAACATACTCAGCATCGATGGTCAGAGTGACCTCGACGCTCAGGCCACCCAACTCAAGGGCATCCGCCGATCCGGCGTGTGAGTTCCTGAGAGCGCGGGCTTGAGCTCGCTCAAGCTTCGCCCTGGCGAGGGAGGGGGGGGGGCTAACGCGAGCTGACGCGAGCTGACGTTTTTCCGGCCCCGGGGCCCGGGGCCCGGGACCCGGGGCCGGCGCGGGGCCCGAGACCCGGGACCGGCGCGGGGCCCAGGACCCGGCACTCGGGATCGTCCCGGGACCCGACCGGCGCGAGACCCGGGACCAGCGACCCGGGACCGGCTCGAGCGGAACCCGGGACCCGGCTGGGACGACCGCCGTGGGACCCGGGACCCGGGGCGGGCGCGAGCCCCGGGACCCGGCGCCGGCGCGGGGCCCGCTCTTCGAGGAGGGGGTCTACTACATAATTGAACATGCTCATAATTGAACGGGAAAGCTCATTTTTTTAAAAAAAGATTTTTTGGTTTTGGCGGATGGGGGCGCGTGCGCGAATTCAACCCCCAAACGAGATGATTTCACGATTCCGAGCTTGGCTGTCGGAGGCCGCGACGCAAGAACACGAACAACGCCGACGTTCACCGAGGTTCAGTGCATGCGTCGCATAGAGTGCATCTGCGAATGCGTTTGACGGAAGCCGCGCACAAGGCGCGCCCAATGCGACACTATTGAAGTAAGAGTGAGCAACCCTGTCGAATGCGACAACCATGCGCAACTGCAAATGCCGCAAGATAGGTGCACATCAAAAGAAGACAAGGGTTCCCACTGGGAGCGCGCGTGCGCGCGCGTGTGTGCATGCGCGTGTGTGGAGGGGGGGAAGGGGGAGGGGGGCGGGGCGGGGGGCGGGGGGGGGGGGGGGGGCGACGCGCTGGGGCGCTCAAGGTGGCCCAAGACGGCTCCAAGAGCGCCTCGGAGAACCCAAGACGAGCTCCAAAATGGCTCAAGATAGCTTAAGATTGCTCAAGATGGCCCCGAAGATGCTCCAGGAGGCCCCAAGACCGCCCCAAGACGGCTCCATGATGCCAGATAGCCCCCCAAGGAGGCCTCCAAGATGCCCAAATCATTCCAAAACCTAGAAAGGAAACTGATGATTGTTGGCTTCTCGCCTTTTCGCTTTCCGATGGCCTTCTCTCCTTTTCGTTTTTTGAAGCGCATCTAATGAAACATATCGGGTAGCCCGCAACGGCCGCACTCTCGTACGCACCGTTGCCCAGCCCTCGACCTCGAGAACGAAGGCCCCTTAAAAGGCGGGAACACAGCAACCCATATGTTGCCATGGTGAAACGCGGTGAAACATAAAATGTTTAGGGCGCGGCCCTCCCCGCCCTCGCGGGGCGGCCTTGCCCCCTGGGGCGTGGGCGGGGATCGACGGCGGCGCCGCCCCCGTGTCGTTTGCGATTTAGGAAAGGAGCTCTTACAATTTCCATTCACAACCATAGTCGCTACTATGCCCACTGCGTTTCGCCAAAAACACCCGCACGACCTTGTGACATAGGGTGCGACACCTCCTCGCGCACGCCACGCTACGTTACGACGCGTTGCAACGCGACCCCGCAATGCCCTTGCAACACCCTGCAATGCAGACACCCGCGGTACCCTGCAACTCAATGCAAAACAGCGGCGCGCCGCCATGCGAAGCAATGCAATACTGCGCGCGCGGCTGCGCGGGGCCTTGCAATGCCCTGCAACGACCTTGCAACCCCAACTGCCTCCCGCGTATACATCAATAATGTGGTTCTCCCCTCTCTTAAAATATGGGGGGGGGAGGGGGGGGGGGGGGGGGGCTCGGGGGAAGCAGGGGGCGGGGAAGAGGGCGCGGGGGGGGCGGGGGCCGCGGGGGGAGAGGAAGGGGCGGCGGAGGGCGGGCCGTGTAAGGCCGCGCGTTCGGTGACATTCGAGGCGCTGGGAAGGACCCATCGAAAACTCCGAGGTGCATTGCGGAAAGCTGCACGGAAACACTAAAAGAACACACCAAAACGAAGCCGCAAGGAGGGAGGCTACCCACGGTGAATGGCGGGCCCGAGACAAACCGCACCAAAGACGGCCCACAGTATCATGGGGGGGAGCGGCAACTTGCACATTGCAATCGGGGTCTATGCGTGCCCGCTTGGGGCCCGCTTGCGCCCCTCTCGGCGCCCATTCTGGGCCCTCTTGAAATTTGATAAGGGCCTCTTGGGGCTGCGAGCGCCATCTTCGGGCGGCGGGCGCGGCGGGGGCGCGGGGGGGGGGAGAGGGGGGGGTGGGGGGGGGGGCGCGGGAAACAGGAGCGGGCGATTGGTGGGCGCGGGCGGGACGGGGTTCGGGCGCGAGAAAAGCGCGGGGATGGGGGGCGAGGAGAAGGGGGGCTGCGGAAGGAGGCGGCGGGTAGAGGAGCGCGGGGACGGCGAGAGAGCAAGGGGGGGCGATGGGGCAAAAGGGATGCGCACGTAGCGATGGAGGGGGCGACGGCAGGTTCTTGCAACCCGCCCATGGCCCGAGAGGGCCTTAGATGATCCCACGAAGGCCCCAAGAACGCCTAGAGACCACCTCTGGAAGAGGCTCAACAAGGCACCGCAGAGGCCCCATGGCCAGTGGGGGAACGAGGGGGGGCGATCGCTTTCGGGAAGCATCGGGGCCCGATTGGGGCCGTTTTGGTGCCCGCGTAAGGCGCGTTTCGGGATCCTCATTGGGGCACGCGTGGGCCTATCTTGGCGGCATCACTGCTACGATGCACGATTGAGGGCCCCACCGAAAGCCCAAGTGGCGATGTCCGCTCGCGGCCCCGTCTTCACCATGACGCGCTTCCCATGAGAGGAACGCCAAAGTTTATGATATTTGCCGATTAATCGCCCCATCCGTTCGCCTCACTCGCGCGCGGCATTTGCAACTGCATATGGTTTGGTTTTTCGCCAGGCTAATCCCACCAGCCTTTTGGGCGTGAATGGTTTAGGGGGCCCTCTCTGTTCAACCCCGTTCTTCCCCTCCGGGGAAGGGTTTACCCCTCCCCCTACCCCCTACCCCATGGGCTTGGACGGGGGTCGCCGCGGGTAGTTAGAGCGTCCTTTTTGGCCTAAGACGGCGCCAAGAGGACCCAAGAGAGCCCAATATGACCTCCAAGATAGCCCTCGATGGCTCAAGATAGCCCCCAACATGCCTCCAAGAGGCTCCAGGGCCGCCCCAAGACGGCTCCAAGTGGCCGCGGAGCCCCCCAATGACGCCCCCAAGAGGCCAAGACGGTCCAATCACGCCCCAAACACACTACAAGAGATCCCCAAGAGGCGTCCCAAGAGGGCCCGAAGAGGCCAAAAGCAATGTTTTCCATGTGTGTTTGAATGACGTTGACCTTCTCGCCTTTTCGGCTTCCCGACGCTCCAAGACGGCCCAAGGGGCCCCCAAGACCGCCCCAAGACGGCCCAGGACGCCTCCAAGACGGCTCCAAGACTGCCCAAAAGGGCCCCAAGACTGCCCAAGAGGCCGCCACTACGGCCCAATCGGGCCCCAAGGTTGCACCAAAAGCGCCCAAGAGGCGCCAAAGAGCGCCCCAAAAGGGCCCCGAGAGGCAACCTTTCGGGCCCCGACGGAGCGAGGTGGGGACGGGGGCGGGGGGGGGGGGAAGGGGGGGGGGGGAGTGGGGGGGGGCGGGGGGGGGGGTGCGCTTAAAAGTGATCGCCCTTCTTTGATCGATTTCCTACTACGCCCAAGAGGCGCCCCAAGACGCCCAAGAGGCGCCCAATAAAAGCATCAGGCGCTCAAACGACCAAAAGAGAGATCGAGAGGGTCGCCACTGCTTCCGGAGAGGCCTTCAGGACTGCCTCCCATACCCCCCTCCATCGTCATCATCATCTCCCCTTCCTTCCCCCCCCCCATCTCATCATCATCACCATCATAATCATCATCACAATCACAGTCACCATCACCATAATAAGAATCACCATCGCCATCATTGTCATCATCACCATCAAAATCACCCTCACCATCACCATTATCAGCATCACCACCACCAGCACCATCATCAGCATCATCATCATCACCACCACCATCACTATCACCATCCTCATCATGACCACTATCGTCGTCGACATCATCACCATCATCATCGTCGTCGTCGTTGTTGTCGTCATCGCCGTCGTCACCGTCGTAATAGTCGTCGTCGTCGTCGGCGCCGTCGCGTTGTTATGTCCATAGCCGTCGTCGCCGTCGTCCCCGCTATCTCTCTCTCTCGCTTCCCACCGCATTCCCCCCCCATCGCCCTCCCCCCCCCTCGCCCACCCACCCCCCCCCCGCCTCGCCCCACAAACACACACGACACACACACAACACACAAACAGGCACAACAAAACACACACCACACACACACCACACACTAAACACACACTCACCCCACCCCCACCCGCCCACCCCCCACCCCCCTCCACACACACACACACACACACACACACACACACACACACACACACACACACACACACGCACACACACACACCACAAGGAGGAGGTACAAGGAGGTAGGATGGAAGAGTAACGGGAGGAGGGACGCGAAGGCAGGAGGAGGTACGCCCGAAAACCACGACACTCAGTATGCTTCGCAAAAGTTGCTGTTTTGGGATGGGCTGGTGGGGATACGCGAAGCGCGACGACTCTTTCCCTATGGGGGCCATCTGGGAGGCGACCCCACCCTCTACAGTGTCATAGCTGTCACCCCTGTCGCCATGCATTGGCTCGCTTACAGAGCCGCTGCTACCCCAAGCTGGCGCGCAAAAAACACACGATGCATAACATCAACATGGGCACTATCATATGTCACCATTCGAACCTAGACATAGTCGCGTGCTATTTAAGCGTTAATGCACAATCACGTACTAACAGCAGCAACAAGATGTACAAGACAAATACAAGGATGGCGCGATGGAGGGTTCTGTCGCACACACTCCAATGCAAACAACGATCTCGCAATCCATACAACATACACCATACAATAGTATCAACTCGGAGGGCCAATCACATTCTCCACGACAGCAGAACAAATCCAGTTCCACACATCCAGCTTGGCCTGGGCCTCGGTTCGCCGAGCCCCGAAAGAGAGACTGATGGAATTGCTGCCACGATAGAATTTACCTGCAGGAAGCTCCCCGAACCAGTATGGGCTTCGTGATGAAGGATGCACAGCGTGAAATTGAACCCCACCTGGTGGTTTATAGTCTGGTTTCCCAGCGCCGACAGCAGGATCGGCAGCTGGAGCTGGAGCGCTCGGCCCAATGCCTCCTCCAGGGGGGGGCAGCCGAATCACCAGGGGCATCTTCGATAGCAAGTGGGCCAGCCAGCTCGGCACCACCAGGGCCCCCACCACCAGGCCCGGCATCTTCGATAGCAAGTTCGCCCAAGGGCTCGCCACCACCAGGCTCGGGAACATCTTCTTCCTCTTCCAAAAACAAATCAGATATATCTTCTATAGGCGGCAAAGTGGGCCCACCACCTTCGGGTTTGGAGGGAGGGCCCCCTCCTCCACCACCAGGGGGCGGTCCAGGAAGCTTCGGCCGCTTCGCTGGTCGATCCTTGTCTGGTTTGCTCGGTTTGGGTTTGGCTGGTTCGGGTTTGCCTGGCTTGGGTGCCTCAGCATCGGCATCGATCAAATGCTGAATGCCTTCGTCTGTCTCCTCTTCGTTTAAAGCACCGCCAGCTGGAGCATGGCCGAGGATGAAATCGACCTCCCTGCTGGCTAAATCAGCAAGGATTGGGGGCACCCCCTCCGAGGCGACGCCCTCGCCCTCATCCTCATCATCTTCGGCGCCCTCCCCCTCGCCATCTGCATCGCCAGGTTTTGCTTTCTTTCGCCGACACCTCCTCTCCACGAGTTCCTTCACAGAGGCCAAAGCTGCATATTTCTCTGCGGGGGTCAAATCGGGGACAGCCCCGAGAACCAGCTCAGCAGTATCCACCTGAGAAAGACCACTGGGAATCTCTATGCCAAACTCCTTTGCCACACCCCGAAGCACAACAGAATTCCCAGAAGCGATGAAATTGCGAGCTGCATACCGAACAAAACCCAAAATGACCAACAAGGTGAAACCGAACTTGTGACTCTGAGCCCTCCAAGGTAAAACTCAATTCGCAATCCCAACACTGGAAATCATCCAAAGAGCGGGGGGGCGACACACTGAACCGATCTGGGCCGAAGTCGAAATACAGAACATTATCGCCCCAAATTGCCAACTCGAGCAACAACAACGCCTTCGGAGCAACCATCAATACATAGTAGCACTGCGTCCCCCCAGCATTCGATATGATCATATGTTACTTGAATAACGCAGACATCCATAGCGATGACCAATGCGCTTCATCTACAGATTTCAGAACATTGAACAGCACCGACTGGTTCATTTCAAAAGAGTGCGGGTTTGTCGATTGCCAGCGCCTCCTGGAAGTCACAAGTTCCTGCGGGTCGAAGGTGAGAGAAGATTTGCAAGCATCGTTGCTGGTAAAAGTGCATGCGTGGATGCCCAGCCCATCCGATAAAGCAGCCACGCTAGCAGGAGAAATCTCAACCTGTAGTATATCAGAATACCTATTCTTCAAATGTGCGATGGCAATTGCCATCAATGAAATGTCGTTTCGCATGCCGCGCCTCGCAGCCCGAGTCTCGCTGCCCCGAGCGTCGTTGAAATATAACTGATGGGGGGAGGGAGGCACGCGCACGCATGATGCAAGTGTTACATGTCTGTACAGCATGAGCCAAGCCAGACATAATCCGATATGCTCCCCAAGCCAATCACCCCTGCCCACCGCCACCCCACCCCCACCCCCCCCTCTTCACGCCCACCCTCGCCCACCCATCCCGTCCCAACCCTCACCTCCCACCGCCACCACTACGAGAACCCCAACCATACCACAAGCACAACACGTTACATGCATAGTGCCTTGAAGCGACGTAGACATGACACAGAAGCACGCAATGCTAGTTTACATGCTGATGGGAGGGTTTGTGTAAGAGAGGGGCGGGGATGAACATGGGCATCCATTGTAAACTCGCTTTGCTTGAATGCTGGCAGCACGCTCTCGCGCGTCAGATGATTGCAAAGGGCACGCTGGCAGCACGATCGCTTGAGTTTGAAAGTGATCGCACGATTACAGGGCACGACAGCACCGGGGAAAACAAAGGAAAGAAGGCTGGCCTCAACTGCTGGTCATGCGCTGGTGCAGCGATTGCACATACTGAAGCATGGGTGTCGTTACAACCCAACTGCTAGCCTGTAGTAAATTAAATGGCTCCCTGAAAACCACTGCCTTGGATATGAAAAGCACTTTAGATAATTCCGAATGTAATGGGTTCGTTGATGCCTCTAGCTGCAGGACCAGTTCCCAAATCTGCATTGCGTCGTTGACGCACTGGCGCCTTATATCTGCATTGTCAGAGAGTAAACGACACCAGCTCCATGGAAAAGTCATTGGAATTAATGAGAACGCATACAGTTGCTTGCTGTGCTCTAACGTTTGCCTAGCATGTGTCAATAGCAATAGCTCTAGCTCGCCAGGGGCATCCAGCAAACCATGGAGAGGCACATTAAAATAATCGATTGCCTCTGTCAGGCCCACGTACGAAAAACTCGAACACAACGGCAAAGCATCTCTCATAGCAGGGACCACCATATTGCACATCCACTCCTGGGGGGAATGGGTGTAGGCCAGATCAAATCGAAACAAGACAGAACAGGGCACTCGCTAGCTACACTTGGGCCGCCAGGCTGCACCTCCCCCTCCTCCTCCTCCTCCTCCTCATTATCCCTCCCTCTTCCTCCTCCTCCTCCTCCTCATGCCCCCATCCCCCTCCTCCTCCTCCTCCTCGCCCCCCTCACCCCCGTCATCCTCATTACCCCCACCCCCCCATCCCCCCCCTCCTCCCTCCTCCTCCTCCCCCGCTTCCTCATCCCTCCACCTCCTCCTGGCAGCCCCAATGTAGCTATCAACTGTTAAACCCAAGGTGTCCTTTGAGTCGCTCCAGAAAATATGATACTGCAAAGAACCGCCTGGCTGCGAATGCCTGGTAATAAAACTGGCGCGGCGGCGCCTGATACGTTGAAATATTGCAATCTGGGATCGCATGCAATTTTGGTTGAAGCTGCAAGTCAGAATCGACAAAAAAGCCCGTTTGAAATGGAAATCTTTGCGCTCTTCGCCCTGCTCATCTGGGTTTTCGGCTAGCGTGGACATCGCAAGGGCCCATGGGTCAACGCCAGCTATATAAAACTTGATTATCAATCATGCTAACAATGTGTGCCACATACGATCTAGGTATATATCACCATCGAACTTTGCCCACCATCGCCGAGTCTCGATTCGTTGGCCTACCCCCAA
>CAUYUJ010010825.1:22500-26295 GCA_963575745.1 Prorocentrum cordatum | reverse complement strand
AAAACCGACGGACCTGGACCCGCAAAAATGACGGCCGCAACGCCCTCTCGCGAACCGAAAACGGCGAATTCCTTAATCGACGTGTCAGCGTAGGAGGTCTGTCCACACCCGAAACTCATGGGAGCCTCCCGTACCATCGTGTCGGCTCCTGCGAATCAGCCCTGGTCGACGCCAGATCGACGCGCATCGACGCTGAATAGACGCTAATCGACGCTGGCCGACGCTAGGTCGGCGACATCCCATCAACTCCACAACGCCAATCGACGCGAACCGACACTAGAGACGGAATCAAGAGCGCATGTCAGGCACCGATTCGTTGCCGGAAGAACGGCCGTTACCAGAGATGCTCCCCCCCCCTGTGTGGCTGCCAGTGCCCCTGGCCCAAGGGGCACCCCGGGAGTTCCAAGGGGGCCCCACGGCCTCCAGGCCCCGAGGGACGCAGGGGGCCTCACCTTAAGCAACCCCCGACCCTACCCCTCCTCATCCTCCTCCCGCTGATGCTCCATGTCCTCCTCTTCCTCCTCCTCCTCCTCACCTCCCTCCTCCTCCTCCTCCGCATGTTCCTCATATGTTTATTCTTGTTTATATTATTGATGTTGTGATTACTTTTCTTTTTCTGATTAGTTTTCTTCTTCTTCTTCTTCCCATGAGAATTCCTCTTCCTCCTCCTCCTCCTTCTCCCCCGCCTCCTCCTCCTCCTCCTCTTCCTCCTCCTTTTCCCCCTCCTCCCCCTCCCCCTCCTCCCTACCTGGTAGCGCTGCGGCTCGCGAGGGCGCCGCTTAGGAACTGCTAGGGGCAGCTGGTTCCCAACAGGCGCTGGCGCGAATCGTGACGTTACCAACCCCCTCGCTTCCCCCGCCCCCCAACCACCCCAGGGCAACGGCCGCCTTCGTCAGGGGATGGCGCAAAACAGGGTCATACGAGGCAGCTCCTGCGAGGCCTTCCCACGAACACCTCTCCAGGGCTGGTAAGCCCGACTGAGGGGCCATCAAGCTGGAGCAGGCCAGATTGGGGGACATCGACAGGCGGTGGATATGAATATGTTCCCCCCCTCTGGGCCTCATCATGTTTGTACTTATACGAAACCCTTAGGGTAATAAGAAGGTTGGAGGGGTGGGGTGGGGCGGAACCACCGTCTCTCCCAACACAATCGATAGCGAGATTGGCCTCACTGTCGGTCTCACTATCGATCCCACCGTCGATAACACTATCGATATGGCTATCGATATGCCTCACGATCGATCTCACTACCGATCTCGCTATCGATCTCTCTATCGACTTCACTATAAAATTCGCAATCGATCTCACTGTCGATCTCACGATCGATGCAACTATCCCTCTCACGATCGATCCCAGTATCGCTCTCACTATCGATCCCAATATAGATATTACGATCGATCCCACTCTCGATCTCACACGCGATCACACCATCGATCTCACTATCGGATTCACTATCGATCTCGCTACGGGACACCGACGGGACACCGGCGGGACATCCGCGGGCCACCGCTAGACAACCCGCGTGTGGGCGCAGTCGTTTGGCCCGACGGCGCCTTCGCCAGAGGAGGGTTCACTCCTCTCGCCCCCCCTCCTCGCCTCTATTCCTCCTTTCCTTCCTCCTTCCTCCTCTTCTCCTTCTCCTCTCCCTCTCTCCTCCGCCCTCCGCCTTCTCCTCCTCCTCCTCCTTCTCCTCCTCCTCCTCCTCCTCCTCCTCCCTCCTCCTCCCTCCTCCTCCTCCTCCTCCTCCTCCTCCTCCTCCTCCTCCTCCTCCTCCTCCTTCCCGCCCACACAGCCTCACCTCGCCCGCACGCGCGACACGAGCACGAGACCGAAACCGACTTCCCGGCGGGGGCTCTCCATCTCGCGGTGACTTCACCCCTCCTCACCTCCGACGCACCGCCCGCCGAGGCTCACGAAGAGCAACCATCCAGCCAGTGATCATTGAGAAGTCCCTGGCTCGAATCATCCGGCGACTCCCGTCTTCCTGCGGAAGGTCAGGAGGGCTAGACCAGGAACCAGCATCGGACAGGGAGGAGACCCCAGATCAACATCTGAATTCCGTCGCATCTTTGAGGTCGGGGCCAAATCGCCCATCGCCGCGTCGGCTCGGAAACCGAAACCCATAGACCGAATCGGAATCGAATCAGAGGGGAAGGGGGGCGGGAAGGACGCGGGACTGGGTCGAAGAGAGATGGGAGAGGTCGTGGCACAAGGCGGGAGAGGTAACTAGGGGGCTGGAGAGGCGAGAAACTCCTGCTCCTCCTCCTCCTCCTCCTCCCCCCTCCCCCTCCTCCTCCTCCTCCTCCTCCTCCTCCTCCTCCTCTTACTGGGGGCGGGAGAGGCGAGGTTAATGTGAGGGAGAAGCGATGCAACAATAACTCACGAACCTGGCCGTCGTGTGTGCGTGCTCCGCACATGTCGCTGTCGAGCACGGAGGCAGGGCCAGCAATATACAAGAGGACGGGGCAGCAAAAGAAGAGGACAGGAATGATGGGTAATAAGAGCAGGGAGGGAGGTTGGACAATGAGGACGAGTGAGAAGCGGAGGATGCTGATGATGAGGCGAAGATAAAGGTGGGTGTGAGGGCAAAGGATAAAGATACGGATGTCCGCTTACATGGGGACGCAAGCACGGCGGCTCTCTCCATTGCCCTGGCTGCAGGCGTGACCTCTCCAAAATGTTTCAAATGGCCCCAAGGATCTCACTGGCGCACCCGCAACACAATTCAATGTTTTGCTGGTGCTATGGTGGCCTCGTCAGGGGTTGTCTTGGAGCCCTCGTGACCATTCCTTTGTTTGTTTTCCCGGCGCCTTGAGGGGGCGGGCTCCAAAAGAGCTACAGCTAAACCCCAAGGGGGAGTCCAAGGAGGCCTCGAGAACTCTCTGGTTTCACGCGCTTTCGATTCCTGCTGCTGCTCCTCCTTTGCGTTGTCCCTCCCCTTCCCGCTTCTCATGCGCATGTTCCTGCCCTCGATCCTGCAACTCTCTCCACTGTTCCCGCTTCCGTTTCGGGCCTCCTACCCTCACCTCTCGCCCATCCTTCCCCGTCGGGATAGAGGAGGAGGAGAAGGAAGAGGAGGAGGAGGAGGAGAAGGAGGAGAAGGAGGAGGTGATGGGAGGAGCAGAGGAGCAGAAGGAGGAGGAGGAGGAGGAGGAGGAGGAGGAGGAGGAGGAGGGGAGAAGGAGAACGACGACGACGACGATCACGACAGCGTCGTTGCTGCCGAAGTCGGAGCAGGAGGAGTATGACCTCAGAGCACCTGCAACAGAAGAAAGTGTGTCGTGTGAGGGGACCTCTTGAGGCTACATGCAGCCCCCCAACCCCGAGGAATCTCTCGGCGCGTCGCGAGGACCCATCGATAATTCCAGGAAGACCCCACGAGAACCCCAGAAGGCACACCCCTAGAGCACCCGCAACAAATTCGATCATGCTGCGGATGCTCTGGAGGCGTTATTGGACGAACCTCGGAGCGTCAGGATGGCCCCCCCGCGAGCTCCAAAGCCTTACGGCTCCAAAAAGACCACATGAGGACTCCAAGAAACCGATTCAGATCACCCGCAACACATGCCGTGAGGCCTTCTATCGGCAGCGAGTCCGAGACCCGCCGCCTTCTGAGAAGGCCTTCTCCTTCTCACTTCCCCCCTCTCTCGCCGCCGAGTCTAAGAAGGTGTAGATATGTAGATGTAAATGAACAAAGGTGTATACACACAGACATACTCAGGTAAAGCATTCATGCTTTCATTCCCCAATGCGTACCCGCATTACACCGTGTGGCATACTACGCAACAGCCACAC
>CAUYUJ010010825.1:0-17500 GCA_963575745.1 Prorocentrum cordatum | reverse complement strand
GATGGCCCAAGCGATGCTTGTTAGAGAAGGAGGAGGAGGAGGAGGAGGAGGAGGAGGAGGAAAAGGAAAAGGAGGAGGAGGAGAAGAGGGGGGAGGAAGGGGAGGAGGAACAACAATAATAAGTATACGAATGACGATACCAGTAAGAACCGATGTGCTTCCATACCTAGGCTCTGCCCAGAGGGTTCTTACTTTATTTGCTTAAGAGAGGGGCTGGGCAGTGCAAATCGTCCCCAGCCGTTCCCCTGGCATCCGCCCCGCGGTTCCCCCAGCTGCGCCCCCTTAGCTTAGCGTTGCTTATCTCTTCTTAGCTTAGCTTACTTCATCTTCGATTAGCGTAGCTTCATCTTGGCTCAGGTTTATCTTAGCTTAACTCGCCTTCATCCTAGCTCTGCCGAGCTTTAGCACAGCAGAGCACAGCATAGCATAGCGCAGCAATGTATGTCACAGCATACCATGGCATAGCGCAGCATGGCATAGCATAGCGCGCCCCGCGGTTCCCCCAGCTACGCCCCCTTAACTTAGAGTCGGTTATATCATCTTCGTTTAGCCTAATTCATCTTCGCTTGGCCTAGCTTCATCTTAGCTCAGGCGTACCTTAGCTTAGCTTACCTTCGCCTTACCTTCGTTGAGCTTTAGCATAGCAGAGGACACCATAACATAGCATAGCGTACCATGGCGCAGCATAGCACCCATAGCATAGCATACCATACCCAAAGCAGCTTATCATAACATAACATATCATATCTTATCACATCGCATCATGTCATAGCATAGCGTAGCATAGCATAGCATAGCACGGCATAGCTCACCATAGCATAGAACAGCATCTCATGGCATACCATAGCATAGCCATGCGTAGCATATCATCGCGCAACTTATCATATCATCGCATAGCATATCTTAGCATAACACATCATGACATAACATAGTTTACCATCGCATATCATAGCACAACATAGCGCAGCATCACAAATCATACCATATCATATCATAGCATATCATAGAGCAACATCTTATAGCATAGCATAGCATCGCAACGAATGGTGCTTTCCTAGAGCTCCAACTTCTGGGTAGGGTCGAACTGGGGTAATTCTATGTACAAGAGGGAAAATACGTATATTAAGGATAATAAGGAGAAAACGAAGAATAAAGGGAAGGAGGGGGGAAGGGAACGACCGAGTGGGGCTGTTTCAAGACCCCCTTCCCTTGTCTCACCGACGGCCACAAAGATGGCCCCCCAATAGAGGGCTGGAAATCCACCCCGATAGTGAACACCCCGACAACGCAACCGTTTCGTAAACGCACCCGGCGAAAGTATCGAACGAGAAAGCGCTGTTTAGGAAACGGACGAGGCCAGCTAGCAAACGCCGATTATGGGGGTCGGGGTGGATTTGCCCTCGTTGACTCAAGGCCCCCCAGCAGGCACCTAGACGGTCCCAAACGGGCCCAGAAGGCATCCGAAGTGTCCTCAAGAGGGCACCACGATGGCCCCAAGATGCCTTCAAGAGGCTTCCAGAAAGTGACTGGATGCTGCTACATACCTGATCAGGGCAACGCTCATGGTAATTGATTGGTTTGGGATGGGCTGGTGGGGATATTTTTGTCGCAGCCGCAAGCGAAAGCGCAGGCGGCGTCAATCGGGACGGGCGGGCCACGCGCGAACCGAATTGCCTAACGAACCGGCATACTGGAGGCCGAAGCGGCACCTAAGCGGACCGGAAGCGAGAGGTGGTGCGGGCTGCAGCTGCCAGAAAACAGGTCCAGGAGCGAGCGCATGCAAAATTAGCCAACCGAGGTTGCGGCGCAGCCAAAACGGCGCGGGAGCGATACCAGGATGAAGCCAGGAGCACCATCACGAAGGACCGCAGACACCAGCTAGGCCAGGAAGAACTCACTGACCAGGAAACTAGTGCATGGAAGTGGCGCCACCAAATTCGCACAACACGCTGACAAGTGGCCGCTGAGGGCAAGGACCAGACGTAGGATAAACCACACGAGACATCCATGCACACAGCCCCTGAAGGGGGCAGCTCGCTTGCAATACGCTCCAGGAGGTAGTACTACCCCCGATGGCCAGGAATACGTCACTGACCAGGAACCAGTACGAGTGGCGCCACCGAAGTCGCGTACTCACTCTGGCTGGTGGGGATATGCTTTTTTGATTCGCGGCCCGCAAGGAAAAGTCCAGAGGGCGGTGTGAACTGGTGGGGATATGCGAAGCGTCAAGAATTTAGTGAAATGTGTAGCCAAATGAACCCTGACAGGGCTGACTGATCTCCTGTATTGATTGGACCCGCAGGGGTAGGGCACACACCTGGTCACAAGCAATCAGAAACACTACCATACATGGGTTTAAATTGAGTGGGAGCCGATAGCGTCGGAATTCCGATTGCCCTGACACGAAGTCATCTCAGAACACAAGCGTGGTAATACTTAGAAACATGATGCTCATACTATTAAGCCAACGTCACACAAAATAACTCAACCAACAATAATCTGAAACAAGTGCATGCAACAACCACACGATACTCTTATAACGGCGGCGGAGGAGGGGAGGAGGACAAGGAGGAGGAGGAGGTGGAGGAGGGAGGACGAGGGACGAGGGAGGAGGGAGGAGGGAGGAGGGAGGAGGGAGGAGGAGGAGGAGGAGGAGGAGGAGGTGGGAGAGGGAGGAGGGAGGAGGGAGGAGGAGGAGGAGGAGAGGAGTAGGAGGGACGGAGGAGGTAGGAGGAGGAGGAGGGAGGAGGGAGGAGGAGGAGGAGGTGGGAGGAGGAAGGAGGAGGAGGAGGGAGGCGAGGAGGAGGGTATGAGGGAGGAGGGGGGAGGGAGGAGGAGGAGGGGGAGGAGGAGGAGGGAGGAGGAGGAGGGAGGAGGTATTCGGTGGGCCCCCAAGAAGACCACATTGTCACTGATTGACCCATGGGCCTTCTCTCCTGCGCCGCTGGCTCGAGAGATGCTGCGCGCGCGGGCGGGCCTTGACGGAGCCTCCCCGCCTCGCGCTCACTCCGGGTGGGTGGCGCGTCTGGCGAGCCGCGTTCCTCCGGTCTCGTCCTCTCAGGGGGGCGTAAGACCCGGGTACAGGGGACTCGGAAATTCCCGACGAGGTCGTCAAAAAAATGACGAGGCCGAGCCTGCATTTTGACGAGGCCTCCCGCTGCAGACATCCCACGAAACTCCTACTCGTCAAAATCCGAGTCGCGGTCGTCAAAAAACAACGGCGAACCCGAGTCCTGGCAAACCCGGGTCTTACGCTCCCCCGATCTTCGCCCGATGGCGTGGCGGGCGCGACAACAATGGCCTGATGGCGCCGGCTGTACACCAGCACCGGTCCCGTCGGGATGCGGCGACGGATCGTGCCTAGATCCGGGAAGACCTCACTGCAGGGTCCGTCGCCGCAGCGTTGTGGGGCCTTGGAAGTTCCAATTGCCCCAGAAGTCCTCGGAGAACGGCCCGACGCAGACCTCTGGCTGCCGGTCCCAATCTTCTTCGATGCGTGGACCCATCAAGGTCTGGACCACTTCCTAAGGTTATGATGCTCCAACCTACTGTGGACTGGATCACCAAACAAGTACCGAAACTGGAGGGTTTTCCCGTGTCGGGCTCTGGGAGGCGATCGTCGGTCGAAATTGTTTCGGTTTGGGGCTGGGTGTTTCGAACTACTTCTTGGATGTGGCCTTCAAGTACGAGGGGGGCAACATAACCCTAGGGCCCGTTTGTCGTGTCCTGACTCGTTGCAACGGCCCCGGGGCCCAGCAGGGGCACCCGGAGGTTGAAAACACTGCAACAAGCTGGGCGTTCCCATTTTTCGAAACCTCAGGTCTGTGGAAAGAGGGCGAGGAGAAGAAGCAGGAGGAGGAGGAGGAGGAGGAGGAAGGGGAGGAGGGGGGAGGAGGAGGGGGAGGAGGGAGCGGAGGAGGGGGAGGAGGGGGAAGGGGAGAAAGGAGGACAACTCAGGTGCGATCGCAACAACATGAGCAATACGCGGGGGGGACCGGATATCTTCCCGACGTCATCAGGGGAGGATCGAAAGTAGTATTCGTACTGTGTCACTGTTGAGGGGGAGGAGGAGTAGGAGGAGGAGGAGGAGGAGGAGGAGGAGGAGGAGGAGGAAGAGGAACAGGAGAAGGAGGACGAGGAGGCGGAGAAGAAAGAGGAACAGGAGGAAATGCACGAGCACAGCAAATCAACATTTTCATCCGGTAGGTCCTGACAATCGCACAAGTAGGCCGACAAGATTGCCAGCTGCACCTGCCCTGGGATGCCCACAATGCCCACGAGGGCCCGCCCAGCAGCTATCTGATGACCACCAGACGGAGGTACAGATAGACCAAGAGTCTCTCGCGCGAACGAAGCTACTCCAGCAGAGTGGCCACCGCCTCCTCCTGGCACAACCGCCACCCACAGGCTCTCCCACCCGTGGCGTCGCCCACGAAGACGCAAAGCCAGCAGATGCGGCATCTGCTTGTGCTCCTGCATGACCACCACACATCTGCCAACGCGTTTTGCTAGCACAGCTGTCCCGCTCCCTAGCCAGACACGTTGCAAGTCTCAATGACAGGTGCGAGCTGGCCCAGTTGGAACGTGTCACCCTCCAGAGGCCCTAGCACGTGCTCCTGGGGCCTGGCAGAAACACCACGCATAAGAGGCCCACGGAAGTCCAAACACGTAGAAGAGAAAGGGTCGCCACGAGCGAGGACCGACTTGGCCCTGGCCAGCGCGTGACCAACAGCATTCAAAAGCGCATTCCCCCCACAGATACGAGACAAGCTGGGTAAGGCGTCAGCCTGGGAGATCCACGCGAGGCGGGCCGAAAAATATTAGCTGGGAGGCAGCAAGGGCACGGGCGTTCGAGTGGGAACCCACTTCGACCTAAGAGCACTCGCGACGCCTCCAGCGTCCTGAATTTGATTCTCGACACTGCGTGCAGCGCAACGTGGGGAGGAGACGTTTGACGCACGGCGGGCCACTGGACTTTCCTGGCGCGAGACGCCTCACTTGCCCAGGACCCCGCCGAACTGGCCCGAACGGGGGCCCGAAGTCAAATTCAAAAACTTAGACATAGCACCAACTGCCTCATGATCAGTGCTCAGAAGACGACGGCTCGAACCCGACGATGTCCCAGCCGAAGAGGAACGCCACGTCAGCGAGGTCGAGCCCATGTCTCCATCGACGAATGCGCCATGCATATTGCCTCCCGCGGGAGGACCGAGACGACCGAGCACCCCCCCTCAGGCGGCACCTGCGGGGGGGACTGCATGCAACACTCTGCTTGCACGAGCGCGATCATCATCGCGAGAAGCAGTGGCGGGCACACTTGCTCCCTCGTCGGGCGCCGCGGCGGCGGCCGCTGCAGCCGCCCCGTCCCCGCCGGCGCTGGCGTCGGCGCCGCCAGCTTCTGGGGCACAACCGGCTGAGCCAGCTGCCCCTCCACCAGGTAGGTCGGCGCTTGCAGCTGCCTCTGTTGGCTCTCCATCAGTACGGCGACGCATGGCTTGCACGCGCTTGAGCTGCTCTGCCCCCCTTGAAGGCCTTGGACTTCGCCGCCGCCTCTCCGAAAAGCTGTTTGACCGCAGCCTGGATGTCATCCTGCAACTGAGCCAGCCTCTTCCTCGCCTCGTCCTGGTTCTCAGCAGGGAACTCGTATTCCGACTCCACGGAAGACAAGCTGTCCAGGCAAATGGGCAGCGACTCGCCGTTGAGCAGTTCGTCGATGCTGAGCTTAGCCCGACCTGAAGGCGGCTGCTGGCATCCCGAAGGGACACGAAGCTGGTTGACAAGAGAACTGTGTTTCTCCACAGCCGTTTGTTGCTCCTTGGTGAGTGACAGCACGCGCCCCCGTTGGTCCTCCAGCTCGCCCTCCAACCTCTCGAAGACCGTGCGGCTCTTCCCGAGCTTGGTCTCCAAGGTGCGCATCTCGTTGAAGGCACGGTTGATCTGGTGTTCCAGGGGGGCCTTGACCTTGGCCTCCTCGGCCTGACGACGCAGGCTGCTGTCGAGCTCCTTCTGCCACTTCTCGGCTGCGTCTGGGTCTCCCATGCGGCGCAGACCGTCGACGAGTCTTCGCAGATGGTCCACGTCCGAGAGCTCTGTGGTCGCCGCCAGGGTGGCACTCCCACCAGCCACGAACTGAGGGCCAGGGCGACGAGGCAACTGATCAGAATGAGAGGGGCCCGTTGTGAGATGCCACGTCCACGTGCCTGGCGGCGCGGAACCTCCTGGGCCGCTTCCCCAGGCGCCCTGTGGCTGGGGCCAGGGCTGGCCCATCCTCGGTACCGAACGCCAAGACCAGTAATTATTGCACTGAGACCAACCCTGCTTGCTCTTCTTGCATCCGCATGAGCTGCATGTCCATGAGAATCCACGGGCGTGGGCATCCCACTCGGTCCATCCGTCCGCGGCCGCTTGGTTCGGAGAGCGCCACGGCCAGCCCGCGCTACCGCCCGCGCGAGCAGGGGCGGGGCGCTGGACAGAGGGAGGAGGCGCCATGGCGGCAACTCTGACTGACAGTATGACGGTATCCTGTCAAATCGCTTGGCTCGCAGGGGCGCGTGCCCTTCTGAAGAACGTCCCTGCAACGCTGCTCGAGCGCAAAATGGCTAGACGGAGAAGGAAGGAGGAGGACGAGGAGGAGGAGGAGGAGGAGGGGAAGAGGAGGAGGAAGAGGAGGACGGGGAGGGGGGAGGAGGGGAGGAGGAGGAGGGAGGGGGGGAGGAGGGGGAGGAGGAGGAGGTGGAGGAGGAGGGGAGGAGGAGAGAAGGAGGAGAAGCTGGAGGAGAAGGAGGAGAGGAGGAGGAGGAGGGAGAGGGGGAGGAGGAGGAGGAGGGGGAGGAGGAGGAGGAGGAGGAGGAGGAGGAGGAGGAGGAGGAGGAGGAGGCGAAGGAGGAGCAGGAGGAGCCCTTCATGCCTTCGCCCCTCGCGCAAGCGAGTCGGCCACCGCCCGCGCCGTCGGCGGGCAGGCCCCGCTCGGGGGTCGCGGCCCTGGGGTCCACCCCATCTCCACTCGCGTCTTGGGGAGGCGAGTGGAGCAGTGCTTCGTGATGGGTGTCGTGCTGGGTGCCACGTCGTCACCACCTTCCGTCGCCAGTGGATTCAATAGTTTCAGCTTGTACGTACTGGAGGCTGTTGTACGGCGGTGAGCCTTTGCACTTCGCTTGGATTTTCTGGGCCACGTACTCCACGGCAGTCGTTCCACAGCTTCGCAGTACCAGCGGTTCTCTCTGCTCAGGTATTGGAGTCGATGTGGTGGGTGTGCTGTGTTTCCATGTATCTGGAGCTCCGCCCCATGTCGTGGTGGCGGCCCGTCGCATCCGTCCTGGAACCAACGTGCGGTGTTGTCGAAAGCGGTGTCGCGTCCCACACCGTGTCTGCAACAAATACATGTCCATCCCTGACCTCGGCGTAGTCGCTGCGCTCGGTGTATGGTAGGCGGTCGTCTTCCGTCTGGCTCTGGCGGTCCCGTCGAGAAGTAGTCTGGTGTACTCGTCTTTTGGCGTGTTCTTCTCGTCTCTGTTGTGGTCTCTTGGCCTGGATGTCGCGGTCGTCGGCTGGGCGTCTGTCCAGTAGCTGCTGCGTTGCCGTGGTGATCCGCTGTCGCGCCAAAGCTGCCATCACGTTCACCCAATTGTAGCACTTCATCTTGTTGTCGTCGATATCGTGTTCATGCCGCGATGTCAGCGAATGTGTCCGCTTGGGCGTTGCCGTACCAAGCGTGTCGCGGGAAACCCTTCGCTTGCGCCTGTTCCCAGCTGAGGTGGCTGTTGATGTGGCGCAGATGAATTTGATCTGCTGGTCCTCGCTGTCGCAACTCTCTCCCAATTGCCGTCCACAAGTCGCCGTTGATCCATGCCTCTGCTGATCGCTCGTACCTGCGGGAGTTCCATGCCTTGAAGACTATACTCGCTGCCCGTCCAGAAGTGTAGTGGTCCCGAAGTCCTCTTGAGGCAATCCATCAGTGACCATGTCTCTGCACAATCGCTTGCTTGACGTCTGCCAAGTCGTGGTCCGTACTTACCCGCTGTGATCTCCATGCGGGTGCCTCCCGGCCTTATCCAGGCCCAGCCACATCGACGATACCGCCAGTCTTCACTGTATTTCCCGCCAGAACCATCTCCATATGCCACTGTTGGTGAACCGTCGCTTGTGGAGATTCGGTCGTTGAGGAGGGGGAGGGGGAGGGGGAGGGGGAGGAGGCGGAGGAGGAGGAGGAGGAGGAAGAGAAGGAGGAGAAGGAGGAGGAGCTCTGGGAAATCCCAAACCCGTACGGTTACCCCAAGCCCCGCACTGACTCACCACGCGGCGCGGGCACCGCACCGCCTGGAGGCCCCGGGTACGGGCGACGCCCCTTCCTGCGCGGCAGGGACTTGCCCGGCCAGGACCAGTGCTGGTGTACGGCTGGCGTCCCCCTGCGAGGAACGAGGATGAGGAGGGCGACGAGGATGAGGAGGGCGAGATACAGTGGAGGCTAGTCCACAAGAAACCTTCCACAAGAAACCCGACCCTGAGACCCCAGGACGTCCACTGATTTTTGGCGTGGGAGAGTCGCGCTTTCCACGGCAAAACCATCGAAACCCAAGAAACCCAAGGCACCCTGGAGGCAAGCAGGGTGTTCCTTGGCATGGGTCTCCTCTGTATGGCAACCTGAACCCCCGACGCTGGGGTGTCTGGCGACTGGACCAACCTTTGTGAGGCCCAACTCCGGGATATACGATGGGGGGGCGTTCATCCTCGATAGGGGTGCGTCCGAATAACCCCCTGGGGGTGCACCCCAGAGTTCCCCCAACTTTTCGGGCGGAGCTCGGGGATCAGGGGAGACAAAACGCCTGCGACTAAAATGTTCCGTTCTCACCGTGCGAGTCCCCCGTCGTCCCGGGCCAGCCGCTCACGCGGCAAGGGCGCTCGCCAAACGCCTCAACCTTCGACGATCCGCAATTTCCACAACGGGCCTAGGCTCTGCAGACTACGAGGATGAGGGGGGCGACGACGAAGGCGACGAGGATTGGGAGGGCGACAAGGATGAGGATGAGGAGGGCGACGAGGATGAGGAGGGCGAGATACAGTGGAGACCAGTCCACAAGAGACCTTCCACAAGAAACCCGACCAGCCCCTCGTCTCGACGGTCCTAACGGGGCCCTGGAACTGGGGACAACGCAAGGGGGTCCCAGCTCCAGGTGGGGAGCATCGAGCCTGAATCGGCGATGCAACGCAGATGCATCGGAGAGGTAGTCGAACTTGCTTGGCAAGAAGACGCCAACGGACACAAAACACCTTCCGAGAAGCACGTTGCCAGAACCGTGTCGAAGGCGTGGGCCGCGAAACGCAAGACAAAAAGGCTACCCTTGCTTTGGCAGCGTCGACCTGCTATTCAAAGTCGACTGCATGTAAGCCCTCGCTAGCGAATCCGAACGCTGCTGGGCGGGGTGGACTGTCGGGCCCCCCATCGGCGACGGCTGGGCGACTCGGGGCCGATGCCTCCCCCCCCTTGAGCCTGCCCCCCCCCCCGAACTTTGCTCCCGACCCGAGTGATCCTCGTCGTCTTGCTTTCGGGTCCCCACTCGGCTCTCTGGCAGCCGTTTGTGAAGGGGCCCCAGGACACACAAACAAATACACACAAATCAAACTATTCCCCATACTTTCCTATCTATGTTTTGGGGGTTTCGTCTCTCCCCCCCCACTTCCCATATTTTCCAATATTTTCTGGGGAATCGACGATTCATTGTGTGTTTTCTTCCCTCCTGATAACTTTGCTCCTGACCCGAGCGATCCTCGTCGCCTTGCCTTCGGGCCCTCACGCGGCCCTCTGGCAGCCGCCCGGGACGAGCCAGGGACACCCCCCGAGCGCGCCCTCGGCGAGGCGCGGCTGCTGGATGGCATATCACGAGGCTGAACAAAAAAGCCGCCGCGGAACGACGAACCCGCCGGACGACAAAGCAGCAAAATCGTGCCTATCCCCCGCCCCCCCGAGCACATACAGTCGGGGCCTTGACCTAAGGAACCCTAAATAAGGAACAAGGCCCTATTCTCCATAAGTTAAACTTCGATTTCCTATCGAAAACATAAGGAAAACCTGAGGCAAGCTGTGAAACACTTAAGGAACGCGGAGCCCCTCCCCAACCAAAAGGGTTCCTTCTTCAGGGCCCCGACTGTACCCCCTCAAAAAAGGCGCCCCGGATCCAGACGCCTGGAGGAAACGACCCCAAACCCCAGCGCATTCGCCTTCCGGTCGCGCACTTCGCCTCGGGCAGTGAAATTCTCGGCCACGCACAAGGCTTCTCTTACTGCGCGAGTGGCTCGCTCTTTGATGCAGGCCGCGGGGTTGGCACTGGAGGGACGCACGACAGACAGATTCTTGGCAAGACTCTCTCTGATTATTTGGGCGAGGATGACGTCATGGTGCAATCGGCTGGAGGTACTACCCAGGAATTCCGGAGTATCTGACATAATCATGAAAAACCACTTGACGAAATATAACAAAAAAACTATGAATACTCCGCGCGGATTTCTTGGATCTGCGCTGGATCGCCCTCCCTGGCGCGCGGAGCGCGCCAAGGGCGGCGCCAGAGGCGCCGTCGGGGGAGGGTCCAAGAAATTCACGCGGAGCGCCAAAAGTTAATGTTCATGCCGTTTGTTTCTCCATCGAATATTTGAAGAAAACAATTTGGGACAGTGGACATGGGCTTCAAGGGACGCTTCGGGGTCGCTTCGCAGTCTTCTTGGGACTGCCCGGCCGCAAGGTCATCCCTTGCAGCAGAGCCCCCCCCACCACCAATGTTGCATCGATCCCCTCGGTGCGGCAGCGGCTCCGTCAGGAGCAACACTTGGAATGGATGCGTCAAGTGTTTATGTTGTATTGTTTTACGAGGGGTGTATGAAAAGGGGGCCCAAGACACTTTGTTGCAACGCCCCTGGGGGGTAATCCGTGACACCTTCAAGCCCAAAGTTCTGCCCTCACTGGAGGCCCGCTGCAGCCTCCCAACGACCGCGTCTCCTTCTCTCTCTCTCTCTCTCTCTCTCTCCCTCTGAAGGAGCGGGAGGAGTGCAGGTTGGGGTTGGGGGCTATGGACACGGCTGGCGGCGGATTGACGTTCCCACAGCTTGCGTGGAGTCGAAACTCTGTACTACTTTGGGGGCGGAAGGGGGCTCCCACAGCTTGCGGGCAGTCGGTTTTGTGTACGAGCATGTGTTGGTGCTTCTCGGCGAGCGCGCGTGCGTCTTCTGGGCGAACAGTCGGAGGTCCTCAACTACCAGACAGTGCTGCGCCTCCGAAGGCCTCCTGAGGTCTTCGGAGAAAGTAAATCGCACCCCATTCGCAAACCTCACCTATCCCACGTGACGGGATTACTCATTTGTACTCAGCTGTGGCAAGGAGCTAACTTATTCATCATCATTCGGCAACTGCTACGTATCCCACTTGGTGGGCTTGCCCGCGTGTGTGCAAGCAGGTCCCCCCTGTCAACCGTAGGGTCCGCAGTGACCGTGGCAACCTGAACGGTGTCCAACTGGCTTCACCCTAACTTCCTGTGGGTTGAGTTGTGAGGGAAGCGCTCGCATACGGCCCTGGACGTTTCCCATGAGAGTACTCTTCGCACAGCACACATAATGCTCAGGAGAGGGGGTTCCCCCCCGAGTCTGCGACATTCCCCTCGCAGCACGCCGCAGTTTTTTGGGAGGGGCCCAAAGAGGCTGGCAGAAAAGAGTAGCATGGGAAACTTTGAGCCCCCATGGCGCACCAGTACAGCCAAACTGGCTGTCATGCCGAAGTATGGTTGAAACCAATTCAGGGCGCACTGGCTTCTGCCATACTCGCGACTTTCGGGATGAAACCTCCAAAAGTCCTCGAACATATCCCTGCTGCAGGGGCAAGCTGTTTTAGGCAGTGGATTGCGGAACAATGCACATCTGAAGGTCGCCTCATCCTTAAAGATGGGTTCAGGTGCCCTGAAAGCCTATAGCGTAAAAAAATAGAGGAGGAGAGGGAGGAGGAGGAGGAGAGGGAGGAGGAGGAGGAGGAGGAGGAGGAGGAGGACGAGGAGGAGGAGGAGGAGGAGGGGAGGAGGAGGAGGAGTGATGGAGGAGGAGGGGAGAGTTGGGGACAATGAATCGGAGAAGGGATTTCCACAGAGGGCCGCATGAAGGGCGTCCAGTGGGATGTCTTCCTCCTCCTCCTCCCTCCTCCTCTTTCGCCTCCTCCTCCTCCTCCTCCTCGTCCTCCGCCCTTCTCCTCCTCCCCATGCTCCTCCCTCCGCCCTCTCCCCTCCACTCTGGACCTGACTACGATGCATCGCCAAAGTGTCGGCGTCAGGGGAAGGAGCGGGGGATGGGGGCGGAGGGGGGCGGGCGCGGCGCCGGTGTCGTCGCGCAATCCCTCCAGCCCTCTGGGAGCGGTTTCGTCTCCTCTTTCAAAGCCCGATTTTCCTTTCGGGGCGGGGAGGAGGAGGAGGAGGAGGAGGAGGAGGAGGAGGAGGAGGAGGAGGGGGAGGAGGAGGAGGAGGAGGAGGAATTTTTGGATGCCCTCGCCCCTCTTCTCCCTGTTGTGTGTTCGGGGGCGAGGGCGCCGAGAGGTCCGCGCACCCGAGATGGTCCAAGGTGGCTCCAGCAGAGCCTCCGATGCCTCGAGGTGGCCTCCCAGATGGCTCAAGAAAGCACGAGATGGCAGACAAAATGGCCCAATATAGCTCGAAATCTATTTCCGAGATGGCCTCCAATGCGTCTGAGAATCGCGCCAAACGGCTCGTGTGGCCCCCATGACGGTGGGGGCAGTGCGACGCCCCAAAGAACGGCCAGGGCGGAGGGGGGCACGATGGGGGGAAGGGTGGGCAACGGAGCAGGGGGTTCCGCTGGTGGTGGCTGGTGGTGGTGGCTGGTGGTGGTGGTCGTGCTGGTGTGCTGGTGTGCTGGTGGTGGTGGTGGTGGTGGTGGTGGTGGTGGTGGTGGTGGTGGTGGAGGTGGTGGTGGTGGTGGTGGTGGTGTGGTGATTGTGTGTGTGGGAGGGAGGGAGGGGCGAGCGGGAGAGTGGCGGGGCGGTGGGGGCGGTGCGACGCGGACACGAAGTGGTCGGGGCGGAGGGGGGCGGGGTGGCGAGGGCACTGGGTTCGTGGGGAACGCTGGGGTGAGGGCGGTTCGACGCGGAAATGAAGTGGTCAGGGCGGATGGGGTCAAGCTGGGGGGGGGGGGGAGGGGGGGGGGGACGATGGCGAAAAGAAGCGGTGGGGCGGAAGAGGCAGAGGAGGTCGGGTGGTGGAGAGGGCAGGTCACTGGGCAGCTGGGCAACGGTGAAGGCGGCGCGACGCCGAAATACAGAGGTCAGGGCGGAGGAGGTCGCGGTGGTGGTGGTGTGGGTGGGGGGAGACATGGGGCGAGGTGGCGGGCCAGGAGGGGGCCGTGCGACGCCAACATAAAATGGTCGGGGCTGAGGGGGGTCGGGGTGGAAACGGCACTGTGCTGCTAGCGAGGAAAGGGGGGGCGGTGGGGGCGGTGCGACGCAAAAATAAAAGCAGTCGGGGCGGAGGGGGGGCGGGGTCGGGGCGGAGGGGGGCGAGGTGCAGAGGGCACCGGGCGGGTGGGGGGGGGAAGGGTCGTAGGGGGCGGGCCGGTGGGGGCGGTGCGACGTCGAAATAAACTGGTCAGGGCGGAGGGGGGCAGGGTGGAGAGGGCACTGGACGGGGGGCGGTGCGACGCCGAAATAGAGTGGTCGGGGCGGAGAGGGTCACGCTGGTGGTGGTGGTGGTGGTACGAGTTGGTGTAAGTGGGTTGGTGGAGGGGCGGGAAGGGCCGGGCGGTGGGGGCGGTGCGACAGCGAAATAAAATGGTCGGGGCGGAGGGGGGCGGGTGCAAAGGGCACTGGGCAGCCGGGGAGGGGAGAAGGGTCAGGGGGGCGGGACGGCGGGGGCGGTGCGACGCCGAAATAAAGTGGTCGCGACGGAGGGGGCGGGGTGGAGAGGGCACTGGGCGGGGCACTGGTCGGAGCTCGAGGCACCCTGTACAAGAGAAGAAACAGACACATGCCGAGGGATCCCCTATCGTTTGCATACTTTCCCAGTTTTCGTCAGTCCCACCGCGGTCCATGTATTTCCATATTTTCCTGGGGGTCGACGATTCATCGTGTCTGTTAGTTTTCCCCTCCTCAACTTTGGGATGGGTGCGTGAAGTGTTTCTCTACGAAGGTTGTAGCGGCACGGCTTCTGCAGCCAGCGCGGAGCCATATGACATGTTCTTGTCCATAACTAGAGTCTTGGACATCTTGGATCGCACCATTACCATGAGTTCCAACTACTTCGACCAATCGCCAGAGGTCTGGGTAACATTGGTGGAATCCCCCCTCCGAGGCGGAGATGAGGAAAGTGGCAGGGTGAGGCAGTGGGCGCAATATAATGCAACGGGGGATGGGAGGATCACGGAGGACCCAGTTTGACATAAGATGTGCCTGTGTCGAGGATCCTGACCCTTCATCACGAGCAACACAAACACTTGAAGAAATCTACCAACCCTTCGGCGTGTAAGAGACACTGTCGTCGTCGTCGCCAGTCCCAAGGAAGTTGAGGACCAGGAGCGTTGTCGTCAGTCGATTCCCTTCCATTTATCTGTTTCCTGCCGGCGGGGTGGGGAATGGTTAGGGGAACAAGCAGTGACGTAAACATAAAAACTCGGAGGTCCGCGCGGATTTCTCGGACCGGCGCTGGGGCCCCCCGGCGGCGCCTCCGGAGCCGCCCCTGGCGCGTTCCGCGCGCCAGGGAGGGGGGTCCAGCGGGATCCGAGAAGTCGCGCGGACCTCCGATAGTCTTTATGCTTATGCCACTTTGGTGGTTCCCTATAGTGGGGGGGGGGGGTGGGGGGCGGGGGGGTGGGGTCCTGGGTCAGAACACCGCCCCCCCGCGGGGTCCTGGCGGGTACATTGGGGGCTCGCCGACGGCGCTCCCGGGGGAGGTCCCGCATGCAGGGCCCGCGGCACCGCATTCCATGCCTTCGCAACCTCTATGGTGCTTGGGACAACACGGGGGGGGAGAAGCAGGGGGCACTCCGCAGAGGAAGCGGAGGAGATCCGGACTGTTTGTGCCGACGTGCATCGGGAGACTCAAGAATGTGCTGTGACAGACCGTGCCGGGAACTCGGAATCCCGAACGGCCTCACCGCACGGTCAGTCACCCTGGAACTGCCGGCTGCCCGAGACATCCTGGGAACACGGCCCAAGCCTCAAAACCCGAGCGGTCACCCCGAATCATCACAGACTCACCGTTACGGCGTGCTCACCACGCAAGTTAGGGGGACCCAGTGCACGCTGCGTCGTGACACCGCGTAGTTTGCTTTCAGTCTTGATCGAGATTTGCCATCACACAGCACATACCTACCGGTAAGTCTTAGCCTGGCACAGGCCGCCCGAAGCGTTTGACCTTGATCGCCCGCACCAGCGTCGCGGCAGGCGCGGCATGGAAACCTACCGTAGGGGAGGGGAGAGAGCGGGCGCGTCAGGTGGAGGAGGGGCGGACGGACACGTGAGCGACGAAACAACAAACGGGTTTCACGCAAGACGGCACAACAACCTCACTCCGCGGCTGTCGCGGGCCGCTAGCGCGGCAACAAGCAATGACATGAACGGGAAAACTCGGCGGTCCGCGCAGGCTTCTCGGATCGGCGCTGGACCCACCCTCCCCTAGCGCGCAGAGCGTGCCAACGGCGGCGCGGGACGTTCCGCTAGATAGCAAATCCGAGAGACCCGCGCGGACGTCAAGATATTATGCTCAGGTCATTGCTTGCTCCCCGACGCCTTTAGGGGCAATTGCCCAAGCAATCGCACTCGTTTTCTTGTTGCTTGCGTCGCTCATGTGGATCGAAGAAGAGAAAACGACACAGACATAAACTTTTGGCGCTCCGCGCTGATTTCTCGGATCTGCACTGGACCCCTCCCTGGCGCGCGGAGCGCCGCCAGGGGCGGCGCTGGAGGCGCCGCCAGGGGTGTCCCAGCGCGGATCCCAGAAATCTGCGCGGAGCGCCAAAAACTTACGTCAAGTTCGTGCCGTGCCGACTTCGGCGCTGGTTTCTGACACCGCAATGACCGTTCAACCTTGACAGATCTGCCGTTTCCGAAACGTCCATATCGTTCCACATCGATCGATTCTGGGTCGCCCGCGGTGTTCAACGTTAAACGCCGCTGGCGGGGTCGCCGCTGGTCGGCCACGTCGCGAAAACACTCCTCCTCTCCTCTTCATCCTCCTCTCCTCTCCTCTCCTCCTCGTCCTCCTCTCTCATGATCACTCCTCCTTGCTCACTATCCTCCATCTCCTGACTCCTGCCTCCTTCCTCCTCCTCCTTCTCCTCCTCCTCCTCCTCCCCCTTCTCCTCCTCCCCCTCCCCCTCACCCTCCTCCTCCTCCCCCTCCCACTCTTCCTCCTCCTCCTCCTCCTCCTCCTCCCACCCCTCCTCCTCGAGTGGAATGGAGGACGGGCGGAGCCAGAAACCCAGAGCAGCAACCTAAGGGCAGCTGCGCGCACGCGGGCGCGGGGGCTGCAAGCCCTGGCGCCGTGCGCGCACTGCCGGGGCTCGCTCGAGATCCGCTCTTCGCGGCGACGGCTGCAGGCCCAAAAATAGGAATTTGTACACCAGAGGGGTGGACAGGAGGGGGAGGAGGAGGAGGAAGAAAAAAAGAGGAGGAGGGGGAGGGGAGGGGGAGGGGGAGGGAGGGGAGGGGGAGGAGTTGGAGGAGGGTGGAGGGGAGGAGGAGGAGGAGGAGGAGGAGGAGGAGGAGGTGGAGGAGAGGAGAGGAGGAGGAGGGTGAGGTGGGAGGAGGAGGAGGAGGAGGAGGAGGAGGAGGAGGAGGAGAGGGAGGGGGAGGACGAGGAGGAGAGGGAGGAGGAGCAGGAAAGTTACCCATCGGTCGGAAGAGGTGTGTCGAAGCATGAAGTAGGAACGTCTTGGAAGAAGGTTGGTCTTCCGCCCGCGGCGAGCAAGGAAGGAGGACAAACCGCTCGACCTTTGAAGTAGGAAGGCACCTGACGTGGATCGGCATTTGATAAAGACTCCCAACAGCCGGCGTGTTACTACGAGGGGAACAAGGAGGTGAGCATGGCGAGGGAGCAGGGGAGAGGAGGGAGAGCGAGAGAGGAGGAGGACTGCGCTGGGTACGCTCGCGCCACATCTGACAACATACCCCTCCCTCGCATCCCGCATCATTGCATTACTTTCTTCTCTATCCACCAACGGATGTCATATCCGACCTGGGATACACGGGGGGGCATCGTGTTACGCACAACCTGGGAAAAAGGGGAGCTGTGTACACAGGGGGAGGAGGCAACGGATGAGAAGGAGGATGACCAAGAGGACGGGAAAACTCCTGGGCAAAAAGGAGAGCCAGGCTGAAACGGCCGCAACAGGGGCAGGAGGACCAGAAGGAGACGGAGGACCAGAGGAAGGCCAGGAACGGGGAAACGAAGGAGGCAGCAGCGCCGAGGAAGTACTCGGATCCAGAAATGTGGCCCGCGCTGAGGTGAAAGCGCCGTTCTGACACAGG
>CAUYUJ010010824.1:449673-473163 GCA_963575745.1 Prorocentrum cordatum | reverse complement strand
CTGTTCTCGTGCCGTGTCCGGGGGCTCTACAGGCCCGGCGATCTGAAGACGAGCGCGTGTTTGTGGTTTCTTTGCCGGAAGGCCTCGGCCGCGGTCTCGGTTTCTGCGTGTTGGCTTCTTCTGCCGCATCCCGAGCGGCTCTCGACTGAACCAGGGCCGAGCCACCCTGGCAAAAGGTGGGTCCGGGGTGGGCCAGTAGGCTGGGTCACCAGCGGGGGCGCCAAGATGATCGTATTTCGCGAGTCGCGGTCTGGACCAGAGCGGCTGCCCTTCTCCAAGGGGGGCGTCGCGAGGGCGCGATGGTGCGAAGATAGTCGCGCATCGCGGGGCGCGATGCGCGAAGCTAGGTGACCTAGGCTAGAGGACCGTCAGGCCACGCCAACCTTTTTGGCCCACCCCCCCGCCCCGCGCAAACCTGCGCTGTATGCATTGCTGCCGAACCCTCGAGGATCTTCGCCGACGTGGACTCCTCGCGCAAGGCTGGGGGGGGGGGGGAGTATGGAAGTCTCAGTCAGGGAGGATGAGGAGGAGGAGGAGGAGGAGGAGGAGGAGGAGGAGGACAAGGAGGAGGAGGACGACGAGGACAAGGAGGAGGAGGACGACGACGAGGAGGACGACGAGGACGAGGAGGAGGTGCAGGGGCTGCGGTGGTCGCGCCGCCTGCGGTTCGAGCGACGGCGGTCGCCAACCAGTCCAGTCGTGGCGCGGGCGGTCGCTTCGAGCGAGGCGGCTTGCACGGGCTGCGCACGAGCAAGCGGGCGCCACGGAGGCGGGCGGGGAGGAGGGCGGCCGCGGAGGGGGGCTGGAGTGCAGTCCACCCGCAGAGTAAGGATGGGCAACCTTCCCAAGGGTACCCTTGCATCCTTGCCTCCTCGGTGCATCCTCGGCTACTTTCGTTGGCCGCGCTCCGCTCGAAGAGCTTCGGAATGGGCGTCCAAGGCCCTTGCATCTTCATCGCGCATGCTTGCGATACGGGCCGACTGTAGGGCAAGGCGCTCAGATCATGAGCGGTGGTCAAGCATGTGCGGCCGGACCGAGGTAGAAGATCGAGGTCGGTTCGGGGAGGGTACCCTAATGTCCGTGTGAGTTGGACGTTCTTGTGCATCCTGGGGGAGGGTACCCTCGGATGTTCTTCAGTTTGGCCGGCGGAGGGCCCCATGTTTTTAGAGGATGTTCTTCTGTCTTAGGTCCAGCAGCACCCGCCGTGGTTCCGCCAGTCGATTGACACCTCGGGCAAGTGTGCCGCGAGGTCGGCTCTGGCTGTGAGGCTCGGGAGGCCGGCTGGCGGGGAGGGTGGCGGCTGGGGAGTAGGCGGTGGCGCACGCAGTAGCAACAGTTGTGTTGATGATTTTCTGGTGAGGGCGGTCAAGATATATATATATATATATATACTCATAGAGGAACGAAGAATGACAGAAAAGAAAACTCGGAGGTCCGCGCGGATTTCTCGGATCGGCGCTGGACCTCCCTCTCTGACGCGCGGAGCGCGCCAGGAGCGGCGCCGGAGGCGCCGCCAGGGGGGTCAAGCGCGGATCCGAGAAATCCGCGCGGACCTCCGAGTTGTTATGTCTGTTATTCTTCGCTCCCCTCACTCAAGCACGTACGAAAGCAACTGCTGTTGTGCGCGCGTGCACTTCCTCATCATGATTTGCACGTCGTCGTCATCATCGCAAGCGTTACCGTTGCCATGGTCATTTTCGTCATGGCCATCACTGACGTTGGCGTCATCAGCATTACCGTCGTCATCGTTATCATTGTTGTCGTCACCCTCGTCATTTTTTGCCACCACCATTTCCAACATCATCATCAGCATCATCACAATAATGATAATCATCATGATGATGATGATGATCATCATCATCATCATCATCATCATCATCATCATGATGCACCCACGTACCACGACGTTTCCCTCCACGAGCAGTTCATTATGATCAAGTTTGGATGGCAGGGCCCCCGAGGAGCGATGGTCAACAAGTCGTGTGGAGTGGAGATCTGGCTAAATCGGAGACGATTTCGACGGGCACAGCTGGTGCACTTCTGGGCAGTCCCCCACGGGTTGCAAGGACGACTGGGTGCGGTACGAGTGAGATCAAGCCAACACGACTTCACCTTTGTGGTCAGCTATTTCCCCCCGAGGTGTACAGATGCCAAGAGTATTCCGAAGTATGAGGCGACGGTCAGGAAGCTGGTCGAACAGTTACAACAGATTACTGCGGGGACCCCCAATCGATCTACGATGGTTGCGGCGACGGATCTAAATGATGGCTTGGGTATTCGGAGTGTCGACGGCATACAGCAGGCAGTGGACAGTGAGTGTTTGGGACCTTACGGACGCAGCATAGAGCACCAGGCGGGCACCCACTACCGCGACTGGATGGAGCAACGCAACCTGGCAGCGATTACGAGCTGGTATCCCTGTGGCCCGACATACCACGGTCACCGCAGCTGCAGCTATATAGATCACATGGTGATCTCCGCTCCTTGGATGTGCCGTGTGAAGCGCTGTGCTGTCGCGTACTCCCTCACAAGACGGGTACGCGCGATCCCTAGTGTGGCGGTGCTGGATCACATGATTATTGTTGCGGAGCTGGACTATGAGCTTACGTACAGCGCGCCTGCCAACCACGGCGCACACTGGGACTACCTCTCATTGGGACGTGCGATGAATGACGAGGAGGGGGCACTCCAGTTCCGAGAGGAGGTGGAAGGTGGCCCTTGCGCAGCAAGTACACGAAGACGGGTACCTGGAGGTGGACGCCTGGATGCGCGCTCACACGCTCGAGACAGCCTGGGAGAAAGTGGTGACGACGATACGCACGGCAGCCCAAGCACGGTACAGTACTACACGACAACATCGGCCGCAGTGGTACGTAGAGATGGCGAGGGAAAGGGAGGCGGCGCTGAGGGCTCGCACCAGAGCACGTGACAAGCTCGACGGCGACCTGGACAGCATCCGACGACTGCGACAGTGTACACGACGGTGCAAGCAAGCAAGGATGACCACCAAGAGTGAGCTGAATCGCGAACTGGAGGAGGCACTACGAGGCAACCGAGAAGATCTGGCCTGTAGGATCAGTTTTCAGATGGCGGGCAATGGACCGGGACCACGGAAGCGGAATCACTACATACTACCTGATGCCAGGCCCGACGTACAAACGTGGACGGAGGACTTGGCACTGAGTGGACGGGAGGGTGGGATGGAGGCCATTGCTACTACGGCGGAGGAGTTTATTGGTGCAGCGTCCGCCCACGACTACCCATTCTACCCCGAAACGAAGCATTGGGAGCAGGCCAACCGTGATCTGGATGGAGTAATTGCGATGTTATACCACGGCCGACGCCGACGAGCAGCACCACCGTGGTCACTACCGATGGAGGTCTGGAGCGCTCTTCTCACCTGCCGCGCGCCCCGACGCACCACCAATGACCAACCAGCTGTGGCGGGTGCTTACCTACAGGAGTGTCTTCTGGCACAACTAGCAGGAGTACGACAACACAATCGACTCAACGCCTGGTGGAACCTCTCGCAGACGTATCAGGTAAGCAAGCTGAATCACAAACCACGGACGAAGGGGGACACGTCTACTACACGGGCTCTGTAGTTTTGGCAAGGCATGGGTGGGGGCGAGACAGCCTAGGCCTGGACTGACTCCACCACCAGAGGACCATGGCTATGTGAGAGGGCGGTCACGAGTGGGTGCGTTGACCGTGGGCAATGTGTCGCAATGGCGACTCGGTGCAGCAGGCCTGAGCCACATCACGACCAAGCACGACATGACGAATGCATTCGCCAGCGTCACCCACCACCACCTCGACGACACGGTCCAGCAGCTGTACCAGCCCGAGGATGTGGATATTATGGTAACACGACATCGGAACACAGCGTGCGTGGTCGATGTTTGCGATGGCACGGGTGCATTTCAGAATCGAGTGGGTTGTTTCATGGGGGATGCAGACGCGGCCACGAAGTTTCGATTGGCCTCGAGTGGATGAGAGATCTCGTTCCTACGACGTTGGTCCACGAGTTGGTAGCAGGGTGTGCAGTCATTCAGGAAGTGTGCGATCTGGGAGTGAGGAAGTATGCTGATGACCTCACATGTACTCATATTGTCCCAGATGCGCGCAGTGCAGCTCGTCGAGTGGAAGTTTCAGATCAGTATCTTGATGCAGCACTGGGACGGGTTGGCCTCGCCCAGAGCCGTGAGAAAAAAAAAAGCGGTCAGCCCGTGTTTCGTGGGCCGATGGGCTCAGAGGTCTGCAAGGGCCCTGCGCTACCACAAGGTCGCCATCTCGGGGGAGGTCCAGGCGACTTCGGTGTTCTTGGGAGCTCACGCGCAGTCTTCGGGGAGGAACGACGAGGAGATCCGAGCTAGATGCGCGGCGATCCGAGTGGGCTGGCGAGGAATGGGGAAGTTCTGGAAGACCTGTCAGAATTTTAATCTGAGGCGTCTGGTGTTTCGGGCTCGTCTTATAGGAGCGGCGCTGGCGGGTCTTGAAGCTCGGTTTTGACAGAGGAGCAGGTCAAGCGTCTTGATTCGGTGGCCACGCGCTATGCTGCTGCGCTGTGCAATGGGGTAGCGGTCTATCGCAGGCTGAACGAGGGTGAGGTGGAGGAGGGAGGCGAAGCTGCGGAGGCCAGGTGGAAGGTGACGACGGTGTGTGCGGAAGCCGTGTGGAAGCGCATCGCGATGGTACCCCCTAGCGTGGAACTTGGTATCCGACGGCTCCGCCACTTTCAAGCTCTCGTCCGCAATCCCCAACGGCATGTTCAGGAGCTCGCTGCAGTTTTCGGGAAAGTCACTTTCGAGAACCCAGAGATCCAGACTTTTGCGCGGGCGCCACCGTGTGCCCCGCCCATCGCCCCAAAGGATCGCGCGAACCCCTGGGCCCCGCAGTACAAGAACGACCTGTTTCTTCTTGGGAAGCTTCGAGGGGGCCTGGGTTTCCTGGAGACGGCGGGGGACGATCACATGAAGGTTTTCCTGGGCGCAGAACTGAAACGGCGGTTTCTCAAGTTCGATGTAGCGAAGCTCCGCAAGGTCTGGCTTGAGCGCCCCACAATTACTCCCACGAGGCCGCACGAGGATCAGGAGCGCTTCGAGGGCGGTTTTCTGTGTTCGCTGATCGACGGAGAGGGTCTGGAGTGCAACCGTAGGTTTCGCACAATGGCGGCGCTTCGTGCGCATCAGACACACGCAGGCGGAGGGGGGCACGGAAAACTGAACTTCTTCACGAGATTGACAGTGACGAACCAGTGTCCTTCGTGTTTGTCATCGTTCGCTTGTCGCCGCACTGCTATCAACCACATCGCTGCTGCCTATAGACATGGACGATGCATTGCTGACTTCTCGGTGTCCAATCATGCTGTCATCGCTCCGCTGCTGTTTGAGTGCCCCGAGACAGAATGCGGCCAAGACTTCGGTGATCTTCAAGCCCTGCAGCACCACATATGCACTACTCATCTTCCTCAACCTCGGCCGCGTGTCGTGGATGCAGGGGCTGCCCGAGATAGCCGAGGGCGACGCCGAAGGACGGCCGAGGAAGACGGCCAAGGGAGGGCGCAAGAGCGGCCCCCAGACCGCCAAGGCGGCCAATGCTGCAGGCAAGGGCGGCGGCAACGAGAAGGCGCCGAGGAAGGGCACGAAGCTGGTGGACCTCAGCGAGCTCGACGGAGACGAGATAGAGGTGTCGACCATGCAGAAGTTCTTTCCCGTGATGATGCGCTTGCTGCTGAACCTGGCGCACCGCCAGAGGCAGATCGAGTCGATCGAGCTGAAGACGTTCCTCATGTCGTCAGGGCGGCAGCCGGCGGTCAAGGCGCGGGGGCGAGTGCGAGCGTGGATTCGCGCCGCCGAGGAGATCCGCGCAGGCAACGACAAGGGGCAGGGCCAAGTGAAGATCAAGCAGATGGGTACGATCTCGGTGGCATGCTTCGCGGGAGTGTTCGAGGGGCTGCTGGCAGAGGGAAGCGCGGTGGGCCGCGCGAACCAGCAACAACTCAGCACTCTGAAGGAAGAGCTGGCGAAGCTGACCGTTCACGAGATGGGCGAAGTAGTGCCGATGGCGAAGCTCTCGGACTGCTACGAGGAGGGCAAGGTGAAGCTGGTGCTGTCGTTCGGGAGTCGAGTGAGCCTGACCCCCGTGCTGGAGGCCCTGGTCCAGGCAGGGGCAGACTACAAACAGGGGATGGCCCCGATGGGCCACTTAGAGAGGCTGATCCACACGGGCCTGCACGAGCTCGAAGGAGGCATGATGGACTAGGCCGTGCACAGATGCCAGGCGCAGGACCACTGCACGAGGGGCCCGAGGAGAAACGACGGCGCCAGGATGCCGTGGTGAGAAGGCTTTGTGAGGTTGCACGTGAGGCCCAGGTGACTCCTCCCTCCTCCTCGCAGATTCCTCCGACCCTCCACCCCCGTGTCCGACAGACTGCCAGTAGGACTCTGGAGACCCCCACCCCTTCCTCTCGGCCTGATGAGCCCCCTCTCACCTGCTTCACCTCCGCACCTCGGCTCCAGTTGGTACCGCCACGCCCAGTGGAGACCCCAAGACCCGTGCGGCCTCGGAGGCCCCCCACGGCCCCTGGAGCGCGTGCTGTTTCTGGAGGCGCGTCTACGGACCAGGGTAGAGCCCGACAGGGCTCTAGGTTTTCTGAGCGCTGGAGCCAGGCTGACCAGTCAGCCGTGCTTCGACTTCTCTCGGGGGCATCGCGGTAACTACTGAACGTAGTAGTGTGCCGCGAGATGCGTGGTCGCGCATCGCATACTTAAGCTCGGGTTTAGCCCGATCCTAGAGGCGTTCGGGCACGTGGGAGAGACGGGGCCGCCTCCGATGGGTTCTAATCTAATTTAATCTAATCTAATCTAATCTAATCTAATCTAATCTAATCTAATCTAATCTAATCTAATCATCATCATCATCCTCATCATCATCATCATCATCATCATCATCATCGTCATCGTCATCGTCATCGCCATCATCATCGTCATCGTCATCGTGGTCATCATTGTCATCATCATCATCGTCATCGTCATCATCATCGTCATCGTCATCGTGGTCATCATTGTCGTCGTCGCCGACGTCGTCGTCTATATCCTCATTCGCCCAGCCGAGTCATGGATCTACATGAGCAGGGTCCGCGCGTCATTGCGCCCGCTGTGCTTTGCAAACAAGTTCCGATGGGTAACCACGCTCGCGGCCTCTTGCGTGCTACCCGCAGGGTGCGGGCGGGTGGTATGATATTTGCCCGAGCATGGGAGGTGTCAGGCTCGGGTGCCCACAGGTAAGTTCCACCACACAGCTTGCAAACTCTAGCTTAAGCCACACTGTTTGCCCCACGACTCTTGCACAGCGCAGATCTTGCACCACATACGGCCCACCACATACCCTGCACCACACAGATGCAGCCACGTTCACTGCACCGCACACGCTGCACCACGGAGGCCGCACCGCGCCGACGGCCTAGACGGCACTTGGCAGTCTGCACATCCCGGGTGCACCGCGTCGCCTCTGCGGGGTCCGCGCCGGCAGACGCTCTGAGCCGCAAGGGGCCGCCCCTGTCACCACCCACCAAACCACCCCAACCCAACCCGAAGGCTCAGATTTACCCTCGATTTCCAGTGGGGGGGGGGTCGGGGAACATCGACAGAACACACGTGGAACCCTTACCTTACCCCCCCCGTTCGGGCCTTCGGGTTGGGTTGGGGTGGTCTGGTAGGTAATGTCACCCTGGTCCGCGCAGCTGCGGGGCGCTCGTTCTCTCTTTTGTCCGAGCCGAGTGCACGCGGCGCCGGGGCGAGGGCCGCACCGCGGCGAGCACCGGGGCTCCGCGAATGGCGAGGGGAGGTTCCGAGGGCGGAGCGGCGGGCCCGCCGGCACGCCTGGTGGCGCGGGGAGGACCCAGACCTCCTCGCGTCGTGAAAAAATCACGACGGGAGGTTTTTCACAATTTTCGGCCTCCGGGGGCCCTTACTGGGCCTCGGGAGCGTCAAAAAACGACTCAGGATGAAAAACCCGTCCCGGGGAAGGGGTCCAGACCTCTGGGGGTCGACGTTGTGAAAAAATCACGACGTCGGGGGTCTGGGGAGGAGGGGGGTCGGGCCGGGCGAAAGGGGGGGATTGGGAAAGGGGGGGTTCCGAAATTTGCTGCATGCAGCCGGTTTCGGCTTCGCCGAGGGGCCCATGCCTCGACACATAGCCGCCTCCGGCGCCGGGAGGCGCCGGGAGAAATCAGCTGCGTGAGCTGATTCTCAACCCCCCCCCTTTACTATCCCCCCTTTCGCCCGACCCGAGAGGGTGTCAAGCAGGGGCGGAGCGTCCTAGCTCGCCTGCAGGCCCAGCAGAGAATGCTCTAGGAAGCTTTTTTGGCGGCCTGCACGGAGAGTTCTTGGAGCGCTTCTGGCCGAGACCGTCTTGCTATCACTCATGGGGCTCATGTTCTCAGAGCGCTGTTTTTGTTATCAAAACGTGTCAGGAGGGAGGAAACACGCAGACACGATGAATCGTCGATTCCCCAGAAAATATGGGAAACTAGGGGAAGTGGAGGGGAAGACAGAAACCCCGAAAATATCGGAAAACATGGGGAATCCTTTTAGTTGTGTGTATGTGTATATTTCTTTGTGTATGTGTATATTTCTTTGTGTGCCCTTGGGCCCCTTCACACATGTCGTGGTGGGCCTTCAGGAGTGCCCGAACGGGCGGTACCTGCTCCGGTGCGAGCCGCCTGCCCCTCCGCCCGTGCAACCCCGGGCCCGCCGACGCGCCTGGCGGTGCGACGGGGAGGAGGGCCCAGGAGCGAGGGGGTTCGGGGGCGGCAGCGAGGGGCTTGGCATCGCTCGGACGTGTGCATAATTCCTTCGGCGAGGAGCATCGAGGAGCATCCTTGACCATTTGGCGAAAAAGCCACGCACGAAACCGAAAAAAACACAGGGAATGGACGTCCGAGCGATGGCGAGTAGGGGTGTGTGGGTATCAGGGCGTGGGCCATGATATCTTCCCCGGATTTCAGGGCGCCTCCTCTTATTTCCTTGCGTCCCTGGCCCCGCCCCTGGGCCGCGCACACGGTGCCGGCCGTGACTTGCGGTTCCCTCCTCTTGGACGCCCCCCTTTTGGTCGCCCCCGAGGGGTGGGTCTTTGACTTTTTGCAAGGGCGAGGGGTGGTGGATGGGGGGGAGCAAGGACGAGGGAGGGGGGGAGGGAGGAAGAGGGGAAGGGAGGGACAGGGGGAGGAGGTGGGATGAGTCGAGGGAGGAGGAGGGAGGGACGTTAGGAGTGAGGAGGAGGAGGAAGAAGACGGGGCCTCAGTGAAGTCTGATGCATAGTTAACCGGCCAGGGCCGCAGCAATGCGGCCACTTTGATCAGCCTGAACGGGATGTGGCCGCTTAGTTGTTGCCAGGCAAATTTTCAATTTCCAGCTCGTTGGATTTGGTTTGCCGATCCTGTCGCCAGGCGCCGCCTGTGCATTGTGCTGGCAGGCGCTCGTCAGGCTCTGAGGGCTCTGCAGGAGGAGGGGCGAGGGACGCGGGACGAGGAGGCACCCCTGGCCTTCCGACTCGGGGAGGGGACTCCGGGACGAGGCTCGGGGAGGAGGCTCTCGGGCTGTCCCCCGGGCTCTCCGCGGGGCGCGGCGCGCCCGAAGCACTCGAGGAGGAGGAGGAGGAGGAGGAGGAGGAGGAGGAGGAAGAGGAGGACCCCTGGCCTTCCGACGCGCAGGCGCGCGACGGCGCCCGGTCTGAGCACGCGTCCGCCATGCAGGAGTACGGCGTGTGCTGCGGGGAGGCCGAGACGGTGGCGCTCGACTGCCTGCAGGCCTGGCGTTCGTCACCACCTACCAAACCACCCCAACCCAACCCGAAGGCCCAAATTTATCCTCGATTTCCAGTGGGGGGGGGTCGGGGAACATCGAAAAAACACATGGGATCCGTACCCCCCCCAACCCGAAATTCGGGTCGAATTCGGGCCTTCGGGTTGGGTTGGGGTGGTCTGGTAGGTAGTCAGTTCGGGCTGCGAGGGCTGCAAACATGCAGGCAGGACGCTTAAGCTCGAGTCGGGCCTGTGCCTCTACAGGAGGAGCATTCATGCATACTACAATAATCGTCAGGGGGCGATGTTGTTGCTTAATTTGGGGTAAGTTTGAATATTTAATGGCTATATTTTTCATTTTTCGCCCCAAAGTCCGCCTGGAGGAGGACATGCCCGACCTAAGCGTAAGTATGGACCACTGCGGGCGGGCTCAGGAGCGGCCCTGGTTTTCGGCCGTTCCTTCTCAGATCAAGGTCGGGAACCCGTTCGTGGCCGAGGCTCGCCGTGGCCAGAGCAGCCCCTTTTGCTTCTTGTTTGGCGCTCCTTCTGCCAGCACGATGGCCGTAGGGCCTCCGTGGGTGTTCTGCGGGCCCTGCGAGTCCCAGGGCCCGAAGTTCAAGCGAGGGCTCCTGGGCTGAAGGCTGCCCCGGTTTTCAGGGATGGTCCTTCGCCGGGGAGTCCATCCTTGATGGTCCCGGGTTGGGACCATCAACAACGGATCCGGGGCCAGAGGCTACCCCCTGGAGCAGGGGGTGGAGACCTCTGGGGCCCTCGGGCTGATGCAGGTCGCCATCTTCGGAGGTCTGGGTGCGCTGCGTGCCCAGACATCCAAAGATGCGAGCTGCGTCCGACCCGAAGCCGGCGTGCAGCGTGCGAGCAGGTCGCAGTGTCGCGCACGGCCGCGGGGACGCGCCTCCCCGACAGGCCGCGGCAGGCAGACGGCCAGGAGAGACCCGCGCCCCTCTCGAGGGAGAGCTGGCCGAGCGGGAGCCCTCACGTGGAGGGCGGGCCCCCCGGGGACACACACGCAAGGTAGGCAGATGCACCGAGCCTGGCCAGTCCTCCTCCTCCTCCTCCTCCTCCTCCTTCTCCTCCTCCTTCTCCTCCTCCTCCTCCTCCTCCTCCTCCTCCTCCTCCTCCCCCTCCTCCTCCCCCTCCTCCCCCTCCTCCTCCTCCTCCTCCTCCTCCTCCTCCCCCTGCACGCCGCCGGGTCCGCCCCTCTAGAGTGGGGGCGCGCATCAAGAAACCATATGTTTTTCGTCAGGGTACCCTGGGTTTCTTCGCTCCGCACGCTGCGCGGTGACTTCCCGCAGCCGCTGAAGAAGCTGCTGCGTTCAGGGTGCTCCCGGTTCCCCCTCAGGCGCACCTCGCGCGCGGGTTCTCAGGGTTGGGTTTCTTGGATTCTTGCGAGGGTTTCTTACGGCCGCGCCCGCACTGTACAAGGTAGGCGGCATGCACCGATCCTGGCCAGTCCCATCCCGCGCTCAAGATCGGTGCATGTGCCTCCCTGGCGCTGCTGCAGGGGACAGTAGGGTTCGGAACCAAGGTCACCCGCCGATCTCTTTTGTCGCTTCTACAGAAAGCGATGGGAAGAGGCATACGGCCCGACAATGCCGTCGTATCTCAGGGGGCGGAAGCATTGGGAGATCTCTCTTCGTCCTCATGATCATCACCACCATCGTCAGCCTCCTCCTCCGCTTCTTACATCCTCCCCACCACCAGTATCCAACTCTCCTCCTCCTCCGCCTCCTCCTCTCCTCCGCCTCATCCTCCACCTCCTATCCCTCCTCCCCTCCTCCTCCTCCTCCTTCTCTTTCTCTTTCTCTTTCTCTTTATATGCTTACGTATTGATAGTAGTAGCATCACCATTGTTCTTAGTATTCGTAATATGGTTAGCATTATTATTGCTATTATGGTTGGTATGTTGCTTGTTATTTGTATAAGTGTTATAATATTGCTTTAGTATTAGTCTGCATAGTCTTAGTGCTATCATTCGTATTATTAGTATGGTTATGATTCGTAATAATTTTATTCGTATGTTTCTGAGTTCTCGTATCACTATTATGTGTGGTAGTAGTCGTAGTAGTATTGTTCTTATTGTTCGTAATAGTATGTGTTCTATGTTTCTTATGATATGCAGTACTCCTCTCCCTAGTAGTCTTCTTAGTCGTATTTCTATTATTATAAGCATTCCTATGTGTAGTATTACGCTTCTTCTTTCTTAGTCTGTATTATTATTCCTCCCCATCATCCCTCGTTCTCCTCCGTCCAGCCCGTCCCTCCTCCCTCCTGCCTCATTCCTCCTGTCTCTTCTCTCCTCGTCGTGGTCGTCGTCTCCCCCTCACCCCCTGCTCATCCTCAGTACTACCCGTCCCCGCCCCTTGGCCCTCGCGCGAGCCGGCGCCGACGCCGCCGCCAGGGCATCAGCATGAGACCCTCCGACCGCCTGAAGCTGGCAGGGCCGCCCAGTCGTGCCACCGGGTGGGGGGAGGGAGCGTGCATCCCTCCCCTGCCCCCCCTCCTTCCCTCCCTCCCTCCTCCCCTCCCTCCCTCCCTCTCCTCCGCCTCCTCCTCGTCCTCCTCCTCCTCCTCCTGCTCCTCCTCCCCCTCCTCCTTTTCCTCCTCCTCTTCCTCCTCCCTCACCTCCTCCTCCCTCACCTCCTCCTCCCTCACCTCCTCCTCCTCCTCCTCGTCCTCCTCCTCGTCCTCCTCCTCGTTCCTCCTCCTCCTCCTCCTCCTCCTCATCATCCTCCTCCTCCTCCTTCCTGTCGTCGTCGTCTTCGTCGTCGTTCTTCGTTCTTCGTTCTTCGTTTGTCGTTCGTCGTCGTCGTCCTCTTCCTCCCCCATCCTCCTCCTCCGCCTCCTCCTGCTCCTTCTCCACCCCCCCCTCGTCCTCCGCCCTCCTCCTCTCCCCCCTCGCCACCCTCCCTCCCGCTCTCCCTCCCTCCCGAGCCCTTCCCCCGCGCCCCACCCCTGCTGTGATTCGTTTCCAGGGCGCTGGCCGACCGCTCCCTGAGGGCATGCCTCCGCCCCACGGGTAGGGGGGAGACCAAGGGCGCCCTCGAGGGCGCGAAGTTATTCGCGCTTCGCGCTTCGGCTCCGATTCCTCCTCATCCTCCTCTTCTCCCCTGGGAGGCGGCGCGAGAGCGCGAAGTTGTTCGCACTTCGCGCAGCGCGAAGCGCGAAGTTGGGAGCCCTTGGAGACGCCCACCACCGCCGAGCCTCCGCGCGCCGAGCTGGGGCCCGTATCGTGCTGGGTACCGCCACGTCGCTGAAACAAGGAGCAGTCTGGGCCAGAAAGGGGCTCGGTATGCCTTGGGCCCTTCCATGGCTTTTCCTCTGGCCTTCCTCGTGCACGCAGGCGCTCGTGGGGCCGAAAAGGGGCTTCGTTGCTTGCGTATCGTTCCTTCTTTCAGCAGCCCGACTGTAGCGGTCGGGTCCGGGCAGGTCCGGGATGCCTTGGCTGCCCATGGAGGTCTTTCGGCAGGATCGACACGCACCAGCAGCATTTCCTGCCTGCTCATTTCGAGCCGGATTCGTTTTGCGCTTATTGCTCACTTTGAACCGGATTCGTTTTGCGTTCTCGATCTGCGCTCTGGCTGGCGCGATCTGTGGAGTGCAGTCCACGTGGTCTTTCGGTCTCCGAGGTCTTTTTGTTAGGGGACCAAATGCGAACCCTACCCCCACCCTCCCAATCAGAAACCAAGGAGGGTAGGGGTAGGGTTCGCATGTGGCCCCCTATCGGTACGAGCGAGGCCTTTCGGTACGATCGACACGGGTACCGAACCCTAAGGTCCTGGCGCCTCAGCTTTCTCGGGCCAGGCGTCTTCGCCTTCTGTCGGGCCCTCGGGCCCTCACAGACCGAGCCAGCTCGACAAAGGACGCAGCAAGGGTGGGGTCCGGGGGCTCCGGGCGTGAGTTTTTGCGATGACGCAATTTTTTTTTGCAACGTCGGATATCTCACGGCAGGAAGGGGCACGAAGACCAGCAGCATGTCCTGCTCATTTTGGACCGGATTCGTCTGCTCTCTTAGGGGTGGACCTAAACGGTGTTTTTGGCGATTTCGTGGGCCGTTTTCGTTCCGATTTCGTTCTGAAGCAAAGGCGGATTCGAGACAAAAGCGAGGGAAATCGAGAACAAAACGAAAACGAAAAACACCGTTTAGGTTCAGCCCTGATGTAATCTACGTGGTGCAGTCTGCGTGGTGCAAGCTGCGCGCGCATCCGGAAGCGCCAGCTGGCGCACGGCTTGGGCGTCGCGTCAGGGGGGGGGGGGAAGGGGGGGGGGCAGCGAGGGCTGCCGAAAAGGGGCCCGTCAGGGCCCCTGAAGGGGCCCGTTATGGTCCAAAAAGGGCACTTTTCTTCCCGACGTGCCCCCCGTTGCACCGCCTGACGTGCCGCTAGGGCGGGCCTGTTTTGAGATAATCATTTCTGTTTGGAGAGCGTTGGCCCGATTTCTCGTCCTCCCTAGGGGGAAGACGAGGAGGATGAGGAGGAGGACGAGGAGGAGGAGGAGGAGGAGGAGGAAGAGACGGGAGGACGAGGAGGAGGAGGAAAAGGAAAAGGAGAAGGAGACGGTAAGGGGAGGCGGAGGAGGACCAGTGTAAACCCACGAATCATCAACGATGTTGCGGAATACACCCTCCCTCCAAGCTCCCTCTGTGTAGGCCCCTACAATGGTTAATTTCCACAGAGGGAACTGCCTCGTTGGAAGACAACCGTTTGAAGACCCTGAAGCATGCCAAACCATTGTTCTCGGGATTCCAACGCCACGGATCAACCTGATTGTTGCGTCTTGACGATCCGGAATCGTGCCAGAACGCCGTTCTTGGGATTTCAACGCCGCGAATCAACGCAATTGTCCACATTTCGAAAAGGAACCGCCCTCAATCCGTGAGACTCTTGCATAATGTTTAAAATGAATGTGCGTGCCGTTGAGGCGAGAGCTACATTTTGAAAACGACCCGCCATCCATCTGCGAAACTGCTGCAATTGTTTAAGACCGATGTGCGCGGCGCTAAAGCGAGAGCCACATTTTGAAAAGGAACCGCCTTCAATGCGTGAAGCTCTTGCAACATGTTTAAAACGAATGTGCGCGGCGCTGTGAAATTTACATGTTTGTTAACGGGCTTTCTTAGAGAGCTCTAGGTGCAGGCCGTGTGTAGCGCTCGGGGCCTAGTGGCCCTGAGCGCTTGAACCTCCCCCCCCTCGGGCCTGAGAGACTGGAGGGGGTGGGGCAGCATGCATAGCAGGTGCAGAATAGATGTCCATAACGTATTGGCTCTAGTTTCAACGAGCAGCAGCCCTCTCGCGCCTCCCTCTGAGCGCGCGCGGGATTGCAGCCACGACGCGCCTTTCCTGGCTCGCCGCGTGCGTGCTCGGCACCGCCCTGGTGCAGGAGGACGCTTTCGAGGATCTGCTGGATTACGCTTCGGGCGGGTTCGGCGGCGTGCTGTCAGGCTCCCCGCTGCTGCTGGGAGACGGCGAGCCCGAGCCGGAGTCGCCCTTCGACGAGCCCAGCGTCGACGCCGAGGACGTCGACCCGTGCGAGGACGAGCCTGAGGGGCAGCCTATGCCCTTCCAGCGATGGAACAGGATCTACTACCGCCCGAGGGCGGACTCCAACCAGGGTCTCACGATGCTCCTGGTCAGCAAATTCAGCTCCACGCTGGGCGAGAAGAGATGGGTCTGCATCGACCCGACGGGCAGGCTCCAGGTCCTCGACCTCGGGCAGCCCGCGAAGGTGAAGTCGACAAAGTTCGCGGGCGTGAACCACGGCACCTTCCAGGGCCTCTCGGCGACGGAGAAGCAGAAGGCCGTCGAGGCGGCCGACCGTATCATCGCCACGGGGTCCGCATCGACGACAGGCAAGATCACCAGGGACCACCATCCTCGAGGTGGAGGCGCCGCGGGACGCAGGTCCCACCGCCGCCACGCGGTGTCGTGGCTACTGAAGCTGGGCTCCAACATCGCGGGCTACGCTTGGGCCCGCCGGAGCCTAGGCACGGCGGCGGGTTCGACTTTCGTGCTGTGGCGCGCAGTCGTCTACCTCAACGTGGTGGAGTGGGTGAAGTGGGGCTACTCGTCGCTGAAGGAGACCGTGGACACGGTGGAGTATTTCAGGGAGGAGATCGAGACGGTGTTCGAGATGCACGAGTCAGGAGCTTTCGAGCCTCTCTACTTCTCAGTGGGCGTGATGCTCGTGAGTGGCTTCCTCATGTCGTGCTGCAGGTCCTCTCGCCCCTCGCCTGCGCCATCGCCCACAACTTCCTCTGGTGCCTCAGCTCCCGCGCTTCCTGGTTGGAGCTGGCCCTCGTGGTCGGCCACACCGTCTCCCAGCCAGTCGGGATCATCGACTCCCAGGGACGAAGGCACTCAGGTGTCAGACGCCGAGGAGTCGGACTCGGTGGGAGGCGAAGTTCTGAGGCAGCTGGGTTTGGTGGCCGAGAGGCTCTCCGCTCTCGAGGAGAGGCAGGCGTCGCGCCCGACGGAGCCTCCTCAGCCAACTCCAGCGCCATCAGCACCTCAAGCCCCAGCGAAGCCTGGGATCGGCGCGGACAGCTACGACCAGATGATGGGGGCCCTCCTTCAGAGGCTGGACCGCCACAAGGAGATGGTGGAGCAGGACAGCACGGCCGTGACCGCCGGCGGGTCCGAGCAGCGGGTGGTCAGCACCACGTCCAACCCGGAGATCGACTCGCTGGTCAAGGGCCTGGACGACTCCTTCAAGGACATGCGCGAGGTCGCCAAGGAGAAGCTGCAGGCCTACTCCAGCGACGTGGCGTGGACGATCCCAGGGGGCATCAAGACGCGAGTGGCCCCGTCAATGGTGGCGCGCCTGTACCGCAGTGGGGCTTCAGCGGTGGCGAGCATCAGGGAGATGATTCGCACGAAGCAGCTGGACGGCAACCACATGGCGGAGGAGGCCCTCCTCATCAGCATGATGCTCGACCGATCCATGGTGGAGGCGCCAGCCGACTGGATCAACTACAAGACGACGGAGTTGGCGATGCGGCGCCTCCACGGCATCGAGAGGGCCTTCGAGAACGTCAAGCAGAGGTCGGACTGGAAGCCGCCCAACGGCTCCAAGGCGGGCTGGAAGTCTCGCGTCAACTACGCCCTGTTGGAGGAGCTCGACACGACCAAGTCGGATCAGGATGGCCTTCTCATCGACGGCGTGGAAAAGGAGCTTCGCGAACGCTTGGCTCACCGCGCCCTTCTCGCCGCCAAGTCCCTCGACAAGCTGCAGGACAAGAAGCACTCAACAAGCAAGGACGACTGACAGCTGGGCGGTGCTCACGATTCAGGCGCTTCGCGAAGCGCATTCTCCTGGCAGCCATCGTCTTGGAGGCTGCCCACATCTACCACAACTTGCACAGCGTTATTTTCCTAATTTCTCATCACGATGAGAGCGGAGGTCGAATTCTCATCAGAGGGTCGAGTGCGCGACCCCTTGGAGGTGCTGCCGCTCCTGCCAGCGCCGTCTCCCCTTTCGTCTCCTTCGGGGCGGTCGAGGTCTCGCTTCGCCCAGGAGCGAGCGATCAGGGTCAGGACGAACGCCGCTCTGAGGTCCTTAGCCGCGCTGACGACGAACTCATACCACGACCTGCGGGACTCCAGTTTCGGATCCTCCAAGGAGTGGGACACGAGCCACGAGCTGCCGCGCAGGATCTCCGAGAGGGTGCTGCAGTGCCACAGGGACGCGCACGATCAGAAGATGTACGACTCCGACGCCGAGTCCGCTTTCGAGCGGCTGGCCTTGCATGCCAAGCCTGGGACCTACGCGGGCTTCAGTGTATCAGACAAGGACGACGACGACGTGCCGCAACGAGGGAAGGTCATGCCCTTCGTGAGCGGCGAAGCGTCTCTGCCTCCAGCGGGGACGCAGCCATGCGACATAAGGATGATTTCACCAAAAGCGAGATATTACTTCGACCGATTTCACGAGAGGATGTGCCTGCCGCCCAGCCAGGTCGACGAGGCCGACATCGAGAAGACGAGAGCCTACATGGACCCCAGTTTGAGGAGCAGGTCAGCCCGCCTCCAGTTCGCGCTGAGACTATGGGAGTCAGGCATGCTCGGTTTCACGGACATCTGCAGGGCGGAGGTTTCGGTCTTCTTCGTCATGAAGAAAGTCAACGAGGCAGGCCAGTTCATTCTCCGGCCCGTCTGGGACCTGAGGCAGGTGAACAAGCGTTTTCAGAAGCCACCTCACCTTTCTGTTGGGTCTCCGATGGCGATGGCGGAGCTGGACCTGTCCGACGAGATCACAGATGGCAGAGTCTTGCAGTCAACGTGGGGAGACGTGCCAGATTACTTTCACAGATGCAAGAGCTGCAGCGAGCTGTGGCCGTACATGGTGTTCGGAGGCGTGACGATCCCCCAGCTTTTGAAGGAGCTCAAGCGCCAGGGCAAAGGGGTGCCGGCGGTCCCGAAGGGGGCCCGCTACCTGTGCCTGGTGGTGATGCTGATGGGCTTCAGCTGGTCACCAGCGATCTGTCATGGTGCTCTGGAGGACCTTCTGTGCGATCTACCTGGCTTCCCGCGGGGAGCTCAGCTGGTCCACGGGCGCGTCCCCCCCAGCTTCTCCGAGACGGCCTTCATCTACTGGGTGTTCATGGACGACTTCGCCTCGATGACCTTGCAGCAGGACGAGATGAGCGAGGTGGCGGGGGCAGTCCGCGAACACGCTGGGAAGAAGCTCAAGGAGGTGGGCCTCGACATGCACAAAGACGGAGTCGGGGCAGCGATGCCCCTCTCTCTGGGCGTGACGATCACTCAGCGCCCTCATCGCTTGATGGCAGCTCAGGAGAAGGTCAAGAATGTCATTGGTGCGACCAAGGCCCTTTTGGACCGAGGTCGAGCGACGCCAACCGAGCTATCAAGGATACTTGGGTCGTGGGTGTGGTTGGCGATGTGCTGTCGGGCCGCCTTCTGCATGCTGGACGCGTGCTACAAGTTCGCGACGAAGTGCGGCGACGACGATCAGGTTCACATCCTGTGGGAGAGCGTGACCAACGAGCTGTACATGCTTTACCACCTGGCCCCCCTGATGTACACCCACTTGGAGTCGAAGTGGAGCTCCAGTGTCTTTGCTACGGATGCGAGCGAGGAGGGCCTTGGGGTAGTCGAGACGGCGGCGAGCCGGGAAGAAGTCCGAGCCGAAGTCAACCGACAGTGGAGAGCCGACCATCTTCGGGACATGGCCAGGGACGAGGAGGAGGAGGAGCTGCTCAGTGGCGAGAACCTCGAGCGAGCCAGACGAGGCATCCCCCCCGTGGTGTCCGATGGCGAGGTCCCTCCGATGAAATTCATGGCCGACATTTTCTCGGGGTACGGCGGCTTCGGGCAGGCGATCCGCGAGGAATTGCAGTGCCAGACCCTGTTCGTGGACAACGCACGGGAGGCGCGCCACGACCTGCTGGACTCGTCCTTCGTCGAGCTCGTCTGTCGCGCCGTTCTTCGGCCCCTCTTCTTCATGGTCCACTTGGCCCCTCCATGCTCCGCGTTCTCGCGGGCACGTCGACCCCCTTTGCGAGCTCCAGGCCGTTGGATTCGTGGTCTCCCAGGTCTTTCCCCTCAGCAGGTGCAGAGAGTACGGGAAGGCAACGCTCTGGCCCAGGCAGCGATCTCGATTTGCTACGCGTGCCTGGCATCGGGGACGGGCTTTTCACTGGAGAACCCCAGGACCTCGATGATCTGGGATCTCCCCGACATGGCGAAGTTGCTGACGATGGATGGAGTTCGCGCAGTGGAGATGGTGCACTGTGCTTTCGGAGCCCGATGGAAGAAGCCAACTCGGATAGTGACCAACGTGCAGGCGCTGGAGGAGCTCGAATGCAAGTGCTCTCAGGATCACGATCATCAGGAGCTGCGGGGACGCGACTCTCAAGGGCGACTCTGGACGCGCCTGGCAGCAGCCTACCCGCCACGCCTGTGCAAGGCCTATGCCTCGTGTGTGGCCAAGGCCGTGTCCAACAACGAGCTGAAGCTGCACGACTGGCGCATGCGAGAACTCCGAGGCGCATCGCCGAAGCCAGTCGCAGTCATGAGTCACTGGGCCAAAGTATCCCGATGGCATCTAGCGTGGAAAGGGGTATGGGCTTATCACGATCACATAAATGTGCAGGAAATGAGGACGGTCGCGTCGGTATCTCGTCACCTGTGTCGCTCGTCAAAGAACTGGTTCAGCCGAGTCTTGGTCCTGTGCGACTCTATGGTGACGGTGGGCGCAGTCAGAAAGATGCGGAGCTCTTCGCGACCTTTGATGACGCAGCTGAAGAAGATCGGTGCGATCACGCTGGCCACCGGTATCCGATTGACGCTGAGGTGGATACCCACAGACATGAACCCGGCCGACGGCCCGTCGAGAGGCGAGGAGATAGGCAGCGCCGAGATCACCAAGACCAAGTCCGAGCAGAAGAAGAGCGCGATGGACAGCGACTTCGAGTTCGAGAGGCTCTTCGGGGACATGCTGGAGATCAGGGGCATGCACGACGACTACGACCTGGCCTGGCATTTATGACGACGATCCTGATTCTAGCCTCTGCTCCGGAGATCACTGCCACGGCAACTGCAGACACGGAGCCGACAGACCAGGACGAGAGCTTCCAGGCTGACGGCGACCACACTTTCGACAGTGAAGATGGGCAGGCTGCTGATGACGTGGGAATGTTCGCAGGAGCTCTCGAAGCAGCGGTGACAATCAAAAAGACGGCCAAAAAGAAAAGAAAGCAACGAGCTCACGTTCCTCAGAACAAGAAAGGCCCCCTCGCCTTCGAGAATGCTGCTCGGGAGCCCCCAGTGTCGAGAACCAGCCTGGGCTCGGGCACGCTGGAAGTACCTCTGCGGCTTCTCGTTCACGCAGTTCAGGACAACACTAACGTGTGCTACATCAAGGAGGTGGAGCCCTTCCTTGTGAGGGTGCGTCTCAAGAGGCTTCCTTTTGCCACGGCGGCCGAGCGTGACATCACCCTTGCGGCGGAGTTAGACCACATGTGCTTCGTGGAGAGGGCTTCGGTGTCAAGAGGAGTTCGACTGTACCATGGGCTGGTCCACCTGTTTCCAGAGTGGAAGTCTGAGCTGCCGATCTCCTTGCGTGCTTTGCATAGCTGGGAGAAACTCCAGGAGTCCTGGGAAGGTGGCCCAGCCTCTGCCGAAGCAATCTATTTCATATCATCCGAGGCGATCAAATCAGGCCACGTAGACGAGGGGATAGCATTTCTTGTAGCGTACGATTGTTATCTTCGAGAACAGGATTGGCTGCAGCTGAAGGGTGAAGACGTTCATGTTAGTGGAAAAACGTATTTTAATGATCTGCCAAGTGACGACACTCAGCATGCAGCTGGTGGGATCAAAGTGGCGCTACTTCTTGGACGGAGACACAGAGGTGAGAGCGTCAAGACAGGTCAAGAGCAAGGAGTGGCGATTGACAGCGGTCTTCTCTCACACATCCTGGCGGAGCGTGTCAAGCAGATCAAACCGACCGACAAGGTCTTCAATACCACAGCTGCCAAAGCAACTTCAGTCTGGAGAGGCATCCAATCCAAGTTCGGACTTGAGTGGATCGGACCGATGCATACGTTGAGACACAGCGGACCGAGCTACGATATCTTGCACAAGAGACGCTCAATTCAAGAAGTTCAGAGACGCGGACGGTGGACACAAGCCAAGTCGATGGCCAGGTATGCGAAGCCACATTCTCTTATCGTTCATGACGCACGGTTACCTGCGAAGATTAAGGACGCGGGCCGCAGGGCCCTTCATGATCTGAGCTCGACGCTGAAGAGCATCCCCACTCAGAGCCCATGGCGATCTGCAGCATCGCGGGGCTTGACGTACATCGCAGGATCTGACGCCGGCCAGGCCATGGAGCCCGTGGACCCGGCAGCCTGAGACGCGGCGGCGTGCCAAGCACTGTGGCCTCCCGCCTTGAGCCAAATTGTCTCCTCCCCCTTCTCCTCACTCCTTATATATCAGTGCTGACGCACCCACCCCCCCAGTCCCAGTCTTTAAGTGAGAACCCGAGGTTGCGGGGTGAGGGGTGTTTTTTCTTGGGCCTGTGCCTCTCGTGGCTGCTTAGGCCCAGGCTCTCGCCGACAGCGGCGAGCGAAACCTTCCGATCGGTGTGCTGCGCGAGCCGAGGGTAGTGTGAAAAAGGATCCCGTCTGGCCATCTTGGAGCTCGTTCTCAGAATACATGTTTGTTAACGGGTTTCTTAGAGAGCTCTAGGTGCAGGCCGTGTGTAGCGTTCGGGGCCTAGTGGCCCTGAGCGCTTGAACCTCCCCCCCTCGGGCCTGAGAGACTGGAGGGGGTGGGGCAGCATGCATAGCAGGTGCAGAATAGATGTCCATAACGTATTGGCTCTAGTTTCCCATCCCAACCCTCCCTTTTTTGAGGGGGTGTTTTTTCTTGGGCCTGTGCCTCTCGTGGCTGCTTGGGCCCAGGCTCTCGCCGACAGCGGCGAGCGAAACCTTCCGATCGGTGTGCTGCGCGAGCCGAGGGTAGTGTGAAAAAGGATCCCGTCTGGCCATCTTGGAGCTCGTTCTCAGAAGTTGTATTTGTTTACCGGCGATGTACGCGGCGCTAAGGCGAGAGCCACTTTTTGAAAACCACCCGCCCTCCATCTGTGAAATGGTTGTTGATGTTTACGCTTCAAGGACATAAACGATGAGGAAGTCCCTGCAAAACGCACGGCCCGTCTTAAAAACTGGCCTCAGGGCGCGACAGGGCGAAGTTACTCACAAGGAAAAGGAATGGAGGCAGAGGAGGCAGAGGGAGAAGGGGGGAAGCGGAGGGAGGAGGGAGGAGGAGACGTAGTAGGAGGAGGAGAAGGAGGAAAAGGAGGAGGAGGACGAGGAGGGGGAGGATGAGGAAGGAGGCAGGAGGAGGAGGAGGAGGAGGAGGAGGAGGAGGAGGAGGAGGAGGAAGAGAGGAGGAGAGGAGGAGGAGGAGGAGGAGGAGGAGAGGAGGAAGAGGAGGGAGGAGGGAGGAGGGACGAGGAGGAGGAGGCGGCCGAGGAGCAGGAGGCGGCCGAGGAGCAGGAGCCAGGAGCCAGGAGGGCGAGTCGGCAGGAGCGGGAGCTCGGCCGGCCCCGCCTCCACCCCTCTGGCCGCCGCCGGCTCGCGCCGAGGCAGGGCTCGTCTCGATTCCTTCGATTCGACTTCGATTCGCCTCGTCTTCGATTCGACTCGACTTCGATTCGACTTCGACTTCGAGTTCCGCTTTGGGCTCCGATTTCTCGACGGAGCCCTACCTTCGGGGGTGGCAAAGAGGGGGGGGATGACTAGGGGGGATGGGATATCATGGCGGGGGCCATGATACTTCCCCAGATTTCATGGCGCCCCTTCTTGTTTCATTACGTCCCTGGCCCCCCGCTGGGCCGCGCACATGCCGCTGGCTATGATTTGCACCCCCCCCTCTTGGACACCCCCCTTTTGGCCGCTCCCGATACCTGCTCGCCTGCCGATTTCCGCCGGTTCGGCTTCTCCTGATTCGTCCGCCGATCTCATCTCCGCTGATCCGATGCATGCCGGTCGCCGGTCCGACTGATCGAATCGATTCTGGGTTTGCCCGCCGAGGCGGAGCAGGCCGCGACGCTGAGCAAGCGGGCCAGGCAGGCCGAGACGAGGTACTACGCCAGCGTCGAGGAGGCGAACAAGGCCCCAAAGATTGGCGCCCTCCCTC
>CAUYUJ010010824.1:429673-444673 GCA_963575745.1 Prorocentrum cordatum | reverse complement strand
GGGTCCCCCTCGCCTCCGCGGCCCTTCTCCTCCTCCTTCTCCTCCTCCTCCTCCTCCTCCTCCTCCTCCTCCTCCTCCTCCTCCTCCTCCTCCCCTGCTGCAGGACATGGACCAGCAGAGGGCGGAGTGCATCTGCAGCGGCCTGGGCAAGCTGGTCGGGCTGGAGGAGCAGTGCCTGCGTGACGCGCAGGAGGAGCGCGCCGCGCCTCTCTCCGCGCGGGCAGCCCCGAGAGGATCCGAGGTGGTGTGGGCGGGCCTGCGCGCGCCGCGCCCGCGGGCGACTCGGGGCGCGTCCGGAGTGCGCTCGCGTGGTGTCGGGTGGGCGTCGCGTGGGGGGGCGATGCGGGGGGGGGCCGCGCCCGCGGGCGACTCGGGGTGCGTCCGGAGTGCACTCGCGTGGTGTCGGGTGGGCGTCGCGGGGGGGGCGATGCGGGGGGGGGGGCGGGGGCAGCGAGGGCGAGAAACAGGGGGGCAGCTGGGGCTGCAGAAACGGGGGGGCAGCGAGGGCTGCAGGAAAGGAGCCCTCTGGGGCCCCCGAAAGGGGGCCCTCGAGGGCTCAACAGGGGGCCCTCCGGGGCCCGAGAGAAGTGCACCCCATCCTCCTCCTCCTCCGCCTCTCCTCCTCCTCCTCCTCCTCCTCCTCTCTCCTCCCTCCTGCTCCTCCTCCTCCTCCTCCTCTTCCTGCTCCTCCTCCTCCTCCTCCTCTTCCTCCTCCTCCTCCTCCTCCTCCTGCCCCATTCCTCGCCCACCCCAGTAAGCGATGCCCAAGTCGGGACACCTGCCTCTGGCGATATTGGGCTGTCCAGGCATCTGTTGTTCTTGGCCCCACTGTTCCCCAAGCAGCGCTTGCACTCGGGAGTTCTTGCTTGCTTCTCTCATTTTCCAGTCAGTGCTTGCACTGAAGGGGTCCTAGCGGATCTTGAAGGATTGGGCGAAAATTGGCAGGCTATTTCGGTAGACCGCCAGGTTCCCGGGGTCCCGGTTCTGGGTTCCTGGGTTCCCGGTTGCTGGTTCCTGGCCGATTGCGGTGGGCGGCGGGGTTCCCAGATTTCTGGGTTTTTGGGTTCCTGGTCGATCTTCTGATCGATTGGTCTCACCATCGATCTCATAGCCATCTATCTATCGATCTTGCGATCGACCTCACCATCGATTTCACGATCGATCTCGCAATCGATCTCACTACAGATCGCACGAGCGATCTCACGATCGATCTCACTGAATAGACATCAATATCGGTCCCAATACCGACCATACTATCGTCCCCACCACCGATCCCACTACCGATCTCGCAATCGAATTCAAAATCCACATCATTCATTTCCAAATCATCCGCTGATTGGGCTTTTCTCTAGGGTGTGCCTTAGGTACCTGGGCCCCGGTTGCCAGTTCCGCCACCTTGTGGTGGTCCCGTCGCCGCCCGTCGCCGCCCCTCGCTTGGGCCCGATGGCCGGTTCCGCCGCCTTGTGGGGGCCACGTCGCCGCCCCTCGTCCGGGCCTCGTTGCTGGCTCCGCCGCCTCCTGGTGGCCCCATCTCAGAGCGTGAAATACCTACCCCGCTTTCGCTTCCAGGCAAAAACAATTCATACCACGCGCCTCCTCGTCAAGCGGCCTAACCAGTACAGGCTGCAATTTGGCATCGTTTGGTATCTCTTGGAAGCGAGGGTGGTCAAAAGCGAGGTAGGCTTGTTTTCCCCCTACCATCGCCGCCCGTCGTCGCGTACCACATAGGTTGCCCAACATAGATTGCGTCACATAGTTCACGCAACACACACTGTGCCACAGAGAGTGCTCACCATGGCTTGCGGCTCACACCACGCGCAGCTCAGATGCTGCACCACAAACACGCATCGTGCACTGCAAAATTTGCGCAACCTTCATTTTTCCTTTCTGAAAGAATAATCGGGTCGACCCCTCTCCACCCCAGATTTAATGGGCCCCTTTTTCGCATTACATGTTACATGTGTTTCTGCTCCTTCGTCCACCTTCAATGCGAATTCATATCAGCCCAGCCAGACCAGTATCCCGCCCCCTCATCCTTTGCAAATAGTGTTTTGCGCGCGCACTCGTTGATAACAAATCATCAGTTTTCAATAATCCCTTGCAGAAATCGGCACGAAGTGCACGCGCGCGTCGTCGCGCGCGCATGCCGAAATCCTTCAAATGTTTTCGATGTCGTAAGGATTTCAAAATCGAGCGCCCCAAAAGATATAAGAACAGTTTCTCAACACGGATTGTCGAAACAACTTGCGCTCGGGCTTTCGCGGATGCTTAAGAAAACCATCGGCTTCTCAACATTTCAAAACATGCTACCCAACGGGCCTCTCGAGCGCGCATGTCGAGATCATTCGAACACCCTTGCGCGCCTGCTGTCGCAATAATCCCTTGCCACAACTGGGACGAAGTGTCCACGCGCGCGTCGTCGCGTTCGTATGCCAGAATGTTCCAAAACCACATGAGGTTTCGTAAGGATTTAAACATCGAGGGTCGCGAAAATATATACGACACATGGTGTTGCAACACATGTTCTTTTTCAAGGAAACCTGCGCTCGCGGTCTCGCGAATTCTTAATGATACCACCGGTTTGCCAACATTATCAATAAACATTTTGCCAAACGGGCCTTTCGCGCCGCATGTCGAAATCACTCGAACGCCATTGTGCGCTTGCTGGGGGTGGGGGGGGCACGATCCGTGTCAAATTATTCCATGCGGGCCACTCGCGCGTCGGCCGCGCGCATGTCGAACTCCTTCCAAAACCTTCATCACCGACGCGAGGACGCCGTCATCGTCGTCGGCGTGATCAGCATCGGCGCCGTCACTGGCCGTGCCATCGTCTTTGTCATCATCGTCACTAGCGTCGCTATCATCATTATCGCATCTACCGTGGTCGACGTTGCCATGATTTCGCGCCCGCCCACGTTGCCGATTCGCGTTGAAGTGCCCGGTGCCCAGTGGTCAGCGCCACCGCGGCCGCGGCGAGTTGCGGGTGGATGTGTGGGATGATAGAAATATTCGGATAAAGTTCAAGAATCCCTTGCAACAGATGGTCCGAAGTGCACACACGCACGTTGTCGCGTGCGCGTATGGGAATCCTTCAAAAACCTTTGATGTCGTAAGGATATCAAATCGAGTGCCTCCAAAACACTTACACACCACATGGTTCGCAACCGTAAGTTCCAGAAACATGTTGCGCTCGCGTTCTTGTGAACTCTCAAGAAACCGTCGTGTTTCAACATTTTCATAACTTGCTACCAAGCGGGCCTGTCGCGCGCGCATGTCGGAATCGCTGAAGCGCCCTTGCGCGCGTGCTGTCGCAAGAATATCTTGCAAAAAACGGGGCGAAGTGCACACGCGCGCGTCGTCGCGCGCGCATGGCCCAACATGTTTTGAAGCCTTAGGTTTCGCACGGCATTTCTTATCGAGTGTCCCGAAAACATGTAACAACAGTGCGCTTGTTCTCTTGCGGGTTGTGAAGAAGTCATAGGCTGTCAACATGCTCATTACATTCGGCCAGACGGGCCCGTCGCGCCGCACGTCGAAATCATTCGCACGCCCTTGCGCGCGTGCTGGTGGGGGAGCACGACCCGTGTCAAATCATACCATGCGGGCCATTTTCGCGCGCGGGCCGCGCGCGCATGTCGAACTCCCTTCAAAACCTTCATCACCAACGCGAAGACGCCGTCATCATCGTCGGCGTGATCACCATCGGCGCCGTCACTGGCCGTGCCGTCGTCTTGTGCCATCATCGTCACTAGCGCTGCTACCAGCATCATCGCGTCTACCGTTGTCGACGTTGCCATGATACCGAACCCTCCCAAGTCGCCGAGTCGCACTGAAGTGCCCGCTGGGAAATGCCCAGCGGTCAGCGCACTGCGGGCGCGTCGGTCGCGCCAGATTAGCTGACCGCCGCGCGCGCGAGCATGCGCGCTAGCGCGGCCGCAGAAATGCACCAGCCAAGCCCATGCACTCGTCGCAATCGCCGCAGCATGGGTTTTGCAAACCAGGATGCGGGTGTGTGTGTGTGTGGGATGATTGTGCGAGCAGTGGCGCGGACAACTCATTGCGAACATAAGCTGTGTCACCACATAGATGGCACTACACATTTTACATCGTACATACATATGTTTATATGTGTACATATATTGGATTTCGCAGGTTGCACAACATGTTGTGTACCACCTGTATTGTACCACGTTGCTTGCACCGCACAGTTTGCACCATTTAGTTTGCACCACACGTGTTGCATGATATCGTTACCACTGCACTTTTTACACCTATCATATTTCACTATGTAGGTTCAGCGTACTACCTAACGTACTAAAACACATTTGGGGGGTCCACGCTGGCTACCACTTGTTCTATGAAATTCTTGGATTCACAATACAGACGCATTCGGCACCAACTGCGAGCCCACCCCTGCAGGCTTGACCGGCGCGTCGGACGCCCATGTTGGGGTTCGCCCGACTGAAAGTATCCTTCGAAGTTTCAACCCTGGCCATCGTTCCAGATGTCTGGCTTGAAGGGGTACGGTCAAGACGTTGCAATAAGGACCATTCTGGATTCAGGAGGGGTTCCAGTCTTCGGGCCGCTCCAGGAGTCCAGGTCGGGGGATCGATCCGTGGCCGAGGTTGGCCGCGGCCGTCAGCAAACCTCCGTTTTTTTACTCACTGTTCCTTGAGGCAGCGCGATGGCTCCAGTGTTCACGTGTGGTTGTCGGTTGTCCAGCGCAGGTCGCCCGCAGGAGCGCGAGGTGTTTGCGCTTTGCGGTCTGGGCCAGGGGGGGAGGAGGAGGTGGGGGAAGGAGGAGGGAGGAGGAGGAGGAGGAGGAGGAGAGGAGGAGGGGGAGGAGGAGGAGAGGGGAGGAGGAGGAGAGGAGGAGGAGGGAGGAGGAGGAGGAGGAGGAGGAGGAGGAGGAGGCGGAGGAAAGGAGGAGGAGGAGGAGGAGGAGGGAGGAGGAGGAGGAGGGAGGAGGAGGAGGAGGAGGAGGAGGAGGAGGAGGAGGAGGAGGAGGAGGAGGAGGAGGAGGAGGAGGGAGGAGGAGGAGGAGGAGGAGGAGGAGGAGGAGGAGGAGGAGGAGGAAGAAGAAGAAGACGAAGACGAAGACGAAGACGAAGACGAAGACGAAGACGATGACGAAGACGAAGACGAAGACGAAGACGAAAAAGAAGTAAGAAAAAGAAGAAGAAGAAGAAGAAGAGGAGGAGGAAGAGGAGGAGGAGGTGGAGGAGGAGGAGAGAGGATGGAGGAGGGGAGGGAGGAGGGGAGGGGCAGCCGCGCCAGGGCGCGCGGATATAGGCCGCGCTCTCCGCGCGGCGCGGGGCGCGCGCGGTGGTCGGGTGGCCCTGGGTGTCGCGGGGCGGACTGGGCCGAAGCCTGAGGTTTGGATGGTGTCGCTGGCGACGGGCGGGGCACGGCAGGTGCCCCCGCGGGGGCACGAGGATGGCCGCGCTTCGCGCGTCGCGGTCTTGGCCAGCGCGGCTGCCCTTCTCCTCGGGGGGCGGCGCGGGGGCGCGAGGGTGCGAAGATGACCGTGCACCGCGGGGCGCGGGGCGCGAAATGAGGTGCCCTAGGGCAGAGGGTTGGAGGGTTACTTCGGTGGCCGGCGCTCGGGCCGAGGAATCGCAGCGTCGTGCGTCCGATCAGGAGTCACGGAACCCCTCGGGCGCATTCCTTTCGGCCTCCCGGGACTTTGTTTGGATGCGTTGGATCAAGCTCGCAACAGGAGCGCTATAAGCTGTCTCGCTCACTCCCACCCGCCCTCCCACAAGGTCAGCAGCACCAGAGACTCATCCTAGGCAGAGGTCGGCATCGGACGATCATCCATTGAGAGCCACCGCAGACGTCAGGCGTGCGACGCTCTCGAGGTGCGCCAAGCGTGCCAAGCGCGCATGGTGCGCCAGATGCACCACGTGCTTCACGTGTGCAAGGTGCGCAACCTGCTCCAGCCGCGCCCTTTGCGCGACGCGCACAGACTGCGCCAGTGCTCGTGACAGCACGCATCGGGCAATATATGTCGACCCCCCGACCTTCCGTGCAAAACCACTGCAGGGTGACGGGCGGCGGGGTGGCGAGCACGATTTCTAGTGCGCGTGTACGTTTCAATGAGCTCTCGATGTCTTATGGTGGGGCAGGTGCAGTGGGACAGTGCGCAGCGGACAAATGTGCCCGCACCCCCGCCAACTCTGTCAAAAAAACCTGTGGCGGGCGTCCTGCTCACGACCCAGATTTTCCCGCCGCGTGCTGTCTGTTTTGTTAGTTGGGCAGGGGCGGCTAGCGGGGCCGCGTGGTTCCTGCTTGCCTGCCGGTCGAGTGGGGGAGGGGGTGTGTATTAATTGGATGGGGAAGTGATGAACCCCTTCCCTAATGATGCAACGATCGCAGAACACAAATTTGGGCCAACTTTAACCCACATGCAGTCCTGAGGGATGGTCGGACCTCTTGGGATAATTCCAGAGCCCAACGAGGGGCACCTGGGATCATCCTGCAGGAGTATCTCTACTCGAATGCCTCGAATGGAAGGGTGAGGCCAGGTTGTAGGCATGCCCAATACTAGAAAGGGATATTCTATCATTTAGCGGTTTTTTAGAGGGAGGTGTTAATCTCCAGCAGAACACTCCTGCCATCCCCTCCTCCCTCCTCGCTTCTGGCGCCCCATCCTTCACGTCTCTATGGAGTGGCAATGCCAGAGACAAGGCCTAAAGCAGACCACGTGCCGTTTTCGAGCAAGCTCTTTCCGCACGATAAGTTCGCTTTTAAGCATCCGCGCGCTAGGACACCATGCAGGAGGAGGCGGAGCAGGAGGAGGAGGAGGAGGAGGAGGAGGAGGAGAAGCGTCAAGGGTCGTCAGGGGGTGGGGCAGAGCAGAAAAAATCATGCGTTATCTGTTCTGTGGAGCCATGGGAGACACATGCGGAGAGATGGGCGACGTGCAGAACAAACATATGCTCACGACAGCGAGAGATTAGCAAGAGGAGTGGGAACAACGGGTGCGATATTGAGCGGCACTGGGACTGCGCCGCTGCCCATGAGATAGTGCATGAGCAGCAGCGGCTCGGATGTCTCCGTTGGTGGAACTGCACACGGGGGCGCGGCATGTAGCATCGTCCGCAGGACTTCGCCGGCGTCAAGCAGGCGCACCAGGCAGCAGACCCCGTGGCCGACATACAGGACCTCCCCATCAGGGCATCCCCCTCTTGCGATTGCGTCTTCGGCGATGGGGCCAGGTCACCCGCGGCGGCACGAAGATGGTCGCGCTTCGCGCGTCGGGACCTGGGCTGGAGCGATTGCCCTTGGTGCGAAGGTGATCGCGCACCGCGGCGCGCGATGCGCGAAGTTCGGTGGCTTAGATTCAGGGGGGGAGCAAGAACAAGCATCCCAGCACCCCCAGCACCCCCAGCTGGCGTTTGCAGGGCAGCCTTGGGCGTCTACCAAACAGCCCTGCCTGTTTGACTCCCTCGTGCTTGGCATCGCTCGGACGTGTGCATTTTTTCCTCGGTGGGGACCATCGAGGAGCATCCTTGATCATTTGGCGAAAAAAACACGCACGAAACCGAAAAAGGCACAGGGAATGGACGTCCGAGCGATGGCGAGCGTGCGGGGCACCAGCTGCATGGCTTCGCGCGCAGGGGTGCTTACAGCCGGACCGCACGACAAGAAACACCCTATGTTCCGTCAGGGTTCCTCGGGTTCCTTTGGTTTCAATTACAGTCGGGGCCTTGACCTAAGGACCCCAAAATAAGGAACGAGGCCCCTTCTTTTCCATAAGTTAAACTTCGATTTCCGATCGAAAACCTAAGGAAAACCTGAGGCAAGCTGCGAAACACTTGAGGAACGCGGAGCCCCTCCCCAACGAAAAGGGTTCCTTCTTCAGGGCCCCGACTGTAGGCGTGGAAGGTTGTAGCATTCTCGAAGAAACTGCAGCTTGTAGGTGGGCGTCGGTGCGCTGCGGAGCGCGCGCCCGAACCTCCAACAAACTTCGGGGCATTTAGTGTACCTTTGGTTTCGTCGCCCGCCATTCGGGCTGTTCGTCCCACGTTGCCCAAGGTGATGTGTCGTTGCTGCCTGAGGTGCTGACTGAGTTCTCTTCGGGTACCGTGGGTGTTGTCCGGAGGTGTCTGTGCGCTGTCTCGGTGTTGCCTGCTGTATTACCTCAGTACACCTTAGGCGATGCTCAAGAAAACCCAAGTTTTCGGCCAGAGTCTCGATTATTCTTAATGTTTCAATGTAAATCCCAAGATTTGAATAGACATTCTGGGTTTTTTATTCAAGTTCTGAGACTATGAATTTCTTAACCCATGATTTCTAAAGCATTTCGCAGGGTGTACTGTTTGGGATGTCTGGTTGTTGTCTGAGGTTGGTTACCCGTACTGTTTGGGATGTTTGGTTGTATGGCTCACGCGAGGGCGCGCACGCGCGTGCGCGTTCTCGCGTGCGCAATACAAAAATCACTAGGGACCGACAAGATTAACATCGAAAGCTGAGTGGTGAACCCTCATTGGTCGTTTCTCTTGCAGTCTGGAACCCAACATGAAATCGAGTATTGTAGGAATACACGTTCTCATTGCACGCGCAATCCAACACTCAAGTGGCAATTGCCAACTTCATTTCGCACACTGCAAAGAGCAAACCAGTTGTTTCACTGGTGTTCTGGAACCCAACGTGGTAGATCATATTGTAAGATGACATGTATTTCTCATTGCGCGCGCATTCGCACGCGCGATACGAAGGTCAATAGCGAATGGCCAAACTATTTCGAAAGCTGAATACTGAAAACTAAGTGTTTCACTCATTCTCAAGGCCTCAACATCATGTTGGGCATTGTGGCCAAATAGGCTTTTCGCGTGCGCGCGCACGCGCGCGCGTCGGCAATACGACACGTTTGTTTTGGTGTCACGATAAGCCATATGATGTTGAGGTCCAGGGTACACCGTTGATCTCCGAAGGTGAGTTCCTATTCCCCATTCATCTTTTTACTGCGCACGTGAGAACGCGCGCGCGTACGCGCGCGTTAAGAAAATATGTTGTCATACAGTATGTTTTATCGTATTGATTTCCAGAATGCAAGTGAAACAAATAGTTTTCACCACTTAGCTTTCGAAATTGGACTAACTATTGCCAGTCTGATGTTGCATTGCGCACGGGCGCGCAACAGGAAAACAGCATTGTGACACAGTTCATCATATCATGTTGACCCCTAAAATACGAATGAACTAATTTGTTTCTACCATTCAGCTTTCGAAGTTAAATTGGTGATTTTCTATTGAGTTTCTTTTGGTTTTCGCATGGTTCACCCCTCTGGCTGTTGTCTGGTTGCTGCCTGAAGTGTTGGATCGGCGATTGCATTTACTTTTCTTCGTGTTGGTCCGAGGGGGTTCGGGTACAGTGCGATGCCTGCCTGCTTGCTTGCTGAATCGCAGGGGCTCGTGCTTGAGATCCGTTTTGCTTGTTTGTTTTCCTGAGCCTCCTCGAGGGCCCGATGGCTCGATTCGAATAGCCTCCTGATTTTCCCAAGTACCCTCCTCTGTCTTGTCGCCTCCCTGGTGCTGCCCATCTATCCGTGGGCGCCCACCAGCCTGGCGAGGAGGCGCCGGCGCAGTTCGGGGCGCATGCCCAGATGTCCATAATACTTCGGCTTTCCTCGCTCAACGGCTCGTCATCTTTCTGTCTGTGCAAGGCCTGAGGCTTGTATTTTCGATCGCCGTGGGCTTCTTGGTGACACACTGCCCTACGCAAGCGATAATGGAACCGCTCGGGTCAGGTTGCCTGGGGTTTCCTCGCTTCCAGCCGACATGCAAGAAACCCAACCCCGGACCAAGCAGCCTCGGCGAATCGTCTGGGTTGGGTTTCCTGCCAGGGGGTTCTTGGGGATTCGTATCCCATGCCTTCCGCGGATGGCGTTCCTGACCTCTGTAGACTGGGAGCATCGTCAGGAGGAGGTAGGCTCAGGGGGTGATGCGTCGACTTCCACTCGACCATTGATCGCCGACGGGGGCCCCACAGCCAACCCCTCCCAGGAAGGTGCGGTCTCGCTACTGGGGGCCCATCGCCCATCGCGAACCGATCGGGGCGATGTATCGCCAATTCCAGCACGATGTCTCCCCCCATAAGCCGTCCCATTTGTAGACTGGGGCGGCCTCTCCTTTAATCTTCGATCTCCTCATCCTCTTCCTCCTCTTCTTCCTTTCTTCTCCTCCTCCTCACCCATACTCCTCTTCCCCTCACCTCCTCCTCTTCCTCCTCATCATCATCACCATCACCATCCCCATCACCATCATCACCATCACCATCACCATTACCACCACCACCATCACCATCATCATCAGCAACAGCACCACCACCATCACCATCACCATCACCATCACCATCACCATCACCATCATCATCATCATCATCATCATCATCATCATCATCATCATCATCATCATCATCATCATTATCATCATCATCATCATCATCATCATCATCAGCATATCAGCCCCGCGACTCATGCCTGAACCCCCCCAACCCCCTGGCCGGATTTCTTTTCTTTCCGCGGGGGTCAACCTTCGCGGCGACCCGTTAAACCCAGGACCCTTGGCGGCGCACGGATTTCTTTGCTTCTTCCGCGCGCGAGTTGCCATTGGAACCCCTGAACCCCTTCCGACTACTGTGCAAGTAGTACTTGAGTACGACTGGTACTTTTATGTTCTAGCGCGCAGTTGCTCCTAGAGAGCACATTGTCCTGCCGTGCAAGTATTAGAGTGCAACTGGTATCATATCACAACTGGTAGAACTGTGCGCCCTCGTACAATTCCTTAGTACAAGTGCAACTCCCTAGTACCACTCCCTGGTACAATTCTCTAGCACAAATAGTACCAGTACAACTCTTTGGTGCAATTCCTGAGTGCTAGTACAACTCGCTAGTACAAGTCCCTAGTACAACTCCCAGGTACAACTCCCTAGTAATAACACAATTAATAGCACAGCCCCGTAGTGCAACCTAGTGATATAATGTAATAGTACAACTCCCTAGTGCATCTCCCTAGTACAACTCCTCAGTGCAACTCCGTAACGCAATTCCATTAGTGTAACTCCCCGTGTAGCTCCCTAGTACTAGTCCAACTCCCTAGTACAACTCCCAGTAGGACTCCCAGGACTCCCTGGCACAACTCCCTATTACTAGCACAACTCCCTAGTGCAACCACTATCAGAGTGTTGCTGCATTGCACTTACAATCTGGGCTCTCGCGCTTTTCCTCTGGTTGCGCTGGGGTGGGTGGGACCCCTCGCGCGGGCAACCCCGCGGCTGAGAATTCATTCCTCTTCCGGAATTTGAGGCGGGGGTAACCCCCGTGCTCGAACCCTTCGCCAGGATTGTTTCTTTCCTCCGCGGAAGCCGGACCCCCTGGGCCTCCTGGGCGCGCCCCAGAAGTTCTTTCCTTCTGGATGGGCCCCCATGGATCCTTCGTTGGAGTCGCGGTGCTGATATCATCATCATCATCATCATCAGCAGCACCATCATCATCATCATCATCATCATCATCATCATCATCATCATCATCATCATCATCATCATCATCATCATCTCATCATCATGATCGTCATAATCATCCTTACCATCCGAATCCTTATCATCATCATATCATCACCGTCATCAGCATCGTCATCATCATCACCATCACCATCACCAGCATCATCATCAGCAGCAGCATCATCATCATTATCATCATCATATCATCATCCACATCCTCATCCTCATCCTCTTTCTTCTCCTAGTGCTCTTCGCCAGAGGAGCAGACTGTTTTGATATTTCATGATACGTCCCAGTAATGGATAACGATGTAAGCAGCTTATCATTTGGCTATCTAGTTCGAATCAAACAGCTGCATAGGCACTGCAGTCGTGGCGTCCGCGCGGACTTCTTGGATCTGCGCTGGGCACCTTTGGTGCGCCTCTGGCGGCGCCTCCGTCGTCGTCGTCGTTGTCGTCGTCGTCGGAGCAGGAGGAGGAGGAAGGAGGAGGAGGAGGAGGAGGAGGAGGAGGAGGAGGAGGAAGAGGCCGAGGAGGGGGATCAGCAGCAGCAGCAGCAGGAGGCGCAGGAGGCGTAGGAGGAGCAGGAAGGAGGAGGGGGAGGGGGGAGGGAGGGAGGGGGGGCAGGGGAGGCAGCGGGGTGCAGGATTTCATCCAGCGGCACCAGGGCCAGGTCGCGCAGGGCGAGAGCTTCGGCTATGCGAGAGGCCTCGCGGTAGGTCCGCATCTGCGACGGCATGGCCACGGGGCTGGAGCCTGTCTGTCCTGCAGTCGACCCGCTCAGTGAGGATGAGCAACTTCTGCGAGCAGAGCCGCGCCCCGCTCGCAAGGTGTCGACATGGCCTTCCAAGGCCTTCCAAGGTATCGTGCGTCTGTATTATGAAACCGTTTCGCTCCGGCCCGTATTGTGCCATCGCAGGCGTTTGCTTGTGCGTTCGTGGCCTCTTGGAGGCCGTTTGGGGGCCTCTTGGGACATCTTTTTGGGCCTCTTGGGGGCCTCCTGGGGCCTCCAGGGGGTCTCCTGGGCTCGCTTGAGGGCCTCTTGCGGCCTCCTGGGGGCCTCTTGGGGCGGGAGGAAGCTCGAATTGGTGGCTCTCTTCATCGTGCGTCCTTACTCTACGAGTTGACCGGTTGACCGTGTCCTGCTGCATCCCATCTCTCCACTGCATTTCTCCCTTGCTCCCGGCCCTCCCTCCCCTCCCCTGGCGAGGGAGCGCCTTTCGCCTCCCCTCGCCCTCCCCGCCTCCTCCCCCTCGCCCTCCCCTCGCCCTCCCCGCCTCCTCCCCCTCGCCCTCCCCCTCGCCCTCCCCGCCTCCCCTCGCCCCTCCCCTCGCCCTCCCCGCCTCCTCCCCGTCGCCCTCCCCCTCGCCCTCCCCGCCTCCTCCCCCTCGCCCTCCCCGCCTCCCCTTGCCCCTCCCCTCGCCCCTCCCCGCTTCCTCCCCCCTTCGCCCTCCCTCGCCCTCCCCGCCTCCTCCCCCTCGCCCTCCCCTCGCCCCTCCCCGCCTCCCCTCGCCCCTCCCGCTTCCTCCCCCCCTCCCTCGCCCTCCCCCAGCCTCCTCCCCCGCCCTCCCCTCGCCCTCGTCGCCCGCCCCCTCGCCCTCCCCCTCGCCCTCCCCGCCTCCGCCCTTCCCGCTCTCTGCCCACAGCTCCCCCCCCCACACGGCCCGCCGCTCGACGGCGCAGCCCTGCGCCTCCACCCCCCCTCCTTGCGCCGCATCTTCGGGGGCCCTCGCCTGTCCCCCAAGCTTGGCGTCTTCTCCCGTGCCTCGACGCGGGCTCGATGCGGCCTCGACGCGGATCTGGCGTGTGGTTCGACGCGGTTTCGACACGGATTCGACACGGATCCGACGAGGCCGACATGGATTCGTCACAGATTCGACACGGACAGGGCCGCGGAGGGACAGACAAGGTCCCCCGAGGATGCAGCATGACCTTCCCATGTCGCCGCGCGCGGCAGGTCCGTGTCGCTCCGACGCGGCTGCGACCCCAGCACGGGCGTGCAAACTTGAACGCCGACGATGGCCCACCCTTCGGCAGCAAATCATGGGAGCCTTGTGTACCCTCGCAATTCCGTCTTTAGCGTCGACCAGCGTCGATTAGCGCCTGGGAGTCGATGAGATAGCGCCGATTTAGCGTCGGCCAGCGTCGATTAGCGTCGAGTTAGCGTCGATTCGCGTAGATTTAGCGTCGACTAGCGTCGATTCGCCAAAGCCGACAAGATGGTATGGGAGGCTCCCATGAGTTGCCACCGAACCACCCCATTCAGATCCACCGAAAGCACGCAGCCTGGGTTGGGTGCGATTCCCAAGAACGCCTGTTGGCCAAAAGCCAACCACGGCCCCTGTTGGGCAGGCGATTCTTTTTGTCTCAAGTGGACAGCACGCGCGGCGATACCGACAGCGAGCCTGTCCACAATGGGCAAAAGCTGTTGCTAATCTTCGTCCCCAGTCTTTCCCTAGGTAACCAAACTTCGCGCATCGCGCCCCGCGATGCGCCACGCGCGATCATCTTCTCGCCATCCGTGACATGTTGCCAATATATCGGCGACATATCGCCGATCCCAGTTCGATGTTCCCCCCCCTGAGCCCCCAACGCACGTCGCGCTTCCTTGGGAAGAGCTCTGGGTGTTTGCGCTTCCTCATCCCTGCCACTCCGAGCCTGACCAGCTACGGATGACAACACCGACATTCCTGCCTTCCTATCCCAACCGATCTCCAGGCATGCTGCGCGCAAGAGTCGGCAACTCCATACGCTTGGGACCATCCCGGGACCGCCAGAACGCCCTCGGCGAGGCGCCGCTGCTGGAGAGCATCCCGAGGGAGAGCAAAAAACGCCCAGGAACCAACGTAAACGTCCGCAATCCCCCAACGAGCCGCCCCCTCCGAACAACGATCTGGCCCCAGATAGGAGGAGGAGGAGGAGGAGGAGGAGGAGGAGGAGGAGGCTCGCCGGAGGCGCCTTAGATATGCCGGGGAAGGGGGCCCTTCGGCCCGCCGCCGCGAGCCGGGCTGGCCGCCCGGCGCCTGCGTTGTTCCCGCCCGTGGGCGGGGGCCCGTACGCGCAGGAGTCGGCAATTCCATGCCTCTCGGCGATGGGGTGGCCCTCCTCCTCCTCCTCCTCCCCTCCTCCTCCTCCTCCTCCTCCTCCCTCCTCTCCTCCCTCCTCCTCCCTCCTCCCTCCTCCCTCCTCCCTCCTCCCGTCTCCTCCTCCTCCCTCCTCCCCTCTCCTCCTCCTCCTCCTCCTCCTCCTCCTCCTCCTCCTGCTGTTCCTCCTCCTCCTTCTGCTCCTCCTCCTCCTCCTCCTCCTCCTCCTCCTCCTCCCTCCTCCTCCTCGTCCTGCCCCCCCTGCGCCTGCGCTGTTCTCGCCCCCCCGGGCGGGGGCCGGCGGGCTCCGCGCAGCCGTTCTACACCTGCGACTCGTCGAGCCACGGCAGCAGGAGAGCCGCCGTGGGGCGCTGCAGGGCCCAGGGGGGAGGCCGTCCCGAGGCTTGCCTGGG
>CAUYUJ010010824.1:374673-424673 GCA_963575745.1 Prorocentrum cordatum | reverse complement strand
CATTCGTCCCGCCTCCTCCCTAGAGATCATGAGCACCCCAAGGAATTATTCATATCGGTGTAATGCGTCCATGTTCCAAAACATTCATGGTTTCAGTCAATCCATGAGATTTGTAGTTTTTGGTTGAAGTAGCCACAGAGCGTTTACAAAGATCCCCCACTTTACTCTAAGACGCGATCGACACAAAGCAGTTCTGTATCATCATGGCACGGTCGCTCTTCCGCACGATGCGGTCGCGCCCAAGATAGTTAGACATTGAGCACATCTGAGCGCGAGGAAAGCGCGCGCGATGATTGTGGCACAAAATAAGCAAGTATTTTGAACCCCTTACGCAGATTCTAGCACGCCTTTGGCCCATTCGCCTGGCCCTCCGCCTACCATCCCGTCTGTTATTACGTACCCTCGTTTCCTTGCCTGTCCATTTGGGCCCTCTCGCTCCTGCATTCATGCCACTGCAGGCGCCGTAACAACTCGCTCTCTGGCCTTCTCCCCAGAAGGCCCACGGCACCGCAAGACAAAGAGGCGTTGGAGGACGAGGAGGAGGAGGAGGAGGAGGAGGAGAAGGAGGAGGAGGAAGAGGAGGAAGAGGAGGAGGAGGAGGAGGGGGAGGAGGAGGAGGAGGAGGAGGAAGAGGGGGGTGGTACAGGATACGCCTCCCCGATGCGTCTGTGTGCGTTCCGACGCGCCGTGAGGAGCAGCAGGGTGACTGTGAAGCAGCGCTCTGTGGAGGAGCGCCGGGTCGGGACAGAGCGAGAGAGAATCTCGCATACGTTCATGCATTACATGTATATATGCACACGTATGCGCATACGCATATGTGTAATTGGTGGCTTTCGGCAGACCTCGCCACCGTGCCAGGGTTGTGGACCAGAGGCCTCTTTCATGTCTCTCGGGGTCGCGTGGGAGGCCTTTTCGATGCCTGTCTGGGGCATTTTTGCGGTCTCCTGGGAGCCCCTTGGGGGCCACCTTCGGGCGGGAGGCTCGAATGTCAGTTCGAGCTTGTCCGCTTTGTCTTCTCTTGGGGCCATCTTTGGGGCCTCTTGAATCACCGAGCGCGTTCCACTACTCGCACAGTGCCTACTCGCAAACGTCCCAGAAACACGTATCTGCCTCTACGTAACGGACAGTAAATCCCCCGCGGCGGATCCAGGCCATTTGCGAGTAGTTACGTTGCGAGTAGTGGAGCGCGCTTGTCTATTGGAGGCCTGCCGAGCCTTCCTGGGGCGGTATTAGGGGCCTCTAGGGTCGTCTTGGGAGCTCCGGAAGAGCGAAAAGCCAGGCTTGGTCAAGGCATGCAAGCTTTCGATTAGGGGATCGACTACAAAGTTGGTGTGCTCCAGAATTTGTTCTCCCGCCGAATGGACAAGAAGCGCGTAGCATAATGTTCGTAGATCTACGGGACAGTTGACGTATTTTCTCGCGGATTCGGCGGGGAAATCAATTTGGGGTCAAACCGATTCTTTAGTCGATCCCCCACTCGAGGCACGCTCGGCGTCGCTCGGCTTTGCAGTGCTCTTGGCCTCTCCGGGCCGGCCGGCCGCCAGGGCCGCGCCGCCAGCCGCACGGTGCGCCCCCAAGAGGGCCTCGGGCTCCAGGACGAGGGGCCCAGCGATCGGTTTACAGTCGGGGCCCTGAAGAAGGAACCCTTTTCGTTGGAGATGGGCTCGGTGTTCCTTGACTGTTCTACAGTTTGCCTTCTGTTTTCCTGGGGTTTTCCATGGGAGATCGAAGTTCAACTTATGGAGAAAAGGGGCCCCGTTCCTTATTTAGGGTTCCTTCGGTCAACGCCCCGACTGTACAGTGGAAGCCCACGCCAAAAAACGCCTCGTCCTCGTCCTCGTCCTCGCTGTCGTCCTGCCCGTGAAGAGCGCCCCTGCGGGCCGTCAAAAAAAACGGCTCTGCCGGGGAAGTGGCCGAGACTTCTGGTTGGGCGCGAGTTACTGGAGGAGCGATGCAGTGGAAAGCCATGCCAATAAACACCCTGCTTGCCTCCAGGGTGCCCTGGGTTTCTTGGGTTTCGATGGGTTTGCTACGGAAGGCGTGACGTTCCCGCGCCAAAGCCATGGACGTCCTGGGGTCCTAGGGCTGGGTCTCTTGTGGAAGGTTGCATCAGTTTGCCTGTGGTCGAGCTCCCACTGCAGGAACATGCTGGAAGCTGGGCGCGCCCATCGCGCTCCCGAAGTCTCCTTGGAAACTTCCTGCGACCCGCCGCGCAGGGCGCGAGACGAGCCGCAGGAGGGTCGGCCCTGTGGCCTCCTCCGGCCGCCTCGAGGGGCCTTCGCTCGGCTGCAAGAGATCCCCCCCCCCTCTCCGGGACCCCCCTTCCCGGGAGACGGGGGGGGGAGGGGCGCAGGCCCTCCCCCCCCTCAACCCCCCGGCGGCTCGAACCAGGGTTCGAGTAGGGGATCGATTACAGAATCGATTTGACCCCACATTGATTTCCCCGCCGAATCCAGGAACAAATACGTCAAATGTCCCGTAGATCTACGAGCATTGTGTTGCGCGCTTCTTGTCCATTCGGCGGGAAGACCAATTCTGGAGCACATCAAATCTGTAGTCGATTCACTAGTCGAAGGGTGGAGGGGTGAGACGCCCCCCCTCCCCTCCCGGAATTCGAGCCAGCTGGGGGGGGAGGGGAGGCGCAGCAGCCGGCCCCGAGGGCGACGACGACCACGACGCCGACGATGACGACGACGACGACGACGACGACGACGACGACGACGACGACGACGACGACGACGACGACCACGACCACGACCACGACCACGACCACGACCACGACCACGACCACGACCACGACCACGACCACGACCACGACCACGGCGACCACGACGACCACGACCACGACGACCACGAGGACGACGACGACGATCACGACCACGACGACCACAGCCACGACGACGACGACCACGACGACGACGACGGCGGCGGTCGGGCAGGCGGGACATGAAATGCAACTCTTGCTCGGTGATGGGTGGTCCACTCGGGCGGGCGGGCGGGACATTGAATGTAAAGTGCAGTCTGTGACAAGACCGAAGAATGCATATGACACCAACGACTCCGGTCGGGCGGGCGGGGGGCCATTCAATGCAATAAGGCGACGCCGCCGCCGACGACTACGACGACGACGACGACGACGAGGGATCGATGCAGCTCTCATAGAATCCTGCTACTACTTATAATATTCCAGCTCTTCTAGAATCCTAGAAAGGCTGGATCCAGTCCTGATAGAGCCCACTAGGGCTGGATCTACATATAGTGGAATCCTACAAAAGGGCTCGAATCGTCGTGGGGCTGGACCCAGCTCGAATGGAATCCTACAAAGACTGTGTCCAGCTGTAGTCGAATCCTGCTACAAGGGCTGGATCCAGGTCTAATGGAATCCCAGTAAGCCTCGATCCAACAGTACTGGAATCCTATGGGCTGGATCCAGCTCTAATGCGATCGTATTAGGTTTCGGTCTAAACAATGTTCATACCATTGTATTATCGTCTGGATGCAGGTTCGATAGAATCCTGCGAGGGGTCGATCTAGCCTTGATGCCGCCGTAACAGGGTTCGATCCAGATTCACTAGCATCCCACTAGCGCTCAGTCGTCGTCGTCGTCGACGTCGTGATCGTCGCCACCGTCGTCGTCGTCGTCGTCGTCGCCGTCGTGGTCGTGGTCGTTGTGGTGGTGGTGGTCGTCGTCGTCGTCGTTGTCGCCGTCGTCGTCGCCCTTTGCGGAGCCCGCCCACCCGGGCTCGAACCCCCAAGGGGGGGGGGCCTCTTAGCCCCCCTTTGTCCCCGCCCACCCTGGCTCGAACCCCGGGGGGGGGGGGGGGGGAAGGGAGGTCGGCTCCGCCCCCCCTGGTTCGGAGTGGGAGGCGGTCCGCACCGGGGCGGGTGGGCCTGCCAGTAGCGGCAGACAGCGCCGTTTCCAGTGTGCGATGCGGCGGACTCGGAGGGGCTTGAGGGCACTCCTCAGAGTGCCTGCGCCGCGGTGGCGGATTCACACGCGCGCACACACACACATACACACACACACACACGCGCACACACACAAACATACACGCACGCACGCACGCACGCACGCACGCACGCACGCACGCACGCACGCACGCACGCACGCACGCACGCACGCACGCACACACACACACACACACACACACACACACACACACACACACACGCAAGCGCACACATACATACACATATACATGCCTACATGCATGCAGTCATGCATACCTGTATGCATACACGCACATACATGCATGAATGCATGCATGTATGTATGTATACATGCATACATACAAATATACATACATACCGACATACCGACAGACAGACATGCATACATACATACGAGCACATGCATGCATGCATGACAACATACATACACACATAGCTACATACGTACGTACGTGCGTGCATACATACGTGCGTGCGTGCATACCTACATACATACATAACTACATACATGCATGCATACATGCATACATACATACATGCGTGCGTGCGTGCATACATGCATGCATGCACACGTACATACATGCATGCATGCATGCATACACACACAATGATAAATGCATGCATGCATACATGCACACATACACACACATGCACACGCACACACATGGAAATGCATACATACATGCATGCATACACACATGCATGCGTATATACCTACATACATGCATACATACATGCATACACACATGCATACACATACATACATGCATGCATACATACAGGATCTGGCTTGAATAAGGAACACTTGTTTTTCAAAAGGGGTTCGGTCGTTCTTTTGGTTTTCATGCGTTCCTTTGTGTTTGCAGAAGGGGCGGGGGTCGAATCGCAAAAGCAAATCGTGGCGGAACGCCGCTAGAAAGGGGCTCGGTCGTTCTTTCGGACTTCGTAGACTTACTTGAAAAACATGGGCTTCGTTCCTTACTTCTCGTTCCTTAGGTCAGGCGGGATCCTGTACATACATACATACATACACACATACATACATACATGCATGCATGCATGCATACATACATACATATACATGCATAGTGATAGACAGCATGCATGTATGTAGATGTCTAGCTGTACGTGAATGCACATGCTTGCATCTGAAAGAGATGTACAACGAAAGGAGAGACAGAGAGGTATCACCCTGAGGATGCATGCAGAGAGACCTGGGCGAGGGGATCATGCCACGGAGGTGCATGAATATGAAGAGAGCCATAGCGATGGTGATATCGATTAATTGAGCGAGAGAGAGAGAGTGAGAGAGAGAAAGAGAGAGGAGGAGAGAGACAAAAAGAGAGAGAGCTCCTGATCATTCTGCCCCTGCTCCGGGCACTCTCGTCCTTCGCTCCTCTCCCTCTCTCCGTCCATCCCTCCTCTCTCAGTCTTTCGCCCCTCTCTCCGCTTCCCTCCTTCCTCCGCCTAACCCCCCCCCCTCCCCGCACTTTCTCCCCCTGCCTACATCCCTCTTCCTTCCCCCTCACTTCTTGCCCTCCCCCCCTCCATCTCTCCGCCTCTCCTCCCCCCCTGCCCCCCACCCCCTCTCCTTCTCCATCCTTTCCTCCGCTCCTTGGGGCGCCCGGGCGGGGGGTAGAGGTAGGAGGGAGCAGCAAGTCGGGCCCAGGATCGGGACTTAAGCCGTTCCAGCGCGCTCCGGAACGCTCTCAGCGCGTCCCGGCACGCTCCGAGAAGGCCGCGGCGCCCGACAGATCCCGCAGAGCCGCCGGATCTCAGAGATTATCTGGGATCTGTCCCGACCCGGCTGTGTCCCGACCAGGGGACGGGCAGGCTCTGCCCCGGCCCGGCCTGGTCCGACCTCGCCCCGGGCCTCCTCCTCCTCCTCCTCCTCCTCCTCCTCCTCCTCCTCCTCCTCCTCCTCCTCCTCCTCCAAGGGTGGTCGTTCCAGATGTCCCGCAGCCCCTGGCAACCTGCCCGGCCGTCGAGGGGGGAAAGAGGGAGACGGAGGGCTTGGCATCGCTCGGACGTGTGCATGTTTCCTTCGGCGAGGGCCATCGAGGAGCATCCTTGACCACTTGGCGAAAAAAGCACGCACGAAACCAGAAAAAAACACAGGGAATGGACGTCCAAGCGATGGCGAGAGGGAGGATCGAGGGGGACCGCTCCGCCGTGCCTCCTCCAGTACCCCGGCGGCCTGCCCCCCGGCAGCCCCCCTCCCCCCCGGGGCTCCCCGGAGGCGTCCACGCACCAGATGGTCGCGAAGCTGCGGCCGCAGGTGTGCCGCCTCTTCTCCGGGGACGCCGCGGGGGGCGGGTCCCTCGCCGCTGGCTGCTGCTGCGCCGGGTCCTCCCGCTCGTCCTGAGGCTGCGTCACTTCCGTCCTCGTCTCGGCAACGAACGAAACGAACGAAATGGACGAAACGAAATGGGTACGGAGAGAAACGAACGAAATGGGCCCACTGCGTGTTATTGGCACGAACGAAATGGGTACGGAAAGAATGGGTACAATGCCCAACAGCGGTTCCTGTTCATTTCCAACCGGACTCGCTGTCGGTGTCGCCGCGACCTGTGTACATTTGAGACAGAAGGCCGCCTGCCCAACAGCCGTCGCTGTTGGTTTGAGGCAACATTTGTTGTTGGGCATTGTGCCCATTTTTTCCGTACCCATTTCGGGCGTCCAAATCGTCTTTCCCTCGTTCTCCCTCGTCGTCGTCCGTTTCCTCCTTCTCCGCCTCCTTCGTACCTCCTGCCTCCTTGTTTCCCACTCCTCATCCTCATGCTCTTTCGTGCCTCCTGCCTCCTCCTTAGTATCAAAATCCTTCCTCCTCCCTCCTTCGTCCGTCCTCTGCCATGCGTCCTCCAGCCTCCTTCCTCCTCCATCTCGTCCACGCTCCCGCCCTTCCTCTCGCCCCCTCCTGGGCCGATGCTCTCCTGAAGAGTCAGTGCACCTCTGCCCAGGCAAGTTCACTCCCCCTTCGGGGTGCCACCACCCAGGAGCCCAGGTTCGAAAGGCTCGCTAAGAATGGCATCGGGGCGGGGAGGAAGGGTAAAGACGTCCAGTCAGCGGACCCGTAGAGTGGATCGTTGTAGGGAGAGAGAGCCAACTGCTGTTTTTTTCCATGAGAGGCCGGTGGGTTCTTGACTTTCTCCTGCGACACCCCCCCATTCGTTCAGTTCTGTCCCAGGGGTTTTTGCATGGTTTTGCCGATGGGGAACCAGTCTTGAGCCCAACTGCGACGAATTCGTGTTGATCCTTACTCTCCGCGGCGCACTGTGCTCCGTCTCCCCTCCCCTCCTCCTCCTCCTCCTCCTCCTCCTCCTCCTCCTCCTCCTCCTTCAGTATCCCTTCTCCCCCTCTTCCCTCATTATCCTCCTCTTCCCTCCTCATCCGCGTCCAGGTCCTCATGTTCGTCCCAATCCTGCCCCCATGCTCATTCCCCATCCCCCTGCATCCTCGCATTTCCTCCTCATCCTTCCCGTCCCCTCCGATACTCACCTGTCCTCCACCTCCGCCTCCTCATCCTATGTTCTCTCATTCTCCCCCTTCCTCCCCTTCCTCGTTCGTCCCCATCCTCACCCTGATCTTCATGGTTCCATAACACCTCGTCGCCCTGAGCAGTCTCATCGCACATGCCGGTACTAACGTATGGGTGCACCGTGTCGCCATGCACACAATCAATTCAGACGTTTCGTGACATCGTCTTCATGTCATGTGACGATGTACACCCCCTGCGCATAGCTAGTCAATCGTCGTTGTTTTTGGCGATCCGAGTATGAAGGCAGCAACGCTGCGATGTGGCAGGGCTTCAAGCAAACGACAAATAACTGAAATGACTGGCAGGAAAGCTGTTCTCTTTGGGCAGGAAGGCTCATTCCTTTCCACGTCGACGCCTGTGTACCCGAGCTTCGACGTTGCGCACGATCTCGCGCTGCACACCAGACTAGCGGCGACTCACGGTGGGCATCGATGGGAGAAGGGCTACGACAGACTCTTTGCATCGCGACATACGGACGGCAGAGAGCGGTCCCAGTGTTGCGGCGGTCGCACTATGGCGCACTCGGGTACAGGCGTGGAGCGGAAACTCGAGGGGTAGCGGCATTGCCAGGAGGGATAGGAGAGGGTGACGAGGAGGTATTTTGCGTGAGAGGGAGTAGTTCATCCTCCGTTCTCCTCGGGTTGCCACATTCCTCCCTCCCTCGTCGTCGTCAAGGCAGTGGGAAGTGGCGGCAATATGTTTGTTTTCGGACACTAGCGGTGCATGCTTCTTCGAGTATCACATGTACATGTGTATATATAGTCGTCGGTCGCGTAAAAGGTTCAGGAGCACATATCCATTCCAGTTCATCCCCCATTCCAGACACCGTGCATCTCCCGCCTCCCCCATCCTGCCAAGAGGACACCCAGCCCTCCCCCCTCCCCCTCCCCGTCCTCCTTCCTCCACCCTGCCTCCTCCTCCTCCTCCTCCTCCTCCTCCTCCTATCAGCATCATCATCATCAGCATCATTATCATCATCATCATCATCATCATCATCATCATCATCATCATCATCATCATCATCATCGTCATCATCATCATCAGCATCATCAGCATCATCATCATCGTTCGCATCCTCGTCACCATCACCATCATCATCACCATCATCACCACCACCACCAACAACAACATCATCAGCATCAGCATAGGCATCACCACCAGTGGTGGTGGTCCACCACCACCATCAGCATTATCATCATCATCACCATCATCATCATAATCATCATCAGCGTCATCGTCATTGTCGTCATCATTGCCAGCACCATCACCGTCATCATGTTCATCGTGATCACCATTATCATTATTGCCATCATCACCATCATCATCATCATCAGCAGCAGCATGATTAGTATCGTCATCGTCACCGTCACCATCACCATCACCATCACCATCATCAGCACCATCATTATCACCACTATCATCACCATCACCACCACCACCATCATCAGCATCATAATCGTCACCATCACCATCATCAAGGAGGCCAGAGGAGAGGGTTTCTGAGAAGCCCCCCGCACGCCTACGCCTTGTGGCTCGGGGGGAATGTTATCAGTTCTCCAGTGGCCGTTCGAGACGATTCGGGCACCCCCAGAACGCTCTCGTCGAGGCGCAGCTGTCGGAGCGCATCCCAGGGTGGAAAACCGCTGAGAAGCGACGAGCACGCCCGAGAACCTCGAGCTTCGAACCCCGAAGCTCCCGAACCAAACCCGAGGAGGAGGAGGAGGAGGAGGAGGAGGAGGAGGAGGAGGAGGAGGGGGAGGAGGAGGAGGAGGAGGAGGAGGAGGAGGAGGAGGAGGAGGAGGAGGAGGAGGAGGAGGGAGGAGTAGGAGGGTGCTGGCTCTTCGGCCACTCGGCGGCGAACTCAGGGGGAAAGCGAGAGGGGGCAGGCCTGCGGGCCTGCTCGGGAGCCCTCTGGCCTTCTTGAGAGGCCGTCGACATCTCGGGAGCAGGTTGAGATTTTTTTTTGTGTGTGCGTGCGTGCGTGCGTGCGTGCGTGCGTGCGTGCGTGCGTGCGTGCGTGCGTGCGTGCGTGCGTGCGTGCGTGCGTGCGTGCGTGTGTGTGTGTGTGTGTGTGTTTTGAGGAGGTGGGGGGCCTTCCGAGCCTTCTGAGCAGGCCCGCCCCCTCGGACACCCCCCTTGAGCTCGCCGCCGAGCCGTGGGCTCCCTCCTGCCCGGGGAGGACCGGGCCGGACGAAAGGGGGGGATAGGGAAAGGGGGGATTACGAAGTCTGCTGCATGCCGCTGGTTTCGGCCCCGTCGCTGGGCACAGTCCTCGATGCATGGGCGCCTCCCGGCGCCGGGAGGCGCCAGGGAAATCAGCTACGTGAGCTGATTCTCAACCCCCCCCTGTGCTATTCCCCCCCTTTCGCCCGGCCCGGGGAGGACCTCAAGCCCTCCGTCGAGGCCGAGGTGAGGGGCCACCTGGAGCAGCTCCGGCGCGGGATGCCCGACGCGCACCGGCGCGCGGCGGTGGTGCAGGCGCGACGGAGGGCGTCAGGCACGGGGAGGAGGAGGAGGAGGAGGAGGAGGAGGAGGAGGAGGAGGAGGAGGGGAGGGGGAGGAGGAGGACGAGGAGGAGGGGGAGGAGGAGGAGGGGAGGAGGAGGAGGAGGAGAGGAGGAGGAGGAGGGAGAGGAGGAGGGAGGAGGAGGAGGAGGAGAGAGGAGGAGGAGGAGGAGGAGGAGGAGGAGGAGGAGGAGGCCGAGGTTCGAGATTTTCCGATGTTTCCGTAGGTTTTCGTTGCGGGTTCGCAAGCCTCGGGATGCCGTCCAGCAGTTGCGTTTGCCAAGAGCTTTCCAGGGGTGCCGGAATCGCCTCGAACGGCTGCGTGAGAGCCGAGTTATGATCCGAAATCTATGGGATATGGAGGCGGCGGCGGCGGCAGCGGCGGCGGCGGAGGAGGAGGGGGAGGAGGAGGAGGAGGATGAGGAGGAGGAGGAGGAGGAGGGGATGGATTGAGGAGGATGAGAAGGAGATCGGGGGTGCGTAGGGAGCAGCAGAAGATGGGGAGCACGGGGAGGAGGACGGAATCACAGATCAGGGGGGGGAGAAGGAGGAAGAGGAAGCGGAGATGGATGTCGAGGTGGAGGAGGGAGGAAGAGGCGAAGTAAGTGAAGGAAGATAAACAGGAGGAGGAGGAAGAGGAGGGAGATGATACGACAGGTGAGGACGATACCGGAGGACAAGCAAGAGGAGGAGGTGGAGGAGGAGGAGGAGAATGCGTGGTGCCCACTGGTGTGCCTACCGTCACCTCGGGCGCAGACTCTTCTTTGGTAATTGGGAGACGGCCACGGCAAGGCCTCGCTGCAGGGCGGTGACACCGCTTCCTTCACATCATCCTCCTCGCTTCACTTCCCGTCCACCTTACACCTCCCGTCCACCTTACGCCTCCCGTCCACCCCACGCCTCCCATCCACCCTACGCCTCCCCTCCCCCTCCCCCTCCCCCCCCCGCACACTGCGCACAATTTGCACAATATGAACACAACTATCCCCGCTCCCCTGAAGACATGTTGAGAATGTCCCGACCTCTCATGCCATGCTTTTGACACAGGAGTTCAGACATTGTTTGTTGTGGTTTTCCAATCCGAGCGTTTTCGGTCCTTCCAAAATGGTGATCCCGCTGCAGCGTGGGCCTCATTTTGGAATCGGAGCTTTGCTCCCGTCGTTCAGAATGTCGCTCTCGTCCCAGCTCGGGCCACGTTTCTGGACCCGAGTCGTTCCTCCTCGCTGTCGCCATCCTCCTTTCCCCTCCTCCGCCTTCCCCTGGTCCTCGTGTTCCTCCCGCTCCTCCTACTCCGTCCTTCCAGTTCCTGCTGCTGCTGTTCGTCCTCGTCCTCCTCCTTCCTTATCCTCTTCCTTTCGCCCTGCTCATCCGCCTGCTTATCCGCCACCTCCTCCTCCTCCGTCTTCTCTTCTCTTCTCTTCTCTTCTCTTCTCTTCTCTTCTCTTCTCTTCTCTTCTCTTCTCTTCTCTTCTCTTCTCTTCTCTTCTCTTCTCTTCTCTTCTCTTCTCTCCTCCTCCTCCTCCTCTCCTCCTCCTCCTCCTCCTTTGCACACAGCTCCTCTTCTTACGATTGTGCATGACACGATGTGGTCCGTTTGGGAGTTCCAGCTCCGCTGTAATACGCGCCCGCGGGTAGGCAAAGAACAGCGCAATGGGAATGCATGGGTGGACGTGTCAAATGTCAAATATTGCGCATTCCCCAAAGCTTGCCCTCCCCCCCTCTCCCCTTTCCCCGCCCCTGTACCCTCCCATAGCCCTCGCCTCCGTTGCCCTCCCCTCTCTCCGCCTCCTCTTCCTCTTCCTCCTCTCCTCCTCCTCCTCCTCCTCCCTCCTCCTCCTCCTCCCCCTCCTCCTCCTCCTCCTCCTCCTCCTCCTCCTCCTCCTCCTCCTCCTCCTCCTCGTCCAGAGCGGATACCTTTCTCCAAGGGGCCGGCACGAGGGCGCGAGGGCGCGAAGGTGTGACCGCGCGCCGCGGGGCGCAGTGCGCGAAGGTCGGTGGCCCAGATCCCCGCACGGGTGCGCAGGAGGAGACGGAGCGGGATCCCGAGAGCGTCCGCAGGAGCAGGAGCAGGGGGGGGGGCGCTGCAGCAGCGTCGCGACAGGCCTCTGCGTTCACGTCCCGTCGTCGTCCTCCATCGTCGTCTCCTCGTCCCTCCTCCCCTTTCCACCACCTGCCACCTCCCCCCCTCTCCCATCTTCCCCTCCCCCCCACTTCCCGCCTCAGATCCCCCCTCCCATCCCACCCACCCCCCGTCCCATCGCCCCTCCTCCTCCCCTGCTTCCTCTGTCCATGATTCCCTCCCCCACTCCTCACCAAAGAGGCTCCCGCATCGAAGAGGAGGAGGACGACGGCAACGACGAGGACGAGGAGGAGAACGACGACGAGGACACGCAGGACGAGACTTGGGAGGAGCGATGGATAAGCAGGAACGGGGTGAGGGAGGGAGGGGAGGAGGGAGGGGGGAGAGGACAAAGCTGCATGCAGAGGAGGAGGAGGAGGTGGAGGAGGAGGGGGAGGAGGAGGAAACAGGGAGGAAGGAGGATGGGGGGGATGAGGATGGTGAGGATGTGGAAGCATGAACACATGAGCCAGAATAAAGAGGAGGCGGCGGAGGAGGAGGGGGTTGTGGCGGATGATGTGAAATGGGCTCGTGACGACGCGGGGTAGGATGATGGAGGAGGATGGTGTTGTTGATGAAGATGCTGGTGATGATGCTGATACTACTGCTGCTGGTGAAGACGCAGATGACGATATGATGCTGATGGTGATGCTGATACGGATGATGATGCTGATGACGATGTTGATGATGCTGTTGCTGATGATGCTGATGGTGATGCTGATGCTGATGATGATGCTGGCCACGATGGTGTTGTTGGTGGTGATGACGGTTCGGGGAGGATGGTGATGAGGAGGCGGAGGCAGGTGCGGAGTCTGATGCGTAGGCGTGCGAGGAGGAGGAACACCACCCCTACGAGGATGAGCGGACGACGAGGATGAGGACGAGGACGACGAGGAAAGCCACCCCGTGAGGATGAGGGTGAGGACGAGGATGACGAGGATGAGGATGAGGACGAGGACGAACATGAGGATGAGGATGAGGATGAGGAGGAGGAGCACCACCCCTGCGAGGATGAGTGGCCGACGAGGACGAGGACGAGGACGACGAGGAGAGCCACCGCCATGAGGACGAGGGTGAGGACCCCCGGAGCTGACGAGGACGAGGCCGCGCGTCGACGTGCCGTCGTGGCGGGCCTCCACCTCGCCAGTGCCGTTGCCCCCCCCCCCCCCCCTGCACGAGCGGGAAGACGCGCACCACGTTGGCGCCTCACAGTGCACAAGGGCTCCCAGGAGGGCGCGAAGTTATTCGCGCTTCGCGCTTCGCCGTCCTCCTTCCTCCTCCCCCTCCTCCTCGTCCTCCTCTTCTCCCCCTTGGGGGGCGGCGCGAGAGCGCGAAGTTATTCGCGCTTCGCGCTTCGCGCAGCGCGAAGCGCGAACTTAGGAGCCCTTGGTACAGGAAGCTTCAGCATCATTGCCAAGTCAGGCAGTGTCTGTGTTCCTCACCCATGCTGTGCCAGAGTGTCGACGGCGACTGGTTGGCCCCCCCCGCGGAGTCCTGTGAGAAGAGGCTCATCGGAGGTTGATCGAAGGTGCCGCTATGCGTCGGAGCGTTGTTGCTCGCGGTTGCATTGCATTGCATTGCATGGACCCGCTTGGCATTATGGTGCAGTGCATCTTTTTTTGCATTGCTTGGCATTCATTAGCGTTACATTGCCCTGCTAGCATGTCATGCTTTGGCTGGCATTACATTGCGTCAGTTTGCATGGTGTTGCGTCACGTTGCATGCACACACGTTGAATTGGTTTGAATTGTTGTGTGTTCCATAGCATCGCACAGCGTTGCTTCAATGTGTTTTGCGTTGATGTGTAGTGGACCATTGATTCGCATAACCCTGTTGTGCGTGGCTGATGTCTCATAGCTTGGCGTTTACTTGAATTCGCAGCGTTGTACCAGTTTGTGCTGTCATGCAGTCTGCTACAGTGCGTTGCTTTGCATTGCAGCGTGGTGTTTTGCAGTGTACTGCTGCGGGGGATACTCGGCCTCGCGCTGGGTCTGTCGTAGCCCCCACCTTCCTCTCCCTGTCTGGCGTAATCCTCGACTTACTCTCCTTTTGCGTCATCGCGCTGCTCTGTCCCCCCGTCCATCCCATATCCCGCCTTTCGTCCATTCGCCGATCGCCCCACCACACAGGCCTTGTGCAATGAGGTGCTCACCGTAGACGAGGCTGGAGCGGAATCAGATTGTATTGCTGCGGCTCCTCCGTGTTGTCGCCCCCTCTCTCTCTCCCCATCTCTCTCTCTCTCTCTCTCTCTCTCCCCCCCCCTCTCTCTCTCTCTCTCTCCCCCCCCCTCTCTCTCTTTCTCTCTCCCCCTCTCTCTCTCTCTGTCTGGACTTCAAGCGAGGTGGGTCAGGTTCGAACGGGGGCACGGCGTGCATAGGCCGCTTGTCGCAATCCAGGATCCATCAAGAGCGGAAGCGGCGGCGGCGGCGGAGGAGGGGCGCGAGGACGAGGAGGACGCGGAGGACGCGGGTGACGAAGAGGGTGGGGGACAAGGCACATCGGGACGAGGGAGCGAGGGTGGCCTGCTGCGAGGAGGGCGAGGGCGAGCAGGAGGAGGGGAGGAGGGGCCACAGCGAAAGAGCAGCAGCAGGAGGAGCGGGGGGGGGAGGCGGCGGCAGTGGAGCTGGAGAGGAAGCGGTCACGAGCGGCATCGGCGGCACCACGAGGAGCATTAGGAGTTTCGGCTGTGGAGCAGGCAATTGGGCAGGAGGCGCAGGAGGAGCAAGCACGAGGAGCAGGGGAAGAGGCGGAGGAGGACAGGAGGCGGAGGAGGAGGAGGAAGTGGGAGGATTCGGAGGACGACGAGGAGAAGGATTCTGTGACAAGCTCTTTCCAGTGATTAGAGCTGCCGCCCGTGAGGGGGTCGTTTCTGCTCAACCTTGGGAATCAAGTTTGCACAGTTCGACCATGAGCGCAGTGTACTATATGCAGCTTTCGTGGGCGTCGTCTCTGTTAGCTCGAAAGCATTTGGTGCAGGCGTATCCGCACTTGAGAGAGGAGAGGCACACGAATTCATGTGGCGCTCCGCTCCATCCTCGCGTGTCAGCGGAGCTTCGCTCGGACGTTGCTAGGACGAGGATAAATCCGTTCCAAAGCGTTCTGGAGCGCTCTCAGAGCGTTTAGGGAACGCTCTCTGAAGGCCACGGCGCCCGAGACATTCTCCAATGCCGATACCCTTGTAATCTGTGCTTCGCGAGCCATGCCTCCTACATCCCCCATGGCCATGTTGCCCTCGGAAGGGTCTTGTGTCCTCTCGCGTGTCCTGTCCATTCAAGGCCGACTGCATTCGCCACCCAAGGCACTTTCCTGAGTCATGCAGGCCTCGCCCCAAGGGTCTCGGGTTCACGAGGTGCCCGAGGGCCGGCGGCGCTTCCGAGGGGCCCACACCGTGTCCTCGGGCGTTTCCTGGGGGAGGGCCCAGGGGAGTTCCTGGGATTCCCTGGAGATCGGAGGAGGAAAAGGTACCCATGCCCCCACCTTCCCCCCGTTTTCCCCTTTTTGGGCCTCCCAGGAGGCCCTCGTCGCCACCGCTGGATTCGCCTCGAAATCCTGGTCAGACCGCGCCCCGGGAGAGGTCCAGGGAGTAGCGGTATCGGTACCTTTTGGATTCCAGGGAGTTTTTCGGTAATTAACGCGTCTGGCCCATCTCCGCCCTCCCCACCTCCTCCCTTCTGGTTCCGTCCGCCTCCCTGCTCGTTCCTCGCTGCCCGCTTCCTCCTCCTCCACCTCCTCCTCCTGCCCCTCGCCGCACGGAAGAGTACACCGCGCACCCTCTGTCGACCTCGCATTCACAGCAGGCAAGATTGCATTAGACTTCTTGACGAAAGAGATCCCCTCATTGGCATCACGACGGCCCCATGAAGCGTCAGAAATGAGGCCGAACAATTTGACTTGCGCTAGGGTTCACAGCCACAGCAGCGTGTGAGAGGCGTGAGAGGCACTCGCCTGCATCAGCTTCTCTTACCTAGTATCCCTGGTATCGTTGCCTCTGCTTCGGTGGCCGCCGATGATGTCCTCAGGTGTTTGAGGGGCCGCATTCGCGGCACTTCCACTGGCGCCGCCGCTTGTGATGCAGTCTCTCCTCTCCTTTCTCCACCTTGATCGTCTCGTCCCTCCGCCTTTAGAGGCCTCCTGCCGCATCGGAGTATCCTCCAGCTTGCAGGCCGCCATCTGCGAAGCAGCAACTCTTGCCGCGCCGCCTGACATCCCAGGACGCGTTCGAAGCTCGCAGACGTCTGCTTGCACTTGAGATCCGTGCTTTCGCAGTTTTCTGGCCGCTCACTCGTTCCCCCAAAACAGTGCTTGCATTTAGGGGTTCAGCTTCTTGAGTACTTGCCATGACGTTCTGGATTTTCGCCGCGTGCGTTGGCATGGGTTTGCGTTTTCGCTATGTGGCCGCCTCGTGGCTCATATGTATAATATTATTGTTGTTGTTGCTGCTGTTGATCTTGCTACTACTGTTAATGTTGCGGCTCTTGTACAGATTACACCAGATGGCTTGTATCACATAGCGTGCACCATCGAGTTTGAACCACCTAGCCTGCAACACATAGCTTGCACGACGTGAGCTACACCATGTAGCGTTCCCCACACAGCCTGCGCCATGTACATTGCACCACGGGGCCAGGCGCAGCGACAAGCTCTTGCCCTTTCCGGGAGGAGGATACTCATCACGAGGCCTCGCTCGTGCGCGCGGTCGCCTCGGCGCGAGGCCACGCACACGCAGCTGGAGGGCACGAAGCCGGCGGCGGTGGCGCCCGCGGTCTTCGACCCCGTGGTGGCCCTGTTCGAGGCGCGGCCCTGTGGCCCCCCCCGCGGCTTCGATCCTGGCGTGCGCGCCCCCGCACGACGGAGTGCCGGCGTCGAGGGAAGACGCATGATGGCCGTGACCAAGGCTAAGTCGGGCCTGTCCCTCTCCAGGGGGAATATTCAAAATTAGTCAAAAAATACCTTGGGACATATGTTTGAAGGATTTCTGCGCATCTGTTGGGTATTTTTTTTGAGTACGTTATCATATTTGTCGTCCAACATCCCCCTGTAGAGGGACAGGCCCGACCTAAGACCAAGGTGTCGTGGGATTTTGTCCACGCCGGTCTTGGTCATGGTCCGTGCTGGCCGTCGCCGACTCGCGGGGAGCATCCGCGAGTTCTCGGTGGCCGAGATGGACGGCGACCGAGATCGGCGCCGACGTTTCCGCGTTCAGTTTTGATCATGGTCACCGCTTTGTTGCCTCCACTCCTGCAGGTAACTCAGGAGGGAAAGAAACACACAGACACAATTAATCGTCGATTCCCCAGAAAATGTAGGAAAGTATGGGAAGTGGGGGGGAAGACATAAACCCAGGAAGTATAGGAAACTATGGGACACCTTTGTATTTGTGTGCATTTATTCGTGTGTCCCGGGGCCCCTTGAGTAACATCCGAGAGAATGCGGTCGGCATCACCCGAAGATGCTTCTACGATTCGTGCGTCGGCCCCCCCAGCGGCGACGCGCGCACCCAGAAATCATGAATATGATCCGTCAGGGCACCGAGATACTGTAAGACGTCTGTGCTGTGTGTTCGGTTCGGGGGTGCGCCTCCAAGGGGGTCGCAGAATGCACAGCGCACAGTGCTAGCATGCCCTCCAGCGTCCGATCCACCTTCCTTCGTGAACCCTGCATCTGGTGGCCAGCTTGGTACGGCAGGTTCGTGTCGCGTCGACTTCAGCATTGGTTCCTGACACCGCGGGGATCGTTCAACCTTGAACGATCGGCCGTCTCCGAAACGTCAGATCGTTCAACATCGACCGATTCTGGGTCGCCGGCGGCGTTCAGCGTCGAACGCCGGCTGCGGGGTCACCGCCAGTCGACACGACACGGACCCACCGTACCCCGATCCCCGATCTTCGAACCTCCTCGATCCTCGAGCCTCTTCGATACCACGATTCTGGGCTGGACCTAAACGGTGTTTTGGCGATTTCGTGGGCCGTTTTCATTTCGACTTCGTTTTGCGGTAGAGCTGGATTCGAGGCAAAAGCGAAGGAACACGAACACAAAGCGAAAACGAAAAGCACCGTTTAGGTTCAGCCCTGCTCGAACCTCCTCGATCCTCGAGCCTCTTCGATACCACGATCCGCGAGCCTCCCCGGTCCTCGACCGTGTCTACGCCTGCGCGCCAGGGGCTGGGCCGCGGGACCTCGAGAGGGGACCCCGCCAGCAGCGGCGTGCACGGGCCCCGCCCCGCCCCCGCACGGCCTCGCTGGGACGGGTGCGCTGCTCCAGGCGGGGCCAGCGCCAGAAGCTCCGGGCCGTCCCGGAGCACCTTGGGCCATCCTGGGTTCTGTGGCTCCCATCCGACTTGAGGACCACATCCCAGAAATAGTTGCGAGCACCCGGAAAGGTGTCGAAAGAGTGTCGAAACAGTGTCGAGGCCAGCGCCAGAAGCTCTGGGCCGTCCTGGAGCACCTTGGATTAAGTCGGGCTTGTCCATCTAGAGGAGGAATATTCAAAAATAGTAATAGTAATAAATAGTCAGGGGATTATTTTTTGAGTATTTTGGGACATCTTTTCTGAGCATTTTTCGAGTATTTTTTATTTCTCCTCCAAAATCCCCCTGTAGGGGGACAGGCCCGACCTAAACCTTGGGCCATCCTGGGGCATCTGGGGCCGCCTGGGAGCATCGAGGACCCTGCCGGCGTCGCCGCTTCTCCTCCGTTGCCGCGGGGCTCCCCTCGGCTGGCAGGGCAAAAGAGGCCTGCGGACACCTTCCCGCCCCTGAGGGCCCGGCAGACGTCCACAGCCCGCGGGTGGGGCACGAGCTTGGGGGGCGAGATTCGCAATGATTCGCATGCCGTGGCCCGTCTCTCCCTCTCTCTCTCTTTCTCTCCTCTCTCTCTCTCTCTCTCTCTGGGAGGAGGAGGAGGAGGAGGAGGAGGAGGAGGAGGAGGAGGAGGAGGCGTTTCTCCCTCTCTTGCCGCAGGGTTCCCTTCGGCTGGCAAACACGAGCGCGGGCAGATGTCCGGAGCCCACGGCAGGAGCACGAACTTGGGGGGCGGGGGGCGGGCTTCCCTGATGCCGTGGCCCGCTTCTCCCCGCGCGAGGAGGCCCTCCTTGCCTTGGAGGCGCGGCGCGGCGACTGCCCTCGGCTGCCAGCGGACGTCACCGTCTGTCACAGCATGCCGGGGGGCGCCCACGCCCTGGCGGCGGCCGCAGACGCCGATGGCGCGGTCGCTGCCTGGGGGGGGAAGCGAACAAGCGCCGCTGCCACCCCGAGCGGCGGGCCCCTTAGCCGCTGATCCCGCTGGCCCAGGAGACGGCGGGCCGCCCGGGCCCGACGGCCCTGCGCCACCTGCGCCACAGGCGCTGGCCCCCGCCCGGGGCTGGGCCCAGGCGCTGGGGGACGGGCCAGAGGCCCAGGCGGCAGCAAGCGCGCTGGCTCTCGCCGCCAGGGCACGGAGCTCAGCTGCGCGCTCCACGGCGCCACGGCGCGGCAGCTGCGGACCTCCTTCGAGCTCGAGCACGCCGACGAGGGTGCCGCCCGGCTGGCCGCCGAGCTCGCCGGCCAGGCGGCTGGGCGGCTGCGGGGCGCTGCAGGAGGCGTGGTGCTGCACGGCTATTGGTTCGTCGCGGGGCCCCACACCATCGTCGCGCTCTCGGCGGCGCTCGGGGGGGTGGCTCGTGTCTAGGCGCACACAGGGCCCGCCAAACGAGGAGGAGGAGGAGGAGGAGGAGGAAGAGGAGGAGGAGGAGGAGGAGGAGGAGGAGGAGGAGGAGGAGGAGGAGGAGAAGGAGAAGGAGGAATAATAAGAAAAAGAAGATGGAGAGGAGGAAGAGGAGGAGGAGGAGGAGGGCGAGGAGGAGAAGCGAGGGAGGAGGGAGAGGTGGAAGGCAACGCGGTGGTCCAGTAGAGAGGGAGGTCATCTGCCCTGCGCCCCCAGGCCGGTCTTGACGCGTGCGAGCAGCAGCAGGATGCGTGGTGCGGGCGAGACCTCATGGTCGGGCGCTTGTGGTGGCGCCCTACTCGTCCTCGCCCTCTTGTCCTCCCCTCTCTCCTCTTGTCCTCTCTCCTCTTGTCCTTTCTTCTTGTCCTCTCTCTCCTCTTGTCCTCTTGTCCTCTTGAAACTTGTCTCTCTCTCTCTCTCTCCTCTTGTCCTCCTCTCTTCTTGACTTCTCTCTCCCCTTGCAATCTCGTCCTCTCTCCTCTTGTCCTCCCCTCTCCTTCCTCCTCGCCGCCCTGTCCCGCCCTTCCCTCCAGTCACTCAAGTCCTCCCGTTCCCTCCCTCCCCTCTCCTCTCCTCCCCCCTCTTCTCCTCCCCTCTTCGTCCTCCCCGCCGCCCTTCCCCCCCCCCCTTCCTTCTTCTATCCCGGTCCGTCCATCACTTGTCCCTTGTTGCTGGTCGGGCTGCTGCCGCTACAGCGCGCAGCCCTCGGAGTGCCGTCCGATGGCCGACCTGCCAGAGGAGCGGGCGGCCCCCGGGAGGCGCCCTGGGGGGGCGATCGTGGACATCCTGCTGCGGCTCCCGCGCTTGCACGCCGAAGACGTCGCTGACGGAAAGCACTTCTCCTCTTCCCCCCCCCTCTCACCCTCCTCCTCTGCCTCCTCCTCCTCCTTGCCCTCCTCCTCCTCCTCCTCCTCCACCACTTCCTCCTCCTCCTCCTCCTCCTCCTCCTCTTCCTCCTCCTCCTTTTCCTCATCCTCCTCTTCCGCCTCCTCGTCCTCCTCCTCCTCCTCCTCCTCCTCCTCCTCCTCTCCCCGCCTTTCATCGGGGCTCAAGAGACGGGGGTCAATGCAATCGGGGGTCAGTCAGAGCGCCGGATCTTGCAGGATCCTGCAGAGCCACGGGGAGCATTTAACCAGAGCTTGCGTGCAGGCTCTTGCGGGGTCCTGCAGGATCTTGCAGGATCCTGCAAAGCCTCACTGGCCTGGGTCCAGACTGACCCGGGTCAGTAGATCCCCGAGGGTGTGCGGATGAGCACGGGCGTGTTCTGCCTCAGCGTGCGCGTCGCCAGCCGTGATTTCTCAAAGGGTATGGGAACCAACGTGGCCTTCGGCTCGCACGTGCGCGTCGTCGATCGTCGAGCCACGGTCGCCGTCTTCGGGCGTAGGGCGGTGGAGATCGGCGATCACTGCGTTGCAGCCCACCCCGTCGTTTGGGAAGGGAAAGGAGTAGTTATCAATGACGCGCTGCCGACGGGAGCCCGCCAGCGTGTTTTCTCTCGTTTTTGTCCGATGGGCTGGCGATTCTGCAACAGCGACACGCCGATTGCTTCCCCAAAGGTGGCGCGTCGTTGAGACTGCTTTTGTGCTGCCCCAGTTGTGATCTGCGCTTGGCGCTGTAAAGGTTTTGATGCTCCAACCTACCCTTGATCACCAGAAAGACTTCCAAGCACCAAAAAAAACACCGAAACCGGAGGGTTTTCACGTGTCGGGTCCAGGGAGGCGATACCCGTTCGGCACTATTTATGGGATGTGGCCCTTCATCCCAGAAATAGTCAGTCTCATCAGTTCTGGGAGCAACATGAGTCTAGGGGAGGCTTCCTGTAAGTTAAAGATATGCAACGTAGTTTCAGTCCTATCAGTTCTGTAACTGAACATAAGTTCATGGGCCCTTGACTGGGATGTGGCCTTCTGGGAGCAACATAAGTCCAGGTCGGTGTCGCGCGAGAGTCTGTGCGCCCGCGCGACCTCTGCGCGACCCTTGCGTTGGCCGTGCTACCGCTCCGATCTGGCGCTGAATGGCGCCACGGTTTATCGGCATCCCCCCAACATACTTATACTATGTGTTCGTCGCCCCCCCAGGGGCGACGCGCGCACCGAGGAATCTTATAGTATATGCGTTGTGGCGGGCGCATTCTGGCCACACCGCTCGGGAAACGATATACTACAAGATGGGTATACTATATGTTCTGGTCGGACGCGCGCGTCCAAGGATGACATATAGTACTAGTACGTCTTTGTGCATCCCAGTTTACGTTGCATCCTTGAGGGACCTCGCCTGTCCCCCAAATTGGTGTCTTTTGTTGTGCCTTACGCGGGCTCGATGCGGACTCGACGCGGATTCGGCGTGGATTCGACGCGGAAACCACACGGGTTCGACACGGATCCGACGAGGCCGACACGGATTCGACACGGATTCGACGCGAAAAGGGCCGCGACAGTACAGGCAAGGTCCCCCGAGGATGCAACATAACACGGTGTTTGTCTGCGCATTGGCAGCGCGGCATCCTCGGACCTCACCGCTACATGCCGCCCTTATTTCCACGGGGCACTTCACTGTCACAGTCCTCGTCATCGCCATCAGCGTCCGCGTCGGCATGTTTTCGTGACGGGATCAGGCGATCAGGCGTCAGCAACAGATAGGCACACGTTAGAGCCAGCATAGGCCAATTAAATACCTCAAGCAGACCCAAAATAAACCCACAACTGAACACAATTGATCCCCGGACTATCCAAACCAACCCAACAGAAACCCATGATGGGGTGGCGCGAAATTCCGGAATTTCATGCGGCGCAGTTTCATTTAAACAACACCATGCCAGGGCCCGCGCGAAATTTCGAAATATCGCCCCAACGTCGCGAGAAATTGTGACATTTTGGACGCTTGGCGTAACCCCACCAGCGTAGAATACACGGTCCTGGAGATGACCTGTTGGACGTGACGGCGTGTTTTACGCTTACGCTCCTCTCGCGTCAGTGGCCACTTCGCGACCCCCAACTGTGTGCTTTGGCTTGGGCATGACGCGCTACTATACGTTCCGGCTCCTCGGCAAGGGGCTTCGTCTTCGGCGTGGTTTGAGCCTGATCTGCGGCGCGTTTCCATCTCTGTCGTGTTTTCTTTTCTTTTCGCCCCCCTCGTTTCTCTTCTCCTTGCTCTTCCGCTCTTCGGTTCTCGCCCTCGGCCGCCTCTTCGCTTTCTCCTGCCTCTGTCTCGGGTTTGTAGCTTTCGCCACCCTTGTGGCCCCTTTTTCCGCATCGCGCTTGCGACAACAGGGTTGCGCTACTCTTTCGACTTTATTTGACGTCGCGCGGCTGACCGCGTCGCTCGCGAGCAAAAAAGTAACCCTACCAGCCTTTCGCCCTTCTCTGAGCGGCAGCGAGGCCTGCCTCCTGTTTGTTCCTCCTTCCGCTGTCCTCTCGTCGTCTCCCTCTTCCTCCCTCCTGTGCGCAATTAAGGACGTAGCTCGCTAGTTCCGAGTTCCGGACGGCGTCCGGCGTTTCCGGTGCGCTCGCGATCAAAAAGTAGCCCCACCATTCCATCCAGAAACGATGCTCAAACAAGTTACCTTGATCAGAGATGCGGTGGAGCATGCAGTGGAATCAAGGCATGTGCAAGACGACATACCCCAAGAGGGGGGAGATGGATGAGGAATCGGAGGAGCAGGAGGACGAGGAGGAGGAGGAGGAGGAGGAGGAGGGAGAGGGCGGGGGAGGAGGGAGGAGGAAGGAGGACGAATAGGCGGATGAGGAAGGGGATTCTGGTGATGAGGATCATAATCTTGTTGATGACGATTCTGATTATGACGATGATAATGCGGATGATGATGATCAGGATGATGAGAATGGTGATTATGATGCTGATGATGCGGATGCTGTTGCTGCTGATGATGACGGTGCTGATGATGTTGATGATGATTATGAGGATGAGTATGGTGATGGTGACGGTGATGGTCATGATGATGAGGATTATGTTGGTAACGATCACGATTCCGAGTATGGTGATCATGCTGTCAAGTTTGACGATGATGATGCTTGATGATGGTGATGCTGCTGGTGATGGTGATGGTGATGGTGATGGTGATGATGATGATGATGATGATGATGATGATGATGATGATTTTGATGATGACGATGGTGAGAATGCCGATGATGACGATGATGATGATGATGATGACGATGATGATGATGATGATGATGACGCTGATGAGGATGGTGATGTTTGATGATGATGATGATGATGATGATGATGATGATGATGATGATGATGATGATGATGATGATGATGATGATGATGATGATGATGATGATGACGAGTACGATGATGTTTATACTGTTGTTGTTGTTGATGATGACGATGACGACGAGGAGGAGGCTGGCGAGCAGAAACTCCGGATGCCTTTTGGATGCGTTTCTGAGTCTCTTCGGATTTCTTCGCAGAGCTTCTCGGAGTCCTCTTGGGGTATCTTGGGGGTCTCTTGGAAGTCTGGGGGGCCTCTTGGGGCGTGTTGGGTGCCTCTGGGGGTCTTCTTGGGGTCTCTTGGGGGTCTCTTGGGAGCCTCTTGGGGGCCTCTTGGGGGCCTCTTGGGGGCTTGTTGGGGCCTCCTGGGCACATCTTGGAGCCGTCTTGGGGACACTCTTGGGAGCCTCGGGGGCCATCGTGGGGCCATAATGGAGGAGATCGATCAAAGGAGTGAGGCTCAATTAGGGTCCCCCCCCAGGAGACCAACATGTGGCCGAAGCCTTTGTACATTCAATGATTTTGTTTTTTTCGCCGAGGATTCTTGGGACGTCTTGGGTGCCTCTTGGGGGTCTCTTGGAAGCCACTTGGGGGTATCTTGGGTGCCGGGTGCCCCTTGGGTGCCTTTGGAGGGCCTCCGGCACACCTCTTGGGACAGTCTGGCGGCGCCCTGGGAAGCCTCGGGGGCCTTCTTAGGGCCATCATGGAGGAGATCGATCAAATGTGGGGCCATAGTACGTTAGGGTCCCCCAGGACGCCAAAATGTGGCCAAAACCTTCATCACATCAATGATGTTAGTTTCCTCGCCGAGGCCATCTTGGACGCTCTAACACCTCGCGACCTCTCCCCTCCAGACCCAGGGTAGACCCCTCCCCGAAGGGGATGAGGGAAGCTGGAAGAGGAAACTCCCTAGACCACTCACGCCGAGGTGGCTGCTGGGCTTTGGCGTTGGCGCCGCGCGAACCTCTGGAGTCTACCGCCAGGCTCTCGTCAGACTCGCTCGAGCAGTACGGGGGGTGCGCCGCGCAGCATGGTGCATCCGTGATCGCTCCATCACATCCAGCAGCAGCAGCCTGCAAAGCACCGAATCAACCAGGCTACGGACGAATTGCGAGCGGGTGATATAGACTAGGAGGGTGCCTGGTTGTGCAAGGCCGCAGCGCAGTGTAGCGCCTTCGGCATGTTTTCGCATTGGCGCGATGCCGCACTGCCGTGACGACAGCGCGGATACACGGCTGACGTGTGTAATTTCGCCATGCCTCGCGCAATCTCAGGCGCGATGCCCCAGGAGGCCGCGCGGGCGTCGCGCGAAGTCGGCTCAGAGCCCTTGAAAGGACCCTCACACCCGGCGCGCGGGTGCAAAGCGTTTCTGCGGCGGGTATTCGCACAGTCGTTCTGCGGGACACGACTCGCGCGAGGCGGGCGGCACGGGGACCAGCTGCCCCTCGCGTGAGGCTGTCCAGCCGCCGGCCCCGTGACATTTTGCCTGGCGATCTCGTACTTCCCTTTTTGCCACGTGACCTTCCTGTTCGTATGTGTATACACGTATATATATATATGTATATATATATGTATATGTATAAATGTATACTCTATATATATATATATATCACATTTATAGACGTACATATGTGTGTGAGAATACAGATCTACACACGTACACCTCGTGGATTGCTCTGGGGCCTCAGGGGAGGGTAGCGGTGCATAGATCAGCATCGAGAGCTGACGCTGTTGTGCACCGCGGCCCTCCCCGCGAGCACAGGAGAACGCGGCCCGCGGGTGCCCGTGTGGAGATTGTTGTGTTGCGTTGCACCTTCGGGGGGCCTCGCCTGTCCCATAAACTGGTGTCTTTTCTTGTGCCCGGCGCGGGGGCTCGATGCGGCCTCGACGCGGATTTGGCGTGCATCCGACGCGGATTCGACACGGATTCGACATGGAACCGCCGAGGCCGACATGGATTCGACATGGATTCGACGCGGATACGACCACGACGGGACAGACAAGGTCCCCCGAGGATGCAACATAACCAACGGGACCCCGGGGAGGCGGCGTTTTGACCCGGGACCCCCCCGCCTCTTCCCCCCCCCCTGCTGGGGGTTGGCCCAGCAGGGAAGGGATCAAAGGAAAGAGACGTCCCTCAGACCTAACTGCGATGTTTCGCAATTTCCTTGTTCCTCAATTTCCGTGGGGCTGACGACGAAGACGGCGACCCAAGCGGAGAAGCCTCTCGCATTCGCCGAAGGGTCGCCGGATATTTTGCAGCAGTAGCGACGGGCACCCGCGGGGACGCGAAGCTAAGCGCGCTTCGCGCGTCGCGGCCTGGGCCGGAGCGGCGGGCGGCGCGAGGGCGCGAAGCTGGTCGCGCGTCGCGCATCGTGGGGCTCGATGCGCGAAGCTGGGCGAGGCGGCCGCTGGGAGCATGCAGCAGCAGGCCGGGCGGAGCGCGTTCCGCTTCCGTGCTGCCCAAGTTCGGGTATAGCCAGGACCCCAGGTAAGGGGACCCGGTTAGTGGTAGGGCCTTGGGGCCCCTCCATTGGCCAGATTCACCAAACCAGGTTTGCCGTAACTGGTGTTCTTCGGGTAACGGCAGTTCGGCTCGCGGAACGGGGCGGGGGGGCGCCCCCCGGTACACATCGCTAAACCAGGTTCCACTAAACCCAGTTCTGCCAACGCCCGACAAGTATCTGACACGACACCCAAGTATCTGACACGACACCCTTGGCATCGCTCGGACGTGTGCATTTTTCCTTCGGCGAGGGCCATCGAGGAGCATCCTTGATCATTTGGGGAAAAAACCACGCACGAAACCGAATAAAACACAGGGAATGGACGTCCGAGCGATGGCGAGCACCAGCTCGCTGGTCCGGCAGGCTATCGAGCCGAGTCCGTGTGGGTCACCCGCGGGGGCGCGAAGACAATCGCTCTTCGCGCGTCGCGGCCTGGGCCCGAGAGGCACCGTTCTCCAGGGCGGCGGCGCGAGGGTGCCAAGACAACCGCGCATCGCGGGGCGCGATGCGCGAAGTTAGGTGCTGATCACAGAAGAAGAAGAAGAAGAAGAAGAAGAAGAAGAAGAAGAAGAAGAAGGAGAGCACGACGCAAACCTGAACTTTCGTTTTCAACAGCGGGAAATATCGGGAAATGCTCACTGGACGACAACCGTTTGAGAGTCCTCAGCCGTGCCAAGACAAAGCCAATCTTGGGACGTCAACGCCACGAATCAACGTAACTCTCGCGTCCCGACAAGTCTAAATCGCGCCAGAACACCATTATTGGGATTCAGCACTGGGAATAAACGCAACTGTTCCGTCCTGATAATCTTAAACTGTGCCAGAACACGGCTCCTGGACTTAAGCCATACGCATATTAGAATGTGTTACAATGTTTGAGAAACGTGCGCGGCGCTCAGGCGAGAGTCACATTTTGAAAAGGAATCGCATTCCATCCTTGAATTGGTCGCAAATTTTTGAAGGCGAATGTGCGCGGCGCTAAGGCGAGAGGCAAATTAAACACATAGTCCCCTCTATCGGTGAAACTGCCGCAAATGTTGAAACTGATGTGCGCGGGGCTGAGGCGAGATTCACATGTTGAAAACGACCTGACCTCCATCCTGGAATGGCAACTTGCAAGCTGAAGGATCCTAAATGGCGAGGAGGTCTCAGGTGGAACGCCTGGCCCGCCCTACCGATCGACACGTCTGGTGGTGCGACAAGGAGGAGTTATCTATAAGGAACAGAGGAGGAGGAGGAGGAGGAGGAGGAGGAGGAGGAGGAGGAGGAGGACGAGTTGGAGGAGCGGGAGCGGGCCCTCCTCGCCCCTTGTCGCCCTGAGGCCCTCCTCGAGCGTTCCCGCTCCCCTTTCTTCCTCCCCAGGTCCTCGCCCAGCGCATCTGCAGTGGGGGCAGCTCCCTGCTGTCGAGGCTGTACGACCACGCCCTGTGGGGCAAGGTGGGCGGGGGCTGTTTGCGCGCTGCCTTGCGCATCGCGCGGCGCTGGTGCCGCTGGAGACAACGACGATGACGACGACGGCGACGACGACCACGACCACGACCACGACCACGACCACGACCACGACCACGACCACCGTCGACCACGACCACGACCACGACCACGACGACGACGACGACCACGACCACGACCACGACCACGACCACGACTACGACCACGACGACGACCACGACCACGACCACGACCACGACGACGACCACGACGACGACCACGACGACGGCGACGACGACGATGACGGCGCCATTTTGAGGCCACGGGCAGTGTGATCACGGAGGTGTCTCATCAGCTGCCAGGAGTGCGTGCCCGGCCGCTGATGGGGACTCCAATCGGAGGGGGTGCAGGGTCGGGGGTGATTTCCAGCCGCGGCTGAAGGCACCACGGGTTCGTCACATGGTTGCGGATTTCTGTTTTCCCTCCTCTTTCCTCTGCACGCTGTGCCGGGCCAAAAAGTCCTCCTCCTCCTCCTCCTCCTCCTCCTCCTCCTCCTCCTCCCATCTCTCGTTCTCCCACTCTCCCACCTGGCCTCTGCCGGGCCCGGGCGCTGACCGCAGCGGTCGGTGGTTCGTTCCGCGGGGACTCGAACGAAGATGACCGCGATTCGCGCGTCGCGGTCTGGGCCAGAGCGACTGCCCTTCTCCAAGGGGCAGGCGTGGCGCGAGGGCGCGACAATAAATGCGCGTCGCGCATGGTGGGGTGCGATGCTCGGAAGCAGGGCAAGGGCTGCTAAATCCGTGTCTGCTAAAATCCACCTCCGGGAAGTTGTCTTCGTCCTTCCGGGAAGAAGCCCGTGGACTGTTTCGCGTGGCGCGCCTCATTCCGGGAAGGTGTTTTTTCCTTCCGGGAGGGCCGTTTTGGCAGCCACGGTTTTAGCAGCCCTCGCCCAGCTTCCGGGATGCGCGATGTTGGGTGACCCAGAGTCTCCAGCTCAGGTCGTTCAAGGAACGTCTACACAAGCGTAATCTGTTTGAGGTCCACGCGGGTCTCTTGGATTGGCGTGGGGCCCCATGGCGGCGCACCTGCTGGCGCTGCCCCTGCCGCGCGGAGACGATCAAGCAGCCATTCGCCAGGGGTCACCAACCGTGTCTTGGTCTTACCAGCACCTAACGCCTTTTTGGCACATCAAAAACAGGAGTGCTGATTTGCACAAGCCTAACCCTGGCTAGTACACCCTGGTTAACTGTTTCGTCAGACTATCGTGCATCGCAGGGCGCGAGGACGCCAAGTTGGGTGACCCAGAGCGTTCGTTTCCTTCCCCGCCGGCCTGGTGTCGGTATCATTGAACCGATTCCCATCCCCATCCCTATTCCCACTGTCCCGCCACCCCAGCTGGGGATGTGCCCCTCGAAGCCCGACTGGAGCAGCTTGTATCCCCACCTGGACGGATAAACGTAAGGGCGCCCTCGAGGGCGCGAAGTTATTCGCGCTTCGCGGTTCGGCTCCGACTCCTCCTCGTCCTCCCCTTCTCCCCTGGGAGGCGGCGCGAGCGCGCGAAGTGATTCGCACTTCGCGCTTCGCGCAGCGCGAAGCGCGAAGTTGGGAGCCCTTGTAAATGCGCCAGTGCTTGGCATCGCTCGGACGTGTGCCTTTTTCCTTCGGCGAGGGCCATCGAGGAGCATCCTTGATCATCTGGCGAAAAAAAAAAACCACGCGCGAAACCGAACAAAAACACAGGGAATGGACGTCCGAGCGATGGCGAGAGTGGGGCATATGCCACGCCAGTGGGAACAGGGATCGGTTACACCGTGCTCAGTGGCGTGCGGCCCCGCGGTGGCCAGCGGCCTGCGGCGCAGAGGTCTCGCGAGGTTTCTGTTTGGGGTCTGGTGCCCGCGCGCTGCGGCCGCACGGGGGTCGAGGGCGAGGAGCGGCGAGGGCGAGGGTTGACGACCGAGGAGCGAGGAGGGCAGAAAACACACAAACACAATTCATCGTCGATTCCCCAGAAAAGATGGGAAGTGGGGGGGAAGACGAGAATCCCAAAAATATGTGAAAATGTGGGGAATCCTGTTATTTGTGTGTATTCCTTTGTGTGTCCCAGGGCCCCTTCATGAGGAGCGAGGAGGGCGAGAACTAAGGAGGATGAGGAGGAGGAGGAGGAGGAGGAGGAGGAGACCAGTGCAGAACGCAACCAGCTTAGCACTTGATGTGTGCCTGACGTTTAGAAAAGAGGACCGGTGCAAACCCAAGACTCATCAAAGATGTTGCAGTAACCTCTCCCTCCAAGTTCCATCTTCAAGAGTCCCTACAAGGATCCGTTCTCACTGAGGCATGTGCGCTGTTGAAAGACAACCGTTTGAGCATCCTGATCCGCCGTGCCAGAACACCATTCCTGGGACTTGAACGCCGCGAATCAACGTTATTGTTGCGTGCTGACGGTCCTGAATCGCGCCAGAACGCAACTCTTTGGATTCCAACACCGCGAAAACGCGACTGTTGCGTCCCGAAGCTCCCACACTGTGCCAATACGCCATTTCTGGGACGCCAGCCATAGCAATCATTGAAACTCATGTAAACTCTTAAGACGAGGGTGCGGGGCAATCAGGCGAGAGCCACATTTTGAAAAGGTCCCGCCTGGCATCCATGAACTTGTTGCAAACTGTTGGAATAATGTGCGCGGCACTGAGGCGAAAGCCACATGTTGAAAACGGCCCGCCCTCCATCCGTGAAGTTATGGCTAACGTTTAAGACGAACGTGCGCAGCGCTGAGGCGAGAGTGAAATTTGGAAAACCACCCGCTCTCCATCTGCGAAAACCTTCATATTTTTGACGAATGTGCGCGGCGCAAAGGCGAGAACCGCATTATGAAAACGACATGCCCTTTACCAGTGAAAGAATGGTCAAATTCAGGCTGAAGGATCCGAAATGGAGAGGAGGTCTCTGGCGAAACGTTCGGCCTGCCCTACAGACACGTCTCGGGGTGCGGCAAAGGAAAGGGATGGAGGAGGACGAGGACGAGGAGGAGAAGGAAATGCTAGAGGAGGAGGCGGAGGAGGAGGAGGAGGAGGAGGAGGAGGGGGAGGGGGAGGAGGAGGAGGGGGAGGAGGAGGAGGAGGAGGAGGAGGAGGTCTAAGGAGGACGAGACGAGGAGGAGGAGGGCGAGGAGTAGGAGGAGGAGGTCTAAGGAGGACGAGGAGGAGAAGGAGGTGGCAGAGGAGGCTTCGGGGCGCCTTGAGCCCGCTAGTGGGCCCAACTTCCCGGTATCGCCACCCTTTAGGGCATTGTGGTCGCGTCAGGAGCAGGAGGAGGGGCTGGACCAGGAATGAAAGCAGGGCCCAGGAGATGGGGAGAGGGAGGCAGGAGGGGGAAGGGGTGGGAGGGAGGGGGGAAGAGGGGCGATAGTACGGAGGAAGGGGGAGGGAGGAGGAGGGAGGAGGAAGGAGGACGAGAAACAAAGAGGGTTAAAGTAAGATGATGACGATGACGACGATGACGACGATGACGACGACGCTGACGACGACGAGGAGAAGGAGGAGGTTGATGATGATTTGTTGTTGATGATGCTTGATAATGATGTTGGTGCTGATGGTGATGATGATGGTGAGGATGGGGATGACAGGGATGATGGTCATGGTGATGGTAATGGTGATGGTGATGGTGGTGATGATGATGATGATGATGATGATGATGATGATGATGATGATGATGATGATGATGATGATGATGATGATGATGAGAAGGATGATGATGGTGATGATGGTGATGATTGTGATGTTGATGGTGATATTGATGGGGATGGTGACGGTGACGGTAATGGTTATGGTGACGATGATGAGGACAAGGAGGAGGAGGAGGAGGAGGATCCAAAGATGAAGAGGAGGAGGAGGAGGAGGAGGAGGAGGCGGACCAGTAGCAGAAGGGGCGACCAAGAGAGGGCGATTCGGCAGCTTCGGGAGTGCGTCGGGTCAGCCTTCGACAGCAGTTGCGACGGCGGGGTGCGGCTGTGGCGCCGGCCCTTGCAGCGCGAGGTGTCCTTCTGGGAGAGCGCCATGACAGTGGGGCTGCTGGAGGCGCAGCCCGCCATGCATCTGCCTCCCTCTCTGTCTCTCTGTCGGTCGGTCTGTTTGTCTGTCGGTCTGTCTGCCAGTCTGTCTGTCTGTCTGTCTGTCTGTCTGTCTGTCTCTCTGTCTCTCTGTCTGTCTGTCTGTGTGTGTCTCTCCCTCTCTCCCGCTCTCTCTCTCTCTCTCTCTCTCTCTCCCTCTCTCCCTCTCTCTATATGTGTGTGCATTTACACATGTATTTGCATACTTGATCTATATATATATATGTATCACTCTTTATTGCTTTCTGTATTGTTTGTTATGTTTTTGATTTAGTCCGTTATGTAATCCTTTGTGTGTATGTTTTTGTATCTCTCGTCTCATTTCCTTTCTAAATAAACATAATGTGTATGTCTTATTTTTCTTATACAACAGGGAAGTCTAAGTAGAGCGATTCAGTCTGCACTCGACGGGTCAGGTCAGTGGGCTTAAGAATGTTGGCTGGCCAAAAATGTGGACCCCCCTCAACCAGGAGGGTGTTGAATCGTGGGAGTAGCGCCGCACGCGTGGAGCAGCGCGTGTGCTGAAGGGCTTCGCCCTGGCCGGGCTGGTTGGAGCGATTTGTTGGTTGGCTGCCTGGCTGGCTGGTTGGAAACTTGGCTGGTCTGGCTTGCTTGCTGCTTGGCAGGCTGGTTGGCATATCGCCCCCGCGACTCACGCGTGCACCCCCCGAACCCTCGGCCGGATTTCTTTTCTTCTTCCCCCATGCCCGAAGCCCTCGCCAAGGATTTTTGTTTTTTCTTCCGCGGAAGCTGGACCCCCTGGGTTCCTCTGCGCGCGTTCTTTCTGGGTGGCCCCCCAGGGTTCCCATGTTGGAGGCGCCTGGGTGATGTTGGCATGCTGGGTGGCCAGTTCGCAGGCTGGCAGACACGTTGGCGGGCTTGGGGCGCGGAGCCACGCTTCTACCACCGCAGGCTCGGGGGCGTTGCTCGGTGGGCGTAGCTGCGGGGGTGCACGTACGTGGAATTTGTGCTTGTGCTACCTCTCAAAAGGCTGCTCCGTGGGGTAGGAACGAGGTGTTCGACGGGGGCGTGACGCCGCGAGGTGGCGGCGGATGCGGCGTGACTCCCCGCCAGTGGACCGCCCGCTCCTTTTGATAGTGGATTCTCGCCTGCTTGGGTTTGGACGGTGGTTCTCGTTTCCCTCGCTGCCCTTCTTAGGTATTCTTCTTCCCCCCCAAAAAAAAGGTGAGGACCATCACAGGCCTTGGCAGTGAGGACCGCCATAAGGCCTCACACCCTCCGCAGCTCCCACCGCAGGGGCCGCGGGGGCAAAGCCCCACGAACCTGGCACCCCGCGTGCAGCGCCGGGGGTTGGTGGCCCGTCTCCCCATCCCGCCGTCACAGGGGGGAGGCGAGGCCCCTGAAGACGGGACGGGGCGGGCACGAGTGGGCATCATAGCTGGCTCAAAATCACAAGAGGCATCATAGCCTCATCGTTCATCTCGTCATTGCTTTCAGTCCATGCGTAGCATGCTCTCCCCTAGTCGACCGTGAACGGGACTCAGTGTCCTGCCGGTCGACGAGTGCCGCCATCATAGGCAACCGAAGCGGCCGTCATAGGGACTCGCACCCAAATTCGAAGCCACCAGAAAAGGGCTCGTTTTGGGAAGAAGGACCATCACATGCTTTCGCGTTCAATGCCTTACCAGTAAGGGTCCCCTATGAGGCCTCACATCTCACACCCTCTGCAGTTTCAATCATAGGGGCTACGGGGCAACTCCCAACGAATCTGACACCGACGACATCAGCGACGACGCCGACCACGACTGTGACTACCAGTGCGAGTGGACGCAGCATCACGAGTTCGGGGGGGGGGCGTCCGAGGTATTCGCGCTGCCTCTGAAAGGACTGCCCCGGGAGATAGGAGTGTTCGACGGGGGTGTGGCGCCACGAGGTGGCGGCGGGTGCGGCGTGACTCCCCGCCAGTGGACCGCCCGCTCCTTTGATAGTGGGTTCTCGCGCGCTTGGGTTCGGACGGTAGTTTTCGTTCCCCCCCCACAGGTGAGGACCATCGTAGGCCTTCGCAGTGGGGACCGCCATAAGGCCTCACACCTTCCGCAGCTTCCATCATAGGGGCTGCGGGGGCAAATACTCACGATCCTAGCACCGACGACGGACGTCGAGGACCACGACTTCGGCGACGACGACGGCCACGTCTGGGATTACCAGCGCGAGTGGGCGTAGCTGCACGATTGTGGGGGTGTACGTACGTGGGAGTTATGCTACTTCTCAGAGGGCTGCTCCGCGGGATAGGAACGAGGTGTTCGACGGGGGCGTGACGCCGCGAGGTGGCGGCGGGTGCGGCGTGACTCCCCGCCAGTGGACCGCCCGCTCCTTTTGATAGTGGATTCTCGCCTGCTTGGGTTTGGACGGTGGTTCTCGTTGCCCTCGCTGCCCTTCTTGGGTATTCTCCTTCCCCCCCAAAAGGTGAGGACCATCACAGGCCTTGGCAGTGAGGACCGCCATAAGGCCTCACACCCTCCGCAGCTCCCACCGAAGGGGCCGCGGGGGCAAAGCCCCACGAACCTGGCACCCCGCGTGCAGCGCCGGGGGTTGGTGGCCCGTCTCCCCATCCCGCCGTCACAGGGGGGAGGCGAGGCCCCTGAAGACGGGACGGGGCGGGCACGAATGGGCATCATAGCTGGCTCAAAATCAGAAGAGGCATCGCAGCCTCACCGTTCATCTTATTATTGACTTCATTCCATGCGTACACCCTGCGAAATGCTTAAGAAATCATGGGTTAAGAAATTCATAGTCTCAGAACTTGAATAAAAACCTAAAGTTTCCATTCAAATCTTAGGATTTACATTGAAACATTAAGAATAATCGAGACTCTGGCCGAAAATTAAGGTGTTCTTAAGCATCGCCTAAGGTGTAGCATGCTTCGCCCTCGAGCAGGGGGGCTTCCATCTGAGGCAGCGGCTGGCCCCCGCCGTGGATATGGATGTCGTCTCTCTGAGGTCCAGCGGTCCCAGGGATCGAGCTTCGGGGCACAGGGCCTGCGCTGGGTCCGCTCTTGGAGGCTGTTCTTGTGCTCTGGGCACGTGTCGGGGTCGGGCCCAGGTCGCGGCTGATCAGGAGCTCGACGACGGTGGCAGCTTCTGTTCCAAAATGCCACCGGATGAGAGGCAGCCGCTTTCCCGACACAGCGGTTAGCAAGCGTTCGCAGCTCCACCCTCGCCCTGTAGAGGGATGCGACGGCCAGCGTTTTGTGGCCATGCTGCTGGGGTAATGATACATTCTAAGATAATCGTATCAGATGGCAGAGTCGGATGTACGCAGGTGGCAAAACGGATGTCGGATGTACCATCATATCATAAGATGAATCGTATTAGATGCTGGCAGGTCACCCTCGCCCTGTCACAGTGGCCCCAGAGTCAAGCACGGATCGAGGGATACGTCCAGGCCGCCCGGCCCCCGGTGCGGGCAGGGCTTCTTGGACTTGTTCCTGCGCGGGCCTGGCCCCCCCCCCCCCCGGAATGAGCAAGAGAAGCAGGTGGTCAGGTTCTGTCCCTTTCCATCCGTGACCAGTAGGTAGCAGGGTCCTTCACATGAGGGCAGTTTTTGGAAGCAGCTGGAAAACATGATCCTCCCCTCCTCCCTCTACTGAGCTTGCTTCTCCCTACGGACGTCTCCTCCTCCTCGCTCTACTCTCTGTCCTCATCTTCCCTCCCTCCTCCTCCTTCTCCTCCTCCTCCTCTTCCTCATCCTCCTCTTCCTCCTCCTCCACTCCTTTCTCCGAAATCCTTTCTCCTCCTGCTCGTCGTCGTCCTCCTCCTCCTCCTCCTCCTCCTCCTCCTCCTCCTCCTCCTCCTCCTCCTCCCCTCCTCTCTCCAAAATCCTTTCTCCTCCTGCTCGTCGTCGTCCTCCTCCTGCTCATCCTCCTCCTCCACTCCTCTCTCCAAAATCCTTTCGCCTCCTGCTCGTCGTCGTCGTCTCCTCCTCCTCCTCCTCCTCCTCCTCCTCCTCCTCCTCCTCCTCCTCCTCCTCTCCTTCTTATTATTCTTCTTATCATTATCCTTCTTCTTCTTCTTCTTCTCATTATTATTATTATTATTATTATTATTCCTCCTCCTCCTGCTCCTCCTGCTCCTCCGCCCTCCGAGCGAACGCCCCTCGCCCCCGCCTGCCGGAACCCCCCTCCCCCGCCCACCCCCCCACCGCGCGGAGGCACTGGCGTCCGAGGGCGCCCGAAGGCGCGCGCTGCCGGCAGGAGGGCCCGGGGCTGCGGCTGCTCTGTCCGCCGCCAAGCCACGAAGAGGAGGAGAAAGAGGAGGATTACGAGGAGAAGGAGGATTACGAGGAGGAGGAGGAGGAGCAGGAGGAGGAGGAGGAGGAGGAGGTGGATTACGAGGAGGAGGAGGAGGAAAAGGAAGATGATGAGGAGGAGGGAGGAGGGATAGGAGGAGGAGGAGGAGGAGGAGGAGGAGGAGGAGGGAAAGGAGGAGGAGGAGGAGGGAAACGAGGAGGAGGAGGAGGAGGACGAGGAGGAGGAGGAGGAGGACGAGGAGGAGGAAGGAGGAGTACGAAGGAGGAGGGAGGAAGGAGGAAGCAGGAAGGAGGAAGGAGGAAGGAGGGACGGGAGGAGGGGAGGAGGGAGGGAGGGAGGGGAGGAGGAGGAAAAGGAAGAATAGCTATAAGAGAAGGAGGCTGGAGTAGGAGCAGGAGGAAAACTGACTAGTCAGGAGGCTTCAGCCAGTCCGCCACCCCCCAGACGATGTGAGGAGTCCATTGGAATTTCTGGGGTTAGTTATGGTTTACGCTTTCGTGCACGACGGCATGATTGCAGCCATGCTGGGCTGTGCGATGTTTGGGAGGGGGACAGCACCTATCGCAGTCGCCGCGCAGGGAGGCGTTCGTCGGGGTCACCAGGTCGCTTGAATGTAACGCTAGTGCAATTTGCGCGGTTGCGCTGCAGAGCGGTGTGGAGTCAGTGTAGGGTTCCCTTGGAATTGCGAGAGTTCGAGCACGGGGCCAGGAGCCAGACAAATCCCCGTCGAACCCGACAGTCATGGCGCTCTCGAGGCCACGGACGAGGTCGACATGGAGACGTGAGAGGAGGGGAGCATCGCCACCTGCAGAGTCTGCAAACCAATGGAACCATACATCAACAATCAACAAACCTACCCCTCCCCCACGTCAAAACCGTCCGCGAGGCCCGCCCGCTTCCTCCTCTCAAGCACCCGCGCCCCTGGGCTCGCGGCCTCGGCGCGGGAGGAGAAGCCAAACAGGGCGAGGCCTCGGACAGGGTCGGGCCGACCGGCCGAAGCGAGGGGAGGAGCCAGGCCGAGAGGGGGATCCTCCTCCTCCTCCTCCTCCTCCTCCTCCTCCTCCTCCTCCTCCTCCTCCCTCTCCCTCCTCCTCCTCCTCCTCCTCCACCTACTCCTCCTTCTCTTCTCCTCCCTCCTCTCCTCCTCCTCCCTCCCCCCTCCTCCTCCTCCTCCTCCTCCCTCCTCTTCCTCCTCCTCCTCTTCCTCCTCCTCCTCCCTCCCCCTCCTCCTCCGCCTCCTCCTCCTCCTCCTCCTCCTCTTCCTCCTCCTCCTCCTCCTCCTGATATTTCGAGTCCGAGATGGAGGCCGCCTGGCCGTCACGCCCATCGCGACGTGATCGGTGCTTCCCGCGCAAGATCTGAGCCAATGGCCGCCCGTGTGGGCGCCAGGGCACTCCGGCGCGAGAGCACTGCGGCCCCGCCTCGCTCCAGGGTAGCCGACGGATCCGCACGTGGTGCAAAAAAAAAAAAAAGATTCGCCCCAGAGCTCCACCGGAGCCTTCGATAGGCGCCTCGAGGCACGAGTGGCCGCGAGCGTGCCACGGCCGGGGGCCCTCCAAAAGGCGTCGGCATCCGCACCGCAAAATCGGGGGCGGCCATGCCGCCCACGTCCGAAGGACCGCCGCACGCCTGCAGAGGGCGGCTCGGGCCGTCGGCTTCCGCTGGGAAGAACTCTCCAAGGTCCATCAGGCGCTCCCCACGGACAGTGGGCCCCCCCCCCCTCGCGACGGTGTCCTCGGACTGCTCGACCAAGGAGTCGACCGCCTTCCACTGGGACCCCCTGGAGCCTCCTGAGCCACTATGGGTCCAACAAAAAAAAACTCTCCAAGGTCCATGTGCTGGAGCCAAGAGAGGGGAATGTGGTCGACAGACCTCTCGTCGGCAATGAAGGCCTCCTGCCGCGCCGAGAAACTCGATACGTCTCTGGCCATCTCGTGAAAGCCGTGGATCACGAGACGATCCTGCTCCGAGCTAGGGCACAGCTCGGCCCCGCAACGAGCACATCTGTCAGCCGCCTTGTTGCCGAGCCACTGGACGCGAGTCAGCAGCACGTCCACCACAGCAGTGGCGCTGCAGTGGGCGGGCACTTTATGGACAACCACGCCGTCCAGCTTGTCGTGGTCCTGCGCCCACCACTGGGCCCGAGGCCTGCACGGGCTCGAGGCGGCCCGAGGGTCCGACGCGCAGGCTGCGGTGCCGGCGCAGTCGATATGCATCTGGCACCCTTCCGCAAGCCGCGGTGCCGTCGCAATCGATATGCGGTGCGGCGGGCACGCATATCGATTGCATATCGATATGCATCGATATGCAATCGATATGCGTGGCGGGTGAGCTGAAGGACGGCGCAGTCTTCGCCGTCCCTCGCGTCGCCTGGAGGGGGGCCTCATCCAGCGGCACCACCCCCCAGAGCAAGGGCTCCCACGAGGGCGCGAAGTCATTCGCGCTCCGCGAGGAGGGGTCGGGAGCACTGCGAGGCAACCAAGCAGCGGGGTCGGGGGACAGCCCTCTGGCGAAGAGCTCCTGGGCCCTGGGACCGAGGTGGGCCACAGATTCCGCCGCCCTCGAGACGGCAGGGGAGATCTCGTCTCGGCGCCAAGCCGCCGAACTTGGGCAGTCGAACCTGCGGTGGAGCAGGCTGCCTCTGGCCCCGCAGTGGAGGCAGCGGCTGGCGTGTCTGGGCAGTGCAGCGGCGCCGACGACGTCAGCGAGACCGCAGAGGCCCCCAAGACGACCAAGCAGAAGATCGCCTTCCTGTTGTCGGCGGCCTCTGGGGCCAGCTCGAGCGAGGCGGGCCGCCCGAGTGAGGGGGCAGAGGCATCGCCCCGCCTAGCTCTTAACCGGAAGAGGCCCTCTCTCGACCCGCCGACCAAAAAAAAGTGAGTGAGGCATGCGCAGGCGCTGCTGCTGTTGGCTTTGTGGTCCTCCAGCGCCTGGACCTCCTGCGGGCCCCGCTGCAGAAACGCCTTTTGGCCCTGGCCTGGTGGAGGAAGTGGCTGTCGAGAGGCCCGCGGGCCCTCCGATGGCCGCGGGCCCCCGTTCGGGGGCCGCCGTCGGCACGAGGAGCGGGAATCGCGCCGCTGCCTCGCGCAGCGTGGGCGGGATCCGCAGCCGCGGGGGGGGGGTGGTAGGGGAGGAGCTCGGCGATCACCCTAAGGCTGCCCCCCCCCCCCCCCAAGGTCCCTCATCATTGCCTCCCGAGGGCCCCGCTGCAGAAGCCCCGCAGGAGGCCCCAGCCCCGACTGCCGCGCAGTGCAGCCAGCAGCCCCTGTCTGATGCTGCGGCGCACCTCTGCGGGCCAGGTCTCTCGCCGTCTGCCGAGGGCCTGCAGTCCAGCAGCCAGGTCCCGCCGCAGAGCGGCCGCGTTTTCGCCCGCCGCTCCAGGTCGCCCGGGCCCTCTCGGTCGGTGGCCTTCGGCAGCCCCCATGGGCCCTCTGCCGCCGCGTCGTTCGCTGGTGACGGCACTGGGGCCCCTGGGGTGGCCAGCGGCGGGCACCAGCTGGCCACCGTCAAGGGGCACTGCATTTGCACCAAGTGCCATTGCTGCGCTCGGGTGGTCGGTGGCAAGCACCATGGGTTGGCAGCTGCACAGTGCAATCTCCCCAACAGCGCCCAAGGCTTGCAGCGTCGCCTCGAGAAGGTCCAAGGGATCAGGTCAGGATCGGGCTGCCGCCGAAAGAGGCGCAGCCGAGGGCGCAGGCTCACTGACGGGGGGAACGGCGGCGTGGCGGTGGGTTGGCCCTTTTGCCGCTCGCTCCTTTGCCACGCTGCTCCCCGATCCCAGGCTTTCGCCTGCCGCCTGTGCCCCGCGGCCGCCGGCATGGTGGCTGCTCTGACCTGAGCTTGCGCCGCGCGAGCTTGGCAAACAGCTAAAAACCAGTGCCACGGCGGCAGGGCTTGCATGATCCATCCCATTTTGGCGCACCCCTCACACGTTTCGTGGCCCCATCGGGAGCTCCACCGAAGGCCCCAGTGGCAGGGTTCGCATGGCGGCCCCGCCCCAATTTGGCGCACCCCTCACACGGTTCGTGGCCCCATGGGGAGCTCCACCGAAGGCCCCAGTGGCAGGGTTCGCATGGCGGCCCCGCCCCATTTTGGCGCACCCCTCACACGTTTCGTGGCCCCATAGGGAGCTCCACCGAAGGCCCCAGTGGCAGGGTTTCGCATGGCGGCCCCGCCCCAATTGGCGGTTCGTGGCCCCATGGGGAGCTCCACCGAAGGCCCCATGGCAGGGTTCGCATGGCGGCCCCGCCCCATTTTGGCGCACCCCTCACACGGCTCGTGGCCCCATAGGAGCTCCACCGAAGGCCCCAGTGCAGGGTTCGCATGGCGGCCCCGCCCCCATTTGGCGCACCCCTCACACGGTTCGTGGCCCCATAGGGAGCTCCACCGAAGGCCCCAGTGGCAGGGTTCGCATGGCGGCCCCGCCCCATTTTGGCGCACCCCTCACACGGTTCGTGGCCCCATAGGGAGCTCCACCGAAGGCCCCAGTGGCAGGGTTCGCATGGCGGCCCCGCCCCATTTTGGCGCACCCCTCACACGGTTCGTGGCCCCATAGGGAGCTCCACCGAAGGCCCCAGTGGCAGGGTTCGCATGGCGGCCCCGCCCCATTTTGGCGCACCCCTCACACGGTTCGTGGCCCCATCGGGAGCTCCACCGAAGGCCCTAGTGGCAGGGTTCGCATGGCGGCCCCGCCCCATTTTGGCGCACCCCTCACACGGTTCGTGGCCCCACCGGGAGCTCCACCGAAAGCCCCAGTGGCAGGGTTCGCATGGCGGCCCCGCCCCATTTTGGCGCAGCCCTCACGGTTCGTGTTCCCGCAGGGGGTTCCACCGAAGGCCCCAGTGGCAGGGTTCGCATGGCGGCCCCGCCCCATTTTGGCGCACCCCTCACGCAGGGTTCGCATGGCGGCCCCGCCCCATTTTGGCACACCCCTCACACGGTTCGTGGCGCCATAGGCACCGAAGGCCCCAGTGGCAGGGTTCGCATGGCGGCCCCGCCCTGGTTTGGCGCACCCCTCACACTGTTCGTGGCCCCATTGCCATTGGGAATTCCCCTTGCTTTGTCCCACCTGCCCTGCGGTTCTTACACTTGCGTGTGGTTGGGTCCTTCGCCTGGATAATTTCCAAAAAGCTGCTCTCGCTGAAGCGTTGGCCTCATCTTCGGGCTACCGCTCGTTCCGAATCGTGCTCCCGCTGCAGCGTTGGCCTCATTTCCACGTTTCCGTTCGTTTCGAAACATGGTCCTCGAGTGCCATGCCCCAGCAGTGTTTTCGGTCCTTCCAAATATGCCCCAAAATCTAGAAAAGGGCCTCCCGAAGCAACCATTGGAAGTGATTTCACGTTCGGTCTCGCTTCGTTGATTTGTTCGGCCACTTTGGGGCGTCGCTTCGCCATGCTATGTCATGCTAAGCGTTGATTTTCGACACCATGATCTGCCATGTAATGCTAGGCCATGCTACGACATCCGATTGGGCGAATAGAGGGGAGATCGACGCCATAGTAACAAATGGGAAGGAGGGGTAGGACGTCAGATATGACGCGAGGGCACCTTGCTTGTCCCTCAATCTCCCCCTCCGCCTCTCGCCACCGCCCCATTGCTTGTTGTGGTCGAGCCCGCCCCTTCCTCTTCCATCCTCTTCCTCCCCCTCCTTTTCCTCTCTCCCCCTCCCCCCTCCCCCTCTGCCCCCTCCCCCATCCGCCTCATTTGCCCTCCTGGCCGAGCCCCCCCCCCCCTGCCCCCGGCGCGCGGCTGGCCGCGGCCGATGCACCGCTACGAGACCCGCGGGCTGCTGGGCTGCGGCTCCGGCGGGGAGGCGCTGCTGGCGGAGGGCCCGGGCGGGCCCGCGGTGCTCCCGGGGACAGGGCGCGCCGAGAGCGGGGCGGCAAGGGCGGGGCGGCCAGCCCTCTCGTCCTCCTCCCTCCTCCTCCTCCTCCTCCTCCTCCTCCACCTCCTCCCCCTCCTCCTCGCTCCACCTCCTCCTCCTCTCTCCTCCTCCTCCTCCTCCTCCTCCTCCTCCTCCTCCCTCTCTTCTCTCTCCTCCTCCTCCTCACTCATCCTCCTCCTCCTCTCCTCCTCCTCCTCCTCCTCCTCCTCCTCCTCCTCCTCTCCACCTCCCACCCCTCCCTCCTCCCCCTCCTCTTCCTCCCCTCCTCCTCTCCTCCCTCCTCCACCACCTCCACCTCCTCCCCCTCCTCCTCCTCCTCCCTCCTCCTCCTCCCTCCTCCCTCCCTCTCCTCCCTCCTCCTCCTCCTCCACCTCCTCCTCCTCCTCCTCCTCCCCTCCTCCTCCTGCTCCTGCTTTCTCATCCTCCTCTTGCCTCCTGCTTCCTCCTCCTCCTCCTCCTCCTCCTCCTCCTCCTCCTCCTGCTTCCATATCCTCCTCCTCCTCCTCCTGCTCCTGCTCCTGCTCCTGCTTCCTCCTCCTCCTTCTTCTCTTCCGCCGCCTCCTCCTCTTTCTTCTCCTCTTCCTATTCCCTCCATTCCTTTGCCTTATAGATCAGTCCTTCCTGTCGCAACCCGAGGCCAATCGAAAGGGCGGGCCAGGCGTTTCGCTTGAAACTTCCTCACCACGTATGACCCTGACGCTTTAAACGACATGTCACAGATGGAGGGCGGGCCGTTTTCAAAATGTGGCTGTCGCCGGGGTGCCGCGCACATTCGTCTAAAACATTTGCAAGAGTTTCACGGGTTGAGGGCGGTTCGTTTTCAACATGTTTGTTTTCGTAGCGCCGCGCACATGTGTTTCACACATTTGCAAGAGTTTCACGGGTTGAGGACGGGCCGTTTTCAAACTGCGGCTCTTGCGTGAGCGCCGCGCAAAATCGTTCGAAACATTTGCAAGAGTTTCACGGAATGAGGGCGGGCCATTTTCAACATGTGGTTCTCGCCTTAGCGCTGCCGCATTCGTTTTAACATTTGCAAGAGGTTCATGGGTCACGTACCAGAAATGGTGTGTTGGACAGATTAAGGACTGTCAGGGAGCAGCAGTTACGCTGATTCGAGGTGTTGAAGTCCCAGACGTAACAGTCAGGTTCATTCGCGGCGTTGAAGTCCTGAGAATGGTGTTTTGGCACGCGTCAAGATGTCCACACGGCCGTCCCCCAACGGGGAAATTCTTTTAGTGGAAATGATTTCTTGTAAGGGTCTATGAAAAGGGATCTTGGAGGGAGGGTGTATTTCAATATCGGTGATGAGTCTTGGATTACGCTGGTCCTCCTCCTCCTCCTCCTCCTCCTCCTCCTCCTCCCCTTCCTCCTCCTCCTCCTCCTCCTCCTCCTCCTCCTCCTCCTCCTCCTACTCTCCTCCATCCTCCTCCTCCCCTTCCTCCTCCCCTCCTCCTCCTCCTCCTCCTCCTCCTCCTCCTCCACATCATCATCATCATCATCATCATCATCATCATCATCATCATCCATCATCTCATCATCATCAGCATCATCATCACATCATCAGCATCAGCATCAGCATCAGCATCATCATCATCATCATCCTCATCCTCATCCTCATCCTCATCATCATCATCATCATCATCAGCATCAGCATCAGCATCAGCATCATCATCACCATCAGCATCATCATCATCAACATCATTACCATCACCATCATCGTCGTCCTCGTCCTCGTCATCGTGATCGTGATCGTGATCGTGATCGTGATCGTCATCATCATCATCAGTAGCATCAACATCATCATTATCGTCATCATCATCAGTAGCATCAACATCATCATTATCGTCATCATCAGCACCAGCACCAGCATCATCATCATCTGCATCAGCATCATCATCGTCATCATCATCACCATCATCATCAGCAGCAGCAGCAGTATCATCATCAGCAGTATCAGCACCGTCATCATCATCAGCAGCATCATCATCAGCATCATCATCGCCGCCACCACCATCACCATCACCATCACCATCACCATCACCATCACCATCACCATCACCATCACCATCACCATCATCTCATCATCATCATCATCATCAGCATCATCATCATCATCATCATCATCATCATCATCATCATCATCAACATCAACAACAACAACAACAACATCAGGGGGCTCGGTTATCATCAAAATCATCATCGTGGCAATTACCCACACTATTCGAGCCCAATTCGGTGCTAGAGCACTTCACCAGCATTGACACAGACACCAGCTCTAGAGGGGTCCGTCCGTCGTCATCCTCATCTGCCCTCCCCCTCCCTGCTTCCTCCCTCCTCCTCCAGCTCTTCCCGCCCTCCTTGTCTTTACCGGCCTATTCGCGGCGACCTTTGGTCAGACGAGCCAGTTGAATGTTCGATGGTTGCATTTATTGTTCGCATCCTCGTTCTTCTGTTTTTCTTGATTTCCGCATTGTCGTGTCTTGCGCTTCGCGCCGTCGGCTGCTTTCTCGGTTCTTTACGTTGGGCCGTTCAGGGATTGGCCTCCCTTTGCTGGGGTTAGGGATGGTAGCGGTCAAAACATGTCAAAACTAGAGTGCCCCCTTGGGCTCTCGGGGTGAAAACTAGAGTGCCCCCCTTGGCTCTCGGGGTGAGGTTTTCAGCCAGATGGCGCGCAGACTGTTGCAATGCCGGCTTCGTCTGGCCTTCTCGTCTCCCCCCTCCTTCCCCCTCCTCTCTCCTGCTCTTGCTCCTGCTGCTCCTCCTCCTTGTCGTGTTATCTGTCCGCTTATTTATCCGCCTCACTTTCCTCCCCCATCGTCCAATCTCATGCATTCTCCATCCTCTCCAATCTCCTCCACCCTTCCCCTATCCTCCTCAATATTCATCGTCTTCGTCGCCGTCCACCTCCTCCACCCCGCTCTCATCCTCTTCCTGCTTCTTGGCAGTCCGTTGGGGTCCCTATTGGTCGTGGTCGGGTCGGGGGGGGGGGAAGGGGACGGCGAGAAGGAGGATGATGACGAGAAGCATGATGATGATGATGATGATGATGGTGATGATGAGGAGGAGAGGAGGAGAGAGGAGGAGGGGTAGAAGAGTGTGGGGCGTGGAGGAGGAGGAGGAGGAGGAGGAGGAGGAAAAGGAGGAGGAGGAGGAGGAGGAGGAGGAGGTGGGAGGAGGAGGAGGATGAGGATGGGGAGGGGGGGGGGGGGGGGGGGGAGGGGGACGCGCCCGAGACGCGGCAGCGGCGTCAGGCAGACGGAGGGCCGCTCCCCCTCGCAGAGGTTCAAGTGCATCCACTCGGGCGCCGAGGATCAAGGGGCCCAAGGACACACACATAAAAGCACACACACAACCGGGTTCCCCATAATTTTTACATATGTTTCGGGGTTTTTGTCTTCCCCCCCACTTCCCATATTTCCCCCTATTCTCTGGGGGATCGACGATTAATAATTGTGTCTGTGTGTTCCTTTCCCTCCCGGGAGGAGTGGCAGCAGCGGCGGGCCCTGCGGGAGGTGCGCATAGCCCCCTTCGGCTCGCGCCCAGAGCCGCCGCGGGCGGGGGCCTCGCCTTTCGGGCGGCCTCGCCCCGTGCCCGCGTGACGTACCCGCTCTCTCTCTCTCTCTCGTCGCCTCTCCTCTCGTTCGCTGCCCTTTCGGCTCCTCCTCCTCCTCCTCCTCCTCCTCCTCCTCCTCCTCCTCTCTCTCTCTCGTCCCCTCTCCTCTCGTCTTGGCATCGCTCGGACGTGTGCATTTTTCCTTCGGCGGAGACCATCGAGGAGCATCCTTGATCATTTGGCGGAAAAAACACCCGCGAAACCGAAACAAACACAGGGAATGGACGTCCGAGCGATGCCCAGTCGTTCGCTGCCCTTTCGGCCTCGGGTGTCGGCACTTGCTGTCGCCATCCCACGGATCAGTGTTATGGCGTTGGCTCTCTGGTCCGTTCTTCCCGTTCACGCGCAAGGGGGGGGGGCCTCGCTGGCAAGGCTTCGGGTTGCGCCCAGGGCAGCCCCCCCCCCGCCAGGTAGTCCCGGCTGGCTTCGGCAACCCCCGCGAGCAGTCCCAGTCTTCCCAAAACGAGGACCCAACACCACAGCATGGTTGTGAGCCCCTCTGAGTTGGTGTTGGTGCCCATGCGCGTTATGGCTCAGAGGGTACCCGTCGATCGGAAGAAACGGGTAGGAACATGAAGTAGGAAGGCGGATAAAGTAGATTGGGTTCAGGCCCTCCCAGATAATGATAGCATTCGCAAAAACACAATATCGATTCTTGAAGTAGGAAGGCGCTTGAAGTAGGTTGGGATCTGGGATTCTAAGACTACCTACACTCAACGACCGACGGGTAACTCTCTTTTCCAGGCCTGGCCAGAGTCCCCAATACGACCGACGATTCCTAGTATATTCTTACCAGACCGACGATTCCTAGTATATTCTTACCAGACCTTAGCAGGTTCCCAAGAGAAACCCAAGCAAGTCTCCTGCGGGGTGACACAGGATACATTGGAGCCATGTGCACGTTTTGTGTCAATACATGGTTATGCCACCATGTTAACCGCCGCAAGATGGTTTCCACTTTACCGAAGGCAGCACGCCCTCCCCAACAGTCTCCTCAGCGTTCTCGTCTTCCCTCCTTCCCCTCCATCCTCGGTCATCCTCTCTGCCGTACGCCTCCCCTTCCTTGTCTTTTTCTGTGGAGATAGTTGAGTCCGTCATGGCCGCTTAGGCGCACATTAGAGGCCGTGTGCTCAGCTGACGAGGGTGGCGGCTAGACGACTAACCATTCTACATTGTCTCACCCTCCGCACAATTGGCGAAGGTGGCGGCTAGACGATTATCATTCTTGACGCTTCGCGTATCCCCACCAGCCCATCCAGAAACGATGCCCAGGCGAGTTGCCTTGATCAGGGAAGTGAAGGAGCAAGCAGTGATGACCTTCGGGGCGTTGCGTTAGGCCCTTCAGGGAACAAAGAACGACATAGGCATGAATGTTCTGAGATCTGCACGGATTTCTTGGATCGGCGTTAGGCCCCCCTGGCGGCCTCTCTGCTCTGGCGCCGCCTCTGGCGCGCTCCGCGCGCCAGAAATCCGCGCGGACTTCCGGAAGTTTATGTGTATGTAAGTATTTGTTCGCCGAGCCCTACCCCTCATTTCCTGTCCCCCGCTCTCCTGTCTTCACCCTTGGCATCTGCCGATCACTTTGATATATGATCCAGTGTTGCCCCCTCCCTCCCCCCCAATGCATGTGGGATCGACCCTCCCCCCCCGCTGGATGGGTACGCCCATGAGCCTCGCGAAGGTCTCGCGAATGGGATCGCTTCCCCCCCCACTGTGATCGTGGCCCTGTGGGTGTGGCGTAGCGGATGGTACATGTGCACCCACGCCCCTCCCCTTGTGGGTGTGGGGTGGCTCGTCGTCGTCGTCGTCGGCGGCGGCGGCAGCGGCGGCGGCTGCGGCGGCGGCGGCGTTGGCGTTGGCGTCGGCGTCGGCGTCGGCTTCCCCCCATCCCATCTGGGGGGGGGAGCCTGTGGAACCCTGGGGCCCATCCCATCTGGGGGGGAGGGGGCCTGTGAATTCTCGACCTGGGATCATATATCGCATGTAGTCCCAGTCCAGTGAAGCACGCCCGGATTATTTAAGACATACTTGTTCCCATTTAGCTTCGACGTCAGACCCTGCGTTATGAACCAGTCGTTGCCGCCTCCAAGAGGAACTCCCCATGCGTGTCCTGCCGTTGCAATGATATGTCGATGATGAAGACACTCATGCCCCTTCCCCTCAGCTCCCCTCCTTACCCTCCTGTACCTCCTCCCCTTTCCTCCGCGTTCGTCCTTCCCGAGATCCAGCGGGGTACAAGAGTCGCCGACGCCGCGGCAGATTTACGACCGCGGCTGTCGGTCCCGTCATCGTGCGGGATTTCTCGAGCCGTGTCAATCCGCGAGGGTCTCAAGGGCCGAAGCGGGACAGAACACACCGGCCGCGAGTGGTCCTTAGGGCACCCGCCAGAGCAGGAAGATTGTCGCGCTTCGTGCGCTGCGGCCTGGCCAGAGCGACTGCCCTTCTCGGAGGGGGCGCCGCGAGGGCGCGAGGGCGCGAAGGTAGTCGCGCACCGCGAGGCGCGAGGCGCGAAGTTAGGAGACCTACGGTAAGTTCGTGTCGTGTCGACGTGGCGACGACCTCCAGACCTGGGGGGCCCCCGTCGCAGCGCCCGCCACCAGCCGCCCCCGCGAGACATGACGGGAGCGCGCCCCCCCCCCCCCCCAGGCCTGAGGGCCCTCTCGGGCCAGACCGAGGGCTCCCTTAGGACCGTCCTGGGCCTTCCTGGGGGCTCTGCTGGGCCGCCTCGAGGTCGCCCTGGAGGACTGCTGCGCCATCTGGGGGCTTTCCTGAGGAGGAGGAGGAGGAGGAGGAGGAGGAGGAGGAGGAGGATGCGCCGTCCTGGGGCCCCTGCCGCAGCACGGGCCACCGGCCGCCCCGTCGGCGAGGGCATGGCGGGGAGCCCGGGAGCCGCTCGCTCCCCCCATAATTCGGGGGGGGGGCCTGCCTCGATCCGTGGATCTGGCGGCCACGCGCCACATCCACGGATCTGCGCCGCCCCCGGCGAGAATGACGGGAGCGTGGCGCCCCCCCCCCTTGGCGGAGGAGGAGGAGGAGGAGGAGGAGGCGAAGGAGGAGGAGGAGGAGGAGGAGGAGGAGGAGGCGGAGGAGGAGGGGGAGGAGGAGGAGGAGGAGGGGGAGGGGGAGGAGGAGAAGGAGGAGGAATAATAAGAATAATAATAACCGTGAGTAATAATATCATTGTAACGATGCTACTTACAATAATAACACTTATGATTATTATTATTATTATTATCATTATTATTATTATTATTATTATTATTATTATTATTTTTATTATTATTATTATTATGATTATTATTATTAATCATATTATTATTGTTGTTATTATTCATATTAATATTATTATTAGTATTATTATCGTTACTAGTAGTATTATGAGGATTCCAATTATAATTCGTATCAGTATCAATATTATTACAATTAGTATTAGTAGCATTTGTATTGTTATTATGGTTTTTGCTATTATGTATAATAATCATAATACTAATACTAGCAACAGTGATAACACTGAGTGTTAATGATGTGAGATGCCGTAGTGTTATTCTTATAATTAATTGCATCACTAATAATAGTGACAATCAAAACAATCATAACGATATTACTAGTGATAACAATACGATTCATGACACTACTAATGATACAAATGATGCTAATGCTATTAAATGTAACTCATGTTACCAGTTCTATTATTAGTGATAGTGATACGCATTACTAATAACAATGATAATAATAAGAAGACGAATCATAAGAGCAATAACAGTAAGCATACTATCAATACGAATCCTGATGATAATAGGAAGACTAATACTATTAGTATTAATACGAATGAGAATAAGAAGAAGAGGAGGAGCAGGAGGAGGAGGGGATGATGATGATGATGATGATGATGATGATGATGATGATGATGCTGATGATGAGGATGAGGATGATGAGGATGAGGATGAGGATGAGGATGAGGATGAGGATGTGGATGAGGATGAGGATGAGGATGTGGATGAGGATGAGGATGAGGATGAGGATGAGGATGAGGATGAGGATGAGGATGAGGATGAGGATGAGGATGAGGATGAGGATGAGGATGAGGATGAGGATGAGGATGAGGATGAGGATGAGGATGAGGATGAGGATGAGGATGAGTATGAGGA